>SJYX01007217.1:37075-209404 GCA_006410675.1 Oreotragus oreotragus
ATGCCCACCCACCTGCCTGCCTTCCAGTGCCCTGACCACCTCCTTCACACACTCAGCTCTGGCCGTGAGTGGCGGCTCTCTTAGTGGCTGCCTTGGAGATGGCCTGGGCCTCTCAGCTGGATGCAGCTGAATTAGAATCAGGTAGCACAGAATCCAACCCAAAGCAGCTGGAACGACTCTTTGGATTTTCTGCATCAGTGAAGGTGGACGGGAGGGAACTGGCGGAGCCTGGATTCTCTGGGAATAAATGAGGGCTTCTCCCCCCAGGGGAGTGGAGGGGGAGCTGCGAAGCATCCTGCTCCCATCTATTGGCTGAACCAACTCCTCCTTCTAGAACCTGATGCTCACACTGCTGCTCTTCTGCTCAAGTACCTGCTGTGGCTGGACTGTCCCTCCTGTTCAAGCGGCCTCAACCTTCCTTAAACCAGCCCCCCACCNCCCAGGGGAGTGGAGGGGGAGCTGCGAAGCATCCTGCTCCCATCTATTGGCTGAACCAACTCCTCCTTCTAGAACCTGATGCTCACACTGCTGCTCTTCTGCTCAAGTACCTGCTGTGGCTGGACTGTCCCTCCTGTTCAAGCGGCCTCAACCTTCCTTAAACCAGCCCCCCACCTCCCAGCACTGCTCTGGCCCATCCAGACACGACTCCTCACTGTTAACCATACTGGCCTTCGCATCTTTGGTTACACTGCGCCTCCCACTTGGAGTGACCTTTCTCCGAACCTCTGTTACTGTCAAGACAGCCTCCTCCACGAAGCCCTCCCTGACCACTCCAGCCCCTTTGACCTTTCCCTTCTCTTACCAACCAGCGTTCAGACTGCTAGGTGCTTCATGCTGTCTTAACTGAGCATGGTGGGGTGGGTATTGGAAGCAGGTAGATACAGCCTGGTCTGCCCCTTCCTGAGCAAGTTACTTCCTCTCTCTGAGCCCATTCTCCCCCAGTCCATCCCCATTTATGGAAGGAAATAGCCCCTCCTCACAGGACTGGGGTGTGTAATGTGTTTTGCACCCTTGGCACACCCAATCCAGGCCTCTTGCTTTACAAATGAGAGCCTGAGGCTCAGGAGGGGAGCCGGCTTGCCCAGATCCATGTCTTAATGACAGAGACAGAGCTGCCACTTAGGCGGCAGCATGCATCTTGACCAGCATCATACCTCGTCCTGACCTTCGAATACATGTACATTATTTCCTCTGACAAGTCTTCCAGCCTTTGGAACCACTGGGGACTTCAGGGGTGCGGGGGTGGGGAGCCAGGCGCAGCTGAGGGCCCAGCACCAGGGTGGGCAGTGGTCTGAGGGGTGAGGATTCTGGAGATGAGCCCCTGATGTGAGAGGGCTGTCAAACTAGTGACTGCACACAAGAGGGCTCCCTGAGAGGGACCGGCCCGAAAAACGATGGGGAAATTCACACTGATGCCATCTGAGCAGGAGGCATCACAGGCTGCAGTAAACAGCCCGTGCCTCGATGCCCTAAGTATCTCTCTGGGCGCCACCCCAGCCCCTCCTCTGGGGCCTTTGGGTCCAGCCCTGAGGCTGTCCTCGCTTCTGATCGGTTTGCCCACATCTTAAACCAGTTTATCAATATTTGGAATATCATTCCCCAGGAGGAAACCTGCTGATCATCAACAGTAACTCATCTGGGGGAGGGGGACTTCCAGGGCAGTTAGGAGTGGGGGTGACGGCACGATTGCTCTCTTACCCGGCCTGGCCCTGTGCAGATCTGCTGGTCACACCCTCTCGGAGCAGCTGGTCCCCATTTCCACGGTGCCCCGGCCCCTGTTTACAAGGCAGCTTTCTTTCCTCAAGTACCAACTGCATGCAGGGCAGCCGGAAATGGCTTTCCCACTGCTGGGCAGGTGGGGGCTGGCACTTGGGAGGCTGAGCCAGGCAAGGATTAGTAACCAGGCAGCGGGTGGCTCTGGGCGGTGTGTCTGGGTGAGCGGGCAGCATTGTGGAAGGCGCTTGGCAGCGCCGTCCACCCTCCCCACTGAGAAGCAAGCTAGAGGTGGTGGGCAAGCTGCCCCAGCCGTGGGGAGAGGTAAGCATCTGCCTGCACCCGGCACAGTCATAGTGGCATCTGTCTGTTACCCTGAAGTGGGGACAGAGGGTCTGGGTAGCACCCTTGCTCTTGAGAAGCAGGCACATGGACCCAAGGACTCTGGCCCTGAAGGTGGATGGGCAGATGAGCTGGCTAGCAGACACCAGCCTAGCGGCTTAGGACAGGAAGCCATCTGACAGGAAGCACTGAATGCCAGCCCCCTGTGGGGCCCCCAGCAGCGGGGCTGGGAGTGGAGGTGGGGGCAGGCTGGGAAGACGGGAGTTAATCTAAAGAGCATCAGGGCAGCTCCCTCCAGAAGGTGACCTTGTGTGCTGGGACAGCTGCCACCCGTGCTGGGCATCTTTGGGGCACAGAGGGCAGCTGGCTGGGCCAAGGCTGGCCGATTCGTGGGAAGCCAGCCAAGGCCTTCCCTGTGGCTCACTCTGCTGTTCCCCCTGGGGGTCTGTGCTCCCCTCTAAATCCCTTCCTTCCCCTTGCATCTTGGGCTCTGAGAACAGGTGAGTGACAGATGACAGGCTGGTCCGTGTTGGATGCTTGCTCAACCCGAGGGGCGTTTGGTTGACCACCTGCGGCCTGAGTCTTTCTTAACTGGTCAGTCTCCTAGACAAAGGGAATGGTCCTGAGATGCGGTGTCCCTGGCTTTCCCCTCCCCGGCTGCCTCCTCGCACAATCAGAATTCTGATTGTGAGTAGAAGCCCGTCTGCTCAGAGGCTGTCAGAGTTGACTAGCATAAGATGATAATAGGTGTGGCTTTGACTAGGGACCCTCACACTCTCGTCACCGCTCACTCAATTCCCGGGGCCCCCTTCCTCTGGCCCAGAAATGCTGAGGGCATGGTGGTCAAACTCCCTGCTCCTGATGTATTCTGCAGTGGCTCACTGACTCATAGGACATAAGACTCCCAAGTTCGGAGTCGCTTCCAACTCGACTTTCATTGCCTGTGCTTTTGACAAGCCAGAGAAGGCCACCTGGACCACTGGCATCCTCCATGCGTCTTCTCAGTCCCAGGCCTTCTTAAACCCGGAGGAAGGAACAGTCCCTTAGAAGAGCATCATGGGTCACTTGACGTGTCCCAGGGGTGCCAGGATCTCTCGTTGCTTACAGAGGATAGGGGTCATTTTCTAACTAAAGCCTTTATTTCCATTCAATCCACTAACTGATTGTTCCGCTCAGGTACCTGCATTTGCTCACAGCAGAGAGTCTGTGGCCAGACCCCTTGATGGATGGGTTTTCTCCTGGCCAAGGCCTCCAAGGGTCGGGTGGAGGGTAGGGGGTGGGGAGAGAATCACGGGTTGTCCTACCAGAGAAGGGGAGGAGCCTGGCAGCACGTGGTCTGAGGGTGACCCGCTGGAGGGCTGGGGTATCACAGTGAACGATCCGGGTCCTGGCCTCTGGTACAGCCCGATCGAGGCTTTCCAGAGACAAAGTGGGTTCTGGCCATCTGAGGGCACTCGGGAACCTCGAAGGGGCCGATTTACCTGCAAAATACTGGACAGACTGGGCCAGAAGGAGCGCCGAGACGCAGGCAGAGACTTCTGACCCCGCGGCCGCTTCTCCCTTCTCAATCTCTTGCTCTCAGAGACAGTCCTGGGGTGGGATTAGTCCTCCACCTTGGCCCCCTACCCTCCGCCCAAACCTCAGTCTCTGAACGGCCCAGATGGCCCCTAGGCAGTTGGCTTTGGTGAGGCCTCGTAGCGGGAGGGAAACTCTCTGCGGAGTTGGGGAGGGGTGGGGAGGAGGGAAGGATGTCAATGAAAACCATATAAAAAATCCAGAAATGTGCATATAAAATCTCGCCCTTGGTGTATTGCCTAAGTCAGTAAGCAGAAAGCACCTTCTTCCTGGAGAAGGATCAGTCCTCAAAAGGTAGGAAATGTCAAAGTGTCACTTCATTGTCAAAAAAAAAAAAAAACAACCAACAAGTCCCGCCTCCCCCCAACCCAAATCCACCCCTGACCAAAAATACCCCCAAGTCCACGAATTGCTGTAAACAAACCCAGATGCAGGAGCAGTCCTTGGTGGCAGTCGTAGCTAGTCCTCCGGATGGGGGCTGGTGGGAGTGGGTGCCCCGCTGGGCCGTGGCTGCCGCGCCGCGCCCGTGATCTGGGCGTGCAGCTTCAGATGGAGGCGGCGGCGGGTGCTGTGCCCAGCCTCAGGAAGGCTGACCTTTCAGGTGTCCCCATGTTCTCCCTGACCCAGGGGGACAGAAATCCCTTCGCAGCCCCGGGAGCTGACAGGGGAAACAAGTCTCTTTCATTGGAGTTTCTATTTTCCAAAGACAGAAAAATTCTGATCGCCCGGTAGCAGCGGGATCGGACGTTCCCAGGCTGGTTCCAGGGGTGGCTGCCTGTCCGCCTGTCCGTCCGCTTGGCACGTTGCTGTTGAGCGGGACCTGGAAGAGCAGCGCTAGGGGCAGGAGAGAAGGGCAGGCCCCTGTCTCTCCCCTTCACATTTGTTTTCCTGAACGTGTTTCTCGGCGCCCGCCAGCTCACCTTCCCAGAGGGAGTTGGAGAGAAACTGCTTTTGATCTCCGATGGGACAAACTGCATGGATCTCCCAAGCCCTTTTTTTTTTCTTTTTCTTTTTCCTCCAAGAACGATGATCGCTTTCCTTATGAGAATCCTCTTTTTTTAAAAAATATTCCTCGGTATTTCCCGCCCCCTCCCAGGATCTATTTTCTTTTGTTCCCATTCCCTTTTTTTCCATCATCTAAGTTGCACATATTCTTGGTGACGTCTCCTGGCTGGAGCGCTGCTTGGTTCTTCCTGTTGCCGGTGGCCTCCTGGCAGGTGGCTGCTGACCCTGCGGTGGACCGGGAGCCGGCTTGGGGGCGCGGAGGGGGCGGGGCCTGGAGGAAGCGGTGAGCCGAGGCAGGTGAACGTCAAACCTCCACCGACTGGATCTGGTTCATCTGTGCCCGCATCACCTGGATACTGTTGAGGATTTTTTTCTGGTGACCAGCCAGGGTGACCCCAACCCGGAGAATGTCCCTTTGGGGAGAGAAGCACATGTGTTAGGGACACGTGAGGGTGGAGGGACTCCATCCAGGTAGAACCACCTGGGCTATTCCAGGGGTTTCCCACTGGAGAGAGCAAGAGACGGGGGACAGGAGCTGGAGTGAGTGAATGTTAAGATCGGGAGAGAGGGGATTGGGAGGGAGGGCACATAGGTGCGTGTGTCTCCTTTGCTGCGGGAGAGGAGAAGGGACCCTGCATGACTCTGCAAGAACTAAGTACCCATGTGCTCACTTTTTATCTCTGTTGATCTTCCTACCACACCCCAGTTCACAGAAGAGAAAAGTGAGGCTAAGTAGGGAGTCCTGTGATTTGCTCTGGGTCACTCAGATGGTCAATACTGAAATCAGACTGATTATATTCTTTGCAGCCAAAGATGGAAAAACTCTATACAGTTAGCAAAAACAAGACTAGGAGATGACTGTGGCTCAGATCATGAATTCCTTATTGCCACATTCAGACTTAAGTTGAAGAAAGTAGGGAAAACCACTAGACCATTTAGGTATGACCTAAATCAAATCCCTTATGATTATACAGTGGAAGTAAGAAATAGATTTAAGAGATTAGATCTGATAGACAGACAGCCTGAAGAACTTTGGATGGAGGTTTGTAACATTGTACAGGAGGAAGTGATCAAGACCATCCCCAAGAAAAAGAAATGCAAAAAGGTTGTCTGAGAAGCCCGTACAAACAGTTATGAAAAGAAGAGACGTGAAAGGCAAAGCAGAAAAGGAAAGATATACCCATTTGAATGCAGGGTTCCAAAGAATAGAAAGGAGAGATAAGAAAGCCTTCCTCAGTGATCAATGCAAAGAAATAGAGGAAAACAATAGAATGGGAAAGACTAGATATCTCTTCAAGAAAATTAGAGATACCAAGGGAACTTTTCATGCAAAGATGGGCTCAATAAAGGACAGAAATGGTATGGACCTAACAGAAGCAGAAGATATTAAGAAGAGGTGGCACAANAGAATGGGAAAGACTAGAGATCTCTTCAAGAAAATTAGAGATACCAAGGGAACATTTCATGCAAAGATGGGCTCAATAAAGGACAGAAATGGTATGGACCTAACAGAAGCAGAAGATATTAAGAAGAGGTGGCACAAATACACAGAAGAACTGTACAAAAAAGATCTTCACGACCTAGATAATCACGATGGTGTGATCACTCACCTAGAGCCAGACATCCTGGAATGTGAAGTCAAGTGGGCCTTAGGAAGTATCACTATGAACAAAGCTAGTGGAGTGATGGAATTCCAGTTCAGCTATTTCAAATCTGAAAAGATGATGCTGTGAAAGTGCTGCACTCAATATGTCAGCAAATTTGGAAAACTCAGCAGTGGCTACAGGAGTGGAAAAGGTCAGTTTTCATTCCAGTCCCAAAGGCAATGCCAAAGAATCCTGAAACTATCACACAATTTTACTCATCTCACACACTAGCAAAGTAATGCTCAAAATTCTCCAAGCCAGGCTTCAACAGTATGTGAACCGTGAACTTCCAGATGTTCAAGCTGGATTTAGAAAAGGAAGAGGAAACCAGAGACCAAATTGCCAACATCCACTGGATCATCGAAAAAGCAAGAGGGTCCTAGGAAAACATCTGCTTTATTGACTATGCCAAAGCCTTTGACTGTGTGGATCACAGTAAACTGTGGAAAATTCTGAAAGAGATGGGAATACCAGACCACCTGACCTGCCTCCTGAGAAATCTGTATGCAGGTCAGGAAGCAGCAGAACTGGACATGGAACAGACTGGTTCCAAATCGGGAAAGGAGTACGTCCAGGCTGTATATTGTCACCCTGCTTATTTAACTTCTATGCAGAGTACATCATGAGAAACACTGGGCTGGAAGAAGCACAAGCTGGAATCAAGATTGGTGGGAGAAATATCAATAACCTTAGATATGCAGATGACACCACCCTTATGGCAGAAAGTAAAGAGGAACTAAATAGCCTCTTGATGAAAGTGAATGAAGGGAGTGAAAAAGTTGGCTTAAGCAAACTAAGATCATGGCATCTGGTCTCATGACTTTATGGCAAATAGATGGGGAAACGATGGAAATGGTGACAGACTATTTTTCTGGGCTCCAAAATCACTGCAGATGGTGACTGCAGCCATAAAATTAAAAGACGCTTGCTCCTTGGAAGAAAAGCTATGACCAACCTAGACAGCTTCTTAAAAAGCAGAGATATTACTTTGCCAACAAAGGTCCATCTAGTCAAAGCTATGGTCTTTCCAGTAGTCATGTATGGATGTGAGAATTGGGCTATAAAGAAAGCTGAGCGCCGAAGAACTGATGCTTTTGAACTGTGGTGTTGGAGAAGACTTTTGACAGTCCCTTGGACTGCAAGGAGATCCAACCAGTCCATCCTAAAGGAAATCAGTCCTAAATATTCATTGGAAGGACTGATGCTGAAGCTGAAACTCCAATACTTTGGCCATCTGATGTGAAGAACTGACTCATTTGAAAAGACCCTGACGCTGGGAAAGATTGAAGGCAGGAGGAGAAGGGGATGACAGAGGATGAGATGGTTGGATGGCATCACCGACTCGATGGACGTGAGTCTGAGTAAACTCCAGGAGATGGTGATGGACAGGGAGGCCTGGTGTGCTGCAGTCCATGGGGTTGCAAAGAGTTGGACACGACTGAGCGACTGAACTGAACTGAAAAGCCAGTGGGTGGCAGGAGACCCGGGTATTGATAAGAATGTGATTTCTGCATTGGCCATCTTGCTCCTCGATTCCCCATATCCCTGCTGGGACACTGTCTATTCCTCACTCTCCAGAGCCCCCATGCTTGGCGGGATGGGCGGGGAGGGGGCTCACGGCGGTGGGCACTTACTCCATCATCATCTGTGACACGACGTCGAAGGAGGTGAAGCCGGCGTTGGCGAAGCCCTCCTTGTACTGCCCCATCTTGATGGCCTCCAGCCACTCGTCCACTGTGTTAAAGCTGGTGTAGTCGGGGATCGTGCGGTCCAGCAATGGCAGGTTGATTCTAGGGGGTGGGGTGGGCGACAGGTACGGTCAGTGCACGTGCTGCCCTAGGGGTGAGGGTAAGCGTGGGCGTGGGCACAGGTGCAGGCTGCGTGTGTACCGGCCCGTGTGCATCCATGTGTGTGAACACAGTGTGTATGCATGTGGCCACTTCTGTGCGAGAGCAGGCATGAGTCTGAACCCATATACATGTGCACACGTGTATGTGTGAGTAGGTGAGAGTGAGTATGTGTGCAGGCCTCAAAGCTGGGGCCATCTGGACAGTCTAGGGAAGCCTCTAGGGGACTGCTGAGAGGCTGGACCATAGCGGTGAGGCGGGGAAGTGCACACGTGTATGTGTGAGTAGGTGACAGTGAGTATGTGAGACATGGGGACATGTCTCCATGCCGGTGCTTTGGGGGAGGGGTTTCAATTGGACTAATTGTGCTGATTTTATCTATCTGTCATCTATTTATGCTCGGTCTTAGTTGTGGCATGCCAACTCTTAGCTGTGACATGTGGGATCTAGTTCCCTGACCAGAGATCAAACCCAGACCCTCTGCATTTGGGAGTGCAGAGTCTTAGCCACTAGACCACCAGGAAAGTCCCATCACTGTGCTGAGTACTTGTCATTTCCTCTCCCAGTGCCTTTCTCTGTCCTCCCCTACCCTGGCTATGCTACAGGAAGCCGATCTTGTGGACCACATCTCCAAAGTCCAGACACAGCTGGTGGGGCTGGTGGGAATGACTTCCGGGCAGGCAAGTTGTGAAGTGACCATCATGAGGCTAAACGCTCAGAATGATTTTTATCCAGAGAATCAGCAGTAGCTGAGGCAGGGTTGTGGTGAGGAGGGATGGGCAGGAGCAAACATGGACATCTCCTGGCAGGTGAAGGACTTGGGCCCAGAGAGTCTCTGGACACAGCCAGCCCTGGACCCTGAGGATATCTAACCAGACACTCCTCAGACAGCCCGCGTAGTCAAGGGTCCTGAAGGGTAAGGACGTGCAGGGCTGGGACTGGCCTGTGGAAGCTGCCCACGGAGAGCCAGCGTTGGCTGCAGGTCTGATGCAGGGTGCCCTGGGACCACTGGGCAAAAGGAAGCACCCGGATCATTGAAGCTGACGCCTGTGCACCTGAGCCAGTCTCTGCCACGAGGATGGCAACCCCAGCGTGGGGGCATGCATGCCTGTGTTTTCTGTGGTCTGTGAGTACTTCTGAATGTGCGTGCTCAGATACGGATGGTTGTGTGTACGTGTGAGAGCTTGGGAATGAGTGTATCTCTGTGTGTGAGATTGTGAGCACAAGCATGAGCATTTGTGCCCAAATGAGCGTTCATGCACGTGTGTAGGATTGTGTGTGCGTGTGAAAGCATGGCTGTGTTGAGGTGGATGCAAATACAAGTTAGCGGGTCCAGGTTTAAGTGTGAAGTAGGAACCTGAGTGAGGAGTACATCTATTCACCAAGATTCTCAGAACTGGGACTTCCCTGGTGGTCCAGTGGCTAGGACTCCAAACTCCCAATGCAGGGGGGCACCTGGTTCCATCCCTGGTCAGGGAACAAGATCCCCCACATGCTACAACTAAAGATCCTGCGAGCCACATCCAAGATCCAGCACAGCCAAATAAATATTTTACAAAAAGATACCGATCATTTCTTTTAAACCGTGTCCTCTCTGACCACGTTTTAAAAGATGCTTTCTCTACCACCCATCTCGGGCTTCCCTCTGTGCCCTGTGCCCTGCACCGCAAGGCAGGCAGCCTCCCAAAAAACCCTACCACTGTCCTTCCCCATCCCAGGAGTGGGAGGGGCAGGCGGCGCTGGGAAAAGGGGCGGGGCGGGGGGGCGTACCCGGAAGAAAGCGGTGCCATGGCTTTGAGGCTGTTGGGGTTGCGGATCATCTTGTCCAGCGTGTTGACGATCTGGCCGAACTTGGGCCGGTGGTTGCGGTCCTTCTGCCAGCAGTCCAGCATGAGCTGGTGCAGCGCACTTGGGCAGTCCATGGGCGGTGGTAGCCGGTAGTCCTGTTCTATGGCGTTGATTACCTGGGGAGGGGCAGGGAGGGGTTGCAGGGGTGAGGTAAGAGCATCTGTTCTCTAGTCTAGCCCCCAGTGCGTGGCAGGACAGGCTTATTTGGTTGCGCCGTGGCAACCACCTCTACTTCCTGGAGGCAGCCCCAGTATGTGCCTCTCCTGGGTTCCCACCATCTCTGACCTCAGTCTGGCCTGGAAGCTGGGTGTCTGGCTCCCCTTCCACTCAGCACCCCAAGATAACCTCTGCCTCAGGGTCCACCAGGCCAACCCCCTTTTCGGCTGCTCTGTTAGGGGAACGGAGCCCAAACACCTCTCCAAGCTGTCCTGCCCACAGGGCCAAATTTGTCTTCCCAGCTTGACTGTGGGTATCTTCCCTGCTCAAATATTTATTTCCTGTTCTGCTGCTGCTGCTGCTAAGTCGCTTCAGTCGTGTCCGACTCTGTGCGACCCCACAGACGGCAGCCCATTGGGCTCCGCCATCCCTGGGATTCTCCAGGCAAGAACACTGGAGTGGGTTGCCATTTCCTTCTCCAATGCATGCAAGTGAAAAGTGAAAGTGAAGTCGCTCAGTCGTGTCCGACCCAGCGACCCCATGGACTGCAGCCTACCAGGCTCCTCCGTCCATGGTATTTTCCAGGCAAGAGTACTGGAGTGGGGTGCCATTGCCTTCTCCATTCCCTGTTCTGCATTGTTGCAAATCAGAATTCCTAGAGGGGGACTTCTGAACCTTACTGAACCTCAGCAACCATTCTGACTAACTTTCCACTGCTCGGCAACATGACCCCTCGTCATCCCACTTCTGGGCCTTGGCACAGGCTGTTCCTTCCACTGGAAGTCCTCACGTCTTCAAGTCTCATGACTGTTTGAGTCCCAGCTGTCACCTCACGGCTAATTGTGCCCATGTTCCCTTTCCTGAGCACCTGCAGGGTTTGATGCCTGCCTTTCTCGCTTTACCACCTGACCATACATAGCACCTGATGGCTCCATCTGGTTCCCTGAATGACTGTCTTGCCCCTCATATGGGTGGTGACCCCTGAGGGGCAGACATGGTCGCTTAGGGTTAGCCACAGGTGGCTGCATCCTGAAGATTTGCTGATTTGTGGATGGGTGGGCCTTTTCTGGGCTTCCCAGGTGGCGCTAGTGGTAATGAACCTGCCTGCCAATGCAGGAAACATAAGAGATGCAGGTTTGATCCTTGGCTCGGGAAGATCCCCTGGAGAAGAGAATGGCAACCCCTCTCCAGTATTCTTGCCTGGAGAATCCCATGGACAGAGGAGCTGGCTGGCTACAGTCCACAGGTCGCAAAGAGCTGGACACGAATGAAGCGGCCTAGCACGCATGCCTGGGCCTTTTCTACTCCTGACCCCCTGGAGAGTCCAGGGTCCTGTGCAGATGTTCGAATCGACCAACACCGTGCTGGAGCTGCCCGGACCCAGGATCTCAGAGACCTTGCTCCTACCTGCTGAGAGTCGAGCAAAAGCCCAAGAGTCCTAGGACTTCCCCTCCCGCCTGGCTGGCCAGACAGCCCGCGCCCACCTCCTTGCAGACTTACGTCTTGGTTGGTCATGTCCCAGTAGGGCCGTTCCCCGTAGGACATCACCTCCCACATGACGATGCCGTAGCTCCAGACGTCACTGGCCGAGGTGAACTTCCGGTACTGGATGGCCTCTGGGGCCGTCCAGCGGATGGGGATCTTCCCACCCTGGGGAGCAGAACGGGGAGCGTCACCAGGTGGGAGGCTGAGCCGAATGGCCTCTGCTGGCGAAGCTCCCTACCCTCCGCCCCGTGCTGCCCAGTCACAAAGTGCCTTATTGCTTCCCTAGACTGTCTAATTCCTTTCTGTTTAAAACTCTTCAACAGGGCCTTCCCTGGTGGTCCAGTGGTTAAGGATTCATCCTTCCAGTGCAGGGGACATGGGTTCGATCTCTGGCTGGGGAACTAGGATCCCACACGCTGTGGGGCAACTAAGCCCGTCCGCGGCAACTACTAAGCCCAGGCTCTGGATCTGCAACTGGAGAAGCCGCGATTGCACGCCTCAGTGAAGACCCAGCAGAGCCACAGAGCAAAACCACCACCCCCACCCCGGCCCGCCTGCCTACAACTCTTCAACAACCCTAACAGCTTTCAGGAGAGGGTCCTGAGCCTGGGCAATCAAGGGTCTCCGAGGTGTGGCCCTGGCTATCTCTCCAGCATGGTTCCCACCACTTTCCCCGACAGCCCGGGTGCCAGTCATACCTGCCCATGAGAATACAGCATCTGGCAAACTTTTACTGGCGCTTGGCTTTCAGCTCAGCTATCATCCCCTCTTAGCGAGCCTCCCACTGCCTCCTAAGCCTGGTGTCTGACTCTTAGCCTCATTGCTCGGTAGTGCTGTGCACATCTGTGCCCACCAGCCTGTGAGCTCCAAGGGGGCAGCAATCGGGGTTTATGTCTCTGCCTCTCCAGGGCTCAGAACAGTGCTTGGCATGAGCAAGTGTTGGTGAGGACATGTTGCGGGGAGAGACGGACCCGCTTTCCCAGCCCCGCGGCTCCGCCGTCCCCTGCCTCCGTCTTACCAGGGCACTGGTGTACGTGGGGTCTGAGGTATCGTCCTCCAGAAAGCGTGAGAGCCCGAAGTCAGACACCTTGCAGACCAGATTGCTGTTGACGAGGATGTTGCGGGCGGCCAGGTCGCGGTGGACGTAGTTCATGTCGGCCAGGTACTTCATGCCAGCCGCGATGCCCCGTAGCATGCCCACCAGCTGGATGACTGTGAACTGCCCGTCATTTTGCTTTGGGAGAAGTGGAGGAAACACAGAGTGAATGGAAGTGCATGCGTCAGATCTCTGGAGCTTTCTCCCAGTGGGACACCAGACTGGGACCCTGTCGCCCTGGCCTGGGCTCCCTGTGGAAAGGACTCAGATGCTCAGGCCTTACCGAGGCCCAGGAGAGGCTGGTTTCAGGGTGGTGGAGAGAATATGGACTCCGGGGCTGGCTGGACTCTGGCTTTTTCCCTAGCTGGCTGTGCAACTTTGGACATGTGGCCTAACCTCTCAGATTCTTGAGAGTCAAAGTCGCTCAGTCATATCCGACTCTTTGCAACCCCATGGACTATACAGTCCATGGAACTCTCCAGGCCAGAATACCAGGCCTTTCCCTTCTCCAGGGGCCCTTCCCAACCCAGCAATCGAACCCAGGTCTCCTGCATTGCAAGTGGATCCTTTACCAGCTGAGCCACCAGGGAAGCCCAAGAATACCAGAGTGGGTAGTCTATCCCTTCTCCAGCAGATCTTCCCAACCTAGGAACTGAACCGGGGTCTCCTGCATTGCAGGCAGATCCTTTACCAGCTGAGCTACCAGGGAAGCCCCTGTTCCCTCAACTGTGTGTTAACTGGGAATAAGTAATGCCCACCTTCTAGGGCACTCAGTGTTCAACAAGAAAGTGCATGGAAGGCTCTTGGCATATACTAGGTGCTTAATAAATATTTGTTAAATAGCAAGTAGTTCATGGCATACTTCTTTAAAAAATTTTTTTTATTGTGGTATAACTGATATACAATGCGGTATTAGTTTCAGGTGTACAGCAAAGTGGATCAGTTATACGTATACCCACTCTTTTTTTAGACTCTTTTCCCATATAGGTCATTACAAAGTACTGAGTAGAATTCCCTGTGCTATACAGTAGGTCTTATTAGTTATCTTATAGGGGTGTGTGTGTGTGTGTGTATATACATATATATATATATATATATATATGTTGTTGTTCAGTTGCTAAATCCTGTCTGACTCTTTCTGATCCCATGGACTGCAGCACACCAGGCCTCCCCGTCCCTCACTATCTTCCAGAGTTTACCCAAGTTCATGTGCACTGAGTCAGTGATGCCATCTAACAATCTCATCCTCTGGTGCCCTCTTCTCCTTATGCCTTAATTCTTTCCCAGCATCTGACTCACTGGAGAAGACCCTGATGATGGGAAAGATTTTATTATAGTAGTATGTATGTGTCAATTCCAATCTTCCAGTTTATCCCTCCCCTTCCAATGGCATACTTCTGCTTCCTAGTCAATGCTCTTTGTCTAGCTGGTTGACTGTGACTTCTCGGGGGGCCTAGAACTTTTGTCTGTTGCCTTGTGCTCTAAGCTCTCTCCCTGTATAGCTTTGGGGGAATCCAAACCTGGTGGAAACTCTGGACTAAGGGTCAGGAGACCTGCGTCCAGTCCTGGCTCTCATCTCGAGCCTCCGGGTAACCTTGGGCACACTCTACTTCCCTTAGAGCCTCAGTTTTTCTCTTGGGTAATGAGAAGGCTGGCTAAGTGCTTGGAGGGAACAGATTTCAGGTTGTATGCCAACTCTGATCAACTGGCTGTGGTTTCCCTGATAGAGAAAGATTCTGAGATTGCTTCTGGGTTTAGTGGGAGAGAGTCTGTGATTTATTAACAATGCCTGTCGTGAATTCAACCCCTCTACCCCTGGGTCAGGAAGGTTCCCTGGAGGAGGGCATGGCAACCCACTCCAGTGTTCTTGCCCGGGGAATCCCATGAACAGAGGAGCCGGGACAGCCACAGTCCATAGGGTCGCAAAGAGTGAAGACACAACTGAAGTGACTTAGCACGCATGTGCGCCATGGGTACAGGAACAGAAAGTGGCAGCGAGCAAGCCACTCTTGACCATGATCTTTCCAAGGCCTTCCAGGCCCCGGCAGCATGAAGCTGTGTTCACCACTGCTCTTCCTGCCCCACCACTCCTGGCCCCCCTACCCGGAGGAAGGAGTCCAGGGAGCCGTTTTCCATGAACTCAGTGATGATCATCACAGGTGTGCTCTTGGTGACCACGCCCTCCAGGTGGATGACATTGGGATGGTCGAACTGGCCCATGATGGAGGCCTCGCTCAGAAAGTCCCGGCGCTGCTTCTCGGTATAGCCCGACTTGAGGGTCTTGATGGCCACAAAGATCTCTCTCTTGCCCGGCAGCTTCAAGTGGCCACTGCATACCTCACCAAACTCCCCTGAGACAGACACACCAAAGAGGCAGGATGTCACTCAGCAGGCGGAAGTGCCACCTTCCTCTTCCCTGTCACCTCTGCCCCTGGGGCCAGTTAATCCTTGCAGACACAGAATCCCTTTAGAGAATGCAAGGGCCCCAAAGGGTCTCAGCCACCTTCAGGAGGAAGGGTAAACCCTTCATGGCCAACCCGTGGTGTTTGGCTGAGTGTGGGGTGAGGATGTAGGGGGACCTGGAGAGATGGAGCGAGGGACCTGGGATGAATAGCAGGAAGGACAAAGCATTAGACAGAGTCCAGAGTACCGGGTCCCAGAACTAGCTCTGATGTGAGCAAGCTCCTTCCCTGGGCCTGTTTCCTCATGTGATGAGGAGGTAGTTTTACTGGACATCTTTGGGAGCCCTTGCACCTTGGACATTCTGAGTCTTCAGGCCTTGGAGGGTCCTCTGAGGCATCCTACCCTCCACCCCAGGAGTACACATTGGGGTGGTCCCTCCCCCATGGTACTTGGGAGGGTACCAGTCACCTACCTGCTCCGATCACCTGCTCAATTTTGACACAGGAGATGTCAATTTCCTTGGCAAACTCCCGCACTGCCTCATTGGGGTCTTCGTAGGTGAAGGGGTCGATGTAGATCTTCATGCCTGGGGTCACTGGGAGAGAAGGTCAGGCTCAGGCACATGCACAAACTCAAGAGGTGGACAGATGGAAAAGTGTGAACCAGTCCTTCTGCAAGGGAAGGACTCTCCCCCAGGGCCCCAGGAAGAGCTGGGCAACCCCCTGCATTTTCCCTTGACCTCTCTGGGTCTCAGTGAGCAGGTGGGTACTGAGCTAAGTAGAGGGTGAGGGAAACAGAAAAGTCAGCAAGGATAGCAAATAGGTTCTAGTTTTTGTTTCAACTGCAATTGATTAATAAGGGCTTCCTCCAGCAGCTAAAAGACTGTGGGGATTGATTAACAATGTCTGTCCGGGCATGACAGGATAGATAGGCTTGTCACACTTGTGATAGAAAATCAGAGGGTGCAAAGTAAAGGAAGAGGAAGACAAGAAAGAAGCAGAGGGAATTGGAACAAAAATACAGAAAGAGCAGGCAACAGACCATGTTCTTGGTCTTTTGCTAAGGAGATCTCCCTGCTTTTCGAGGCCTAATTCAGGCCTGCTTTCCGCTCAGGAGACTTTTTGGCTGCCTCAGGCACCCCAGGCACTGGAGGGGCTGCCTCACAAGCATCTGAGTACCCACAGCTCCTAGGCCCACCTCCTGGGTCCCTCTGTTAGCCAGGTCTCAAACTTTTCTGGATCTCATACTCCTTGGTGATCAGTAGGAGGCTGGACATGGGGCATATGAATTTAATTCCTGATCTGATATGGATTTTTATTTTTGATGCAGGAAGGAGGATGGTAACTTGGATACTAAAGACCCAATTCTGACCTCAGCAGTGAGTCAGCAACGAGCTTTGAAGGAAGGGAAAGATGATCCCTCCTTGCTCCTCCCAGATGACTAGTCTTCCACCTCCCAGACCATCTGGCTCTCACCCAGCCAGGGCCTTCCCCTGGGTCCCCAGCTCCCTGCCCACATTCTCCCCCCTGCCCCAGTAGCTGTAACTCTGGGGACAGCAGCTCTAGGCATTGGGCGCTGGAGTCCCTGGACCGTAGCAAGGTTGGCTGGTTGGTGAGTGGGGTCACAACCCTGCTCAGCTCCGTGACCTCGGACTTGTTAGCTGGCCACTCTCAGCCTCTAGTTCAGACATTCCAGTCATCTAAGAGCTGGAACCTCTAACAGAGGGGTTGGCAAAATGGCCCACTGCCCGTTTTGTAATAAAGTGTCATAAATAAAGTTTTATTGGAACACAGCCACACACATTTGTTTGTCTGTGACTGCCTTCACGCTCCAGTGGCTGAGTTGATCAGTTACAACAGAGACCATAAGGCCCGCAAAGCCTAAAATATTTACTGTCTGACCCTTTACAGAAAAGCTTGCCAACCACTGCTCTAACACATTAGTTTTATTTTGTATTATTTATGTGGGTGTCTGCCTAGCCCTTTAGGTCAGAGTTTTCTTAATTTGGGACTGTGAACCACTTGGCAGGCCCAGGATGGGTTGAGTGGGGCTGTTGAAATGGAATACATTATTATCGTCTTTTTGGATTAGAAAAATAAATTATGCTCTTTATAGTTTAAAATTATGTAAATAAATATTGTTGAAAATAAAAGTTCTCCAAAAATATATCTCTGAATATAGAATTTTTTTCTGGATTTCCCTTATAATAATTTTATATACATACATATGTATATTTGTATATGTATATTTGTATTTGTATATTTGTATATGTATATTTCTCTGGGCATAGGATCCAAAACTTTTAGCACACTTAGAGGAGCCTCTGATCTCAAAAGAGGTTAAGAACCACCGTCTTGCAACTTTCCTAGTGGTCCAGTGGTGAAGAATCTGCCTTCCAATGCAGGGGACTCGGGTTTGACCCCTGATCGGGGAACTAAGATCCCACATACCATGGAAGTAACTAAGCCTGTGTGCTGCAACTTTTGAGCCCACGTGCCACAACAAAAACCCAGCACAAGCTAAATAAATGAAAAATAAAACTATAGTGATTAAGTGAGATGATTTAAAAAACCCACCATCATGGGAGCCTGGGAAGCGGGGGATGGGTGCACATTTTTTCCTCATCCCTCCCTCCCTGGCGCACTGCAGAATGAACGCTCTGCACAGAGTTGACACTCAGTGTGTGTAGATTGACAAAGAGGCTCTTTAGTTCCTCTTCACTTTCTGCCATAAGGGTGGTATCATCTGCATATCTGAGGTTATTGAAGAAAAGTAGAATATGTTTATTTTGGTTAAAAAATGGTATGAGGGATGGAGATGCATTTTTACTGAAGGAAGAGGAAGTAATTTATCTTAAAGTAATGCTGATTATTTCTCAATGCAAATGAGAACAACTGACAAACTAAAATAGGCATTAAAATGTATAGAAGTTTTAGGAAGAATCAATATTGTCAAAATGACTTTATTATCCAAGACAATATACAGATTCAATGCAATCCCTATCAAATTACCAATGGTCTTTTTTGCAAACCTAGAATAAGAATTCTTAAAATTTGTATGAAAACACAAAAGACCTCGAATAGTCAAAGATATCTTGAGAAAGAAAAACAGAGGAATCAGGTTTCCTGACTTTATACTATAAAACTACAACAGTAATCAAAACTGCATGGCACTTAGGACTGCCCTGGTGTTAAGACTCTGTGCTCCCAATGCAGGGGGCCTGGATTTGATCCCTGATCTGGGAACTAGATCCCACATGCTGCAACTAAAAACCCTGCATGCCACAACTAAAGATCCCACATGCCGCAATGAAGACCTGGAAGATCCCACATGCCGCAATGAAGACCTGGAACAGCTAAATTAAAAAAATTTTTTTAAATTTCCCTTTCCTTAACAAAAAAACAACAAAAAACTAAACAATGGTACCAACACAAAGAGAAACATAGATCAATGAAACAGGATAGAAAGCCCAGAAACAAAGCTACACACCTGTAGTCAATTAATTTATGACACAAAGGCAAGAATATACAATGGAGAGAAGATTGTCTCTTCAGTACGTGGTTCTGGGGAAACTGGACAACCATATGTAAAAGAATGAAATTGGAACATTCTCTTACATGATATACCAGAATAAACTCAAAGTGGGTTAAAGACCTAAATGTGAGACTGGATGCTATAACATTTTTAGAGGAAAACGTAGGCAGGATACTCTTTGACATAAATTGCAGCAATGTCTTTTTGAATCCACCTTCTAGAATAATGAAAATAAAAACAACAGTGAACAAATGGGACCAAGTTAAACTTAAAAGCTTTTGCACAGCAAAGAAAAACCTTAGACAAAATGAAAAGACAGCCCGTAGAATGGGAGAAAATATTTGCAAATGGTGAGACCAACAAGGGACTAATCTCCAATATACACAAATAGCTCATGCAGCTCAATATCACAAAACAAAACAAAACAAAACAGCCCAATCAAAAAATAGGTAGCTCAAAGTAGGCGTTTCTCCAAAGAAGACATACAGATGGCCAAAAATCACGTGAAAAGGTGCCCAACATCACTATTCCTGTTGCTAAGTCGCTTCAGTAATGTCCGACTCTGTGCGACCTCATAGACAGCAGCCCACCAGGCTCCCCTGTCCCTGGGATTCTCCAGGCAAGAACACTGGAGTGGGTTGCCATTTCCTTCTCCAATGCATGAAAGTGAAAAGTGAAAGGGAAGTCGCTCAGTCATGTCCGACTGAGTGACCCCATGGACCGCCGCCTACCAGGCTCCTTCACCCATGGGATTTTCCAGGCAAGAGTACTGGAGTGGGTTGCCATTGCCTTCTCCGAACATCACTATTAGAGAAATGCAAATCAAAACTACAATGAGGTATCACCTCACAATAGTCAAAATGGCCTTCATTAAAGTCTATAAGCAATACATATTGAAGAGGGTGTGGAGAAAAGGGAACCCTCCTCCACTGTTGGTGAGAATGTAAACTGGTACAGCCACTATGGAGAACAGTATGGAGGCTCCTTAAAAAACTAAAAATAGAGCTACCATATGATCCAGCAATTACACAACTGGGAGTATTTCTAGAGAAAATCATAATTCGAAAAGAAACATGTGCTCCAGTGCTCATTGCAGCATATTTACAATAGCCAAGACAAACAAGGAACCTAAATGTCCGTCTCAGAGGAATGGATAAAGAAAATATGGTACATATATACAATAGAATACTATTCTGTTATGAAAAAGACTGAAATAATGCCATTTGTGGCAACATGGATAGACCCAGAGATTGTCATACTAACTGAAGTAAATCAGAGAAAGAAAAATATCACTTATATGTGGAATTAAAGAAAAGTGATACAAATGAGCTTATTTACAAAACAGAGTCACAGAATTAGAATATAAACTACGGTTACCGAAGGAGAGACATGAGGGGATAAATCAGGAACCTGGGAATAGCATATATACACCTCTATATATAAAATAGATCAGCAAGGATCTACTATATAGAATGGGAAACTCAGTTCTAGACTCTGTAATAACTTATAATGGGAAAAGAGTCTGAAAAAGAATAGATATATGTATATATAAAACCGAATCACTTTGCTGTACACCTGAAACTAGCAATGTAAATCAGCTATCTTCCAATATAAAAGAAAAAAAAATTTTAAAGGATAAGTTTTATAAAAATGGAATCTTGAAAAATGAATTTTATGTGTGATCAAGCTGAATAAGACTAAATACATTTATCATTTGGATCTTTGAAAGTTTGAAACTTTAAGGTTCGTGTACTTACTGTGGTCTTATTATGGTTATTTTTGATAAAAAATGAAGGTAATTATAAGAGAAAGATTTTTTCAGTAGAAGCTATAATATATACTTATGAATATTAAATTCTAGTTCTGTTAATTGTCTTTCAGCTTTGTTTTCTACCTGTAAATTCACTAGATCTTAAAATTCTAGTTTCTTCCAATATCTGGCTACAACTTTCTAAACTAACGTTTCCAATTTATCTCTCACCTTTCTGACTTAGGAGAACTAACACCACCCTTTTTCTGAAGGCATGTAAATTAAGGTTGGACAAGGTGATGTAAACTTTGGAGAAAACAGTCCAGCAGCTTGTGTGTGAACAGTCTTCATGCTTGTTGCTATGTGGCCCCTCAGAAAGAACACGAGACATTCAAACTACAAATCAGGAAAACCTATCAGATTACCACTGCTTACTATCACTCCATCTAAAGATGCTTCAAGCTTAACATCAAGAAATCATCTTGACTGGCTATCTTCAGAACTCAAAAACTCATTCATAGTTTGCTCCAATTATTAACCATTGTTTTTCTTTTGTTTCCATGTGAATGCCTCTTATTAAGTACCTGGTTGATCAGCCAATTAGAGGCCTAAACTTAGGAGCCCACCTGCATCATTGCCTCCTAAATTGAGTTTAGCTGATCGGACCTATTCTCAGGGCTGAGAAACTGGTTTATTGAGATATGGAACAATCTACCATTCAGCTATTAATCTATTCTACTCTCTACAATCAACTCAGCTTTTAATTATGAAACTTCCAGAGATATTTCAGAAGAGGGAACTGATGGATCTCCTGATAGGTGATCAATATTGGCATATTGATGATTTTAAAGTTACTTAAGAAACAGCCCATGCAAAGAAAGATATAGTTCTTCCTCTGTCCTCTTGAAAGCAGGAAAGCAGCCCACCAGGCTCCCCCGTCCCTGGGATTCTCCAGGCAAGAACACTGGAGTGGGTTATCATTTCCTTCTCCAATGCATGAAAGTGAGACGTGAAAGTGAAGTCACTCCATCGTGTCCGACTCTTCATGACCCCATGGACTGCAGCCTACCAGGCTCCTCCATCCATAGGATTTTCCAGGCAAGAGTACTGGAGTGGGGTGCCATTGCCTTCTCCGCATTTCTTTACTACTTAGTACATAAACCCAAGTATGTTTGTCTTGTCAGTTCTTTACAGACTTACTGTTTCTTTGTCTAAAAGGTATATAAGCAGCTTGCTTTGGTCACTTCTTGGGTCTCATAGCCATGTATATTATGATCTCTGTACATATGAAGTTAATTTGTTTTTTCTTCCTATTAACCTGCCTTGTGTCACTTTAATTATTGCACTAGCCAAAAGAACTAAGAGGGGTAGGGGGAAATTTTCCACTCACTGATGTAGGGAAAGCTATTGATGTTTTCAAACACTGACCTGTCTGGAGAAACAGGTGAATAAGAGTTTTTTGAATGAGGGGCTGGGCTGTACAAGTCCATGAAGTGACCCCTGAGCGTAGAACAAGGCTCATGAGGACCAAGAGGCCTGGATAGGTGGAGGGGATGGTTTCTACAGTCTCTGGATGCAGGCCTGAGTGCCCAGGGCATCCAGCACTGTGCCTCCTTTTAGCATCAGCAATGACCACCCCACCCACTCCCATGCAGACTTTTGGGTTTTGATTACTCATATTTCATCCAGTTTGAGATATCATCAGCTGTAAACTGTACCATTTTTTATGTATGACTAAGCAAGAAAACCACTGAAAAGGGAGACTCCACATCAGAGCTGGGACACCAGAGATTAAGAAAATTTCCCAAAGAAGAGACTGGCTGCAAACATGCATGTCTTAATCCTGGTACTATGTGGAAGGAGAAAAAATAATTCTGAGAATCTGAACCACAAGTCTGTTCTCATGCAGGTTTGATTTCATTCTTAAGTATGTTCTAGAAATGTTCCAATACTTTGGTCACTTGATGCAAAGAGCCGACTCCTTGGAAAACACCCAGATGCTGGGAAAAATTGAAGGTAGGAGAGGATGGGGACGAGAGAGGATGAGATGGTTGGATAGCATCACCAACTCAATGGTCATGAGTTTGAGCAAACTCCAGGAGATAGTGAAGGATAGGGAAGCCTGGCATCCTGCAGTCCATGCAGTCACAAAAAGATGGACATGAGCGACTTAAAAACAACAACAAATGTTCTAGAAAAGTCAAGCAGAAAATTAACTTAAAGTCATTTCATGTTGGTAGTGCCTCAGAAGTGACTGCCAAACACACATCCTCTCCTGGAGAACTAGGCTGCTTTCCTGGTTGACAGCTGTCATAGGATAACATCGATTTTAAGACACATCCCAATTTCAGTGATGTTAGATGTGCAGAAATGTGTTCCTCGGAATTAATAATATTTATGGGCATGAAACAGATATGCTGTTGGCTGCACTGGTGATCAGTTCACCCGGATTTGCCTGGAACTTTCCTGGCTTTAGTCTGGAGTCATCTTCATTGAGCTCTCTCAGTCCTGGACAAAGGTTGACCACTCTACCTACCTCAGTCCTTTTCTGGGGTTGTCTCCTCTGGTCTAGGGGCCTGGTCTGCTACCCTCATCCTTACCCAGAAGTAGACTAATTGCACCAGGCTATGGACACCTGAACCCAGGGCTTTCTGCCCACAGGTCAGCCACATATAGGAGTTGAGGTCAAATGAAGAAGGATGAGAGAATGGAAATCTGAACTTGGGAATCTAAAGACCCGAGACCATGCACTAGGCCTCGCCTTGCTGTCAGGTTCCCTTGTGTTCCTGTGCACTGAAAAATTCCAATAAACTCTCCCTCTTATTTATTTACTTTTTGGAGGGTGAAGGAGTTAACTTCAGTATGTTTTTGGCCCTTCTGGCTTAAGGGGTCCTGACTGAGGCACAGAGGCTGTTCTGCAAGGCTTTTTAGAATCTCCGTGTCTGTCCTAGGAGCTGTGAAGAGGGGACCAGTGATGCCTGTCAGTGGGTCTGAGTGCCAGGGACACAGGCAGTCCTGAGGCTCAGGTGTATAAATGAAGCAGAAGTAGCATGACCTCCATCCGTGGTAATTAGCAGGATGACATGAATTATTTTCTAAACAAAGGCCAAGAGAACAGCTAAACAGTCTGTTTTATCTATGTACTAAATAACTGTACTTGGAGATATATTTGTTTCCAAGCTCATTTTCACATGTTTTCCATTTTCTCTTCCCCCTACTCCATCAGGAGACTTCTCCAGGGAGGAATTGTGTCTCTTTTCTCATATCTGCCCCACATAGGACCCAGCACAGATGCATATTTTCTTGTAAGCTTCCCAATGACAGGCTTCCCTTGTGGCTCAGCTAGTAAAGAATCCACCTGCAATGCAGGAGGCCTGGGTTTGATCCCTGGGTTGAGAAGATCCCCTGGAGAAGGGAAAGGCTACCCACTCCAGCATTCTGGCCTGAGAATTCCATGGAATGTATAGTCCATAGGGTTGCAAAGAGTTGGACACGGCTGAGCGACTTTCACTTCATTTCACTTCCCCAGTGACAGGGAGCAGATCTTTGTGGCTTGCTAACACTGAGCACTATCATGGCACCTAATAAGTTCTCAGTGAGTGAGTATGGAACTGAGATGAGCTTTAGACTCAACATACCTGAACTGTGAATGAAGTTCTTCATCAATTCCTCTACTGAGCATTTAATGAACTACTATATGCCAAATATTATAGTAGGCCAGGAGTATTCAGTGATGAATGAGACAGGTACTGTCCCTGCCTCCATACACCTTATACTCTAATGGAAGTTCAGACAAAAACTTAATAAGCAGACAAATAAAGTCATAAGTTATGATAAATTCTATGAAAGTGGCAGAGATGAAATGGTTAGGGAACACCCCTCTGAAGTGGTGACAACTGTCAGGGAGGAAAAACTTTTCCTCTCCCCTCTTGGGTTTAGTAATAGGGGCCTATGAATTAAAGTGTCAAAAAAAATTAGCGAGAGAAAAGACAGAATTTTATTCTTGTATGTATGCAGGAGTTTACAGAAAAATGTGACTCAAAGAGGCTGTTACAATTTAAGACCTATCTTAATAGAGGAAGGAAAGAGGGAGAAAAGCATTTATGGGAAAAGATATGACTTTTAGAAAAGATATATGGCCCTCAGGAGAACAGATGGGAGAGGTGATATAGCTTTGTGACAATGTCTAAGAGAGTTCTTATCCCCTTGCAACTTCTGTCTGAGTGAAAGAAGTCAGTCTTTCCTGGTGCAAAAGTCTGAGGGAGAAGATTGACAGTTGAGTTCTGTTTTTTTTAATTAATTTATTTTTTAATTGAAGGATAATTGCTTTACAGAATTTTGTTGTTTTCTGTCAGACCTCAACATGAATCTAGTCATATGACAATTGAATTCTTTGGGGAGGCTCTTCTTTTAGGAAGAAAAAAAGGAGTTCAGGAGCAAACATTTTCAGCGTGGTATATTCTAGACCCCTTCACTGTGAAGGTGGAATCTCAAAGGGCAAGGAGGAGCTGGCCTCATACCCCTGAGTCAGAAGGTGTTCTAGGCAGAGGGACTGTGCGCAGAGTCCCTGGAGCGGGAAGGGCTTTCTTCCCAGAATTTAAGGAACAGGAAGAGAAGTAAGAGTGGATTTGGAAAGGAAGGCAGGTCAGACCATGAGCTGGGTTTGGGAGATCGTGGCAGGATTTGTGAGCTCTGGTATTTTGTGGTGAGCTTTTCAGAAGCCACGAGCCTCATGATTTCTGTGAGGCCTCCACTCCCAGATGAGGAAGCCCAAGGCAGCTTCTCGGTGGATTGCAAAACTTTACAGGTGGAATGACCCTAAGCAGTGACAGGTTCCACTTTATTTTACAGCTGTGCCCTCTGTGGGGCCCTGCAGCCCTCCTCACCGTGAAGCCTCCCCAGAGCACACCTGGGACACAAGAGCAAAGTCCCAATATGCCTTCACCAACCGAGCCATGTGGCTGGACTCTCAACTCAGTGATGGGCATAAAAGCAGGTAACTGGTGGAATTCATGAGCAGTCACTGGGTGCTCTGGACCCGGCACTGAGCTGTTACCTCATGTTTACCCAGGACTTTGTGCTTCTCAAGGTGGTTTCATACGAATTAAATCATGTAGACTTCTCTGCAGCCCTGTGAGGGCTACACAATGGGGCGAAAGAGCTCGGGTCTTGGTGGGGGACAGCTGGGCCTGGATCCCAGCTCTCCTTCTTGTAAGCAGCATGATCTCGTGAATGTTACCTCTCTTCTCTGAGCCTTACTTTTCTTCAGCTGTAAAATGGGATCCTGGTCTCCACAAGGATCCAGAGAACCTGTGTGTGGAGTACCGTTGGGGTGCCAGCACACAGCAGGTTCTGCTACAAGCGAAGGTGTTGCTGCCGTGAGAGTGTGATGAGACAGGTCCCATTTGATAGAGGAAGAAACAGGTAAATGGTCCCTGTATTGTTTCACTGAATGTTCACCACCAGCTATCAGCTGAGGATGAGCAAAGTCAAGCAGCTTGGCCAAGGTCACTGAGTACAGAAGGTGCCAGCTGGAGCCAGCTCTGAGTCACTTGCGTGGGGTAGGATAGGGGTGGGTAGGACCACCTAAATCTTCAGAGGAGGGATGTTACACTGACCTCATTATGCCTCCCTTCCTCACAGTCACTGCCATCTCAGACCCTCTGCCCTAAGGTACCTACATGGCTAGGGAGGGGTCCTGTCATGGATACTCCACATCTATTCAGGTAGGAAAGTCATATCCTCTTCGTTTCTCCTGGGTTCCTTAACCTTCTGATCAAGTGCTGAGCTTGCCTGAGTATCCTTGCTCTCTGGCCAAGGGCAGGAGTGAACCAGGGGCTGAGCACAGAGGCTCAGAGCCAGAGGCCAGTGGTGGCCTTAAAAATATGCGCAGGAATGAATTCTAAGCCAAGGTAGCTTTTCCCCCCTCTCTTAAAGTCATTCTTTATTAAATACCTTCTCAAAAAATTTTAAAAATGGACATGTACTCAATGAAACTATTCAAAGGAAAAAAACAAAAAACAAAAAACCACCCTCACCTGATCCACTGTCCCTCAGATGATCATTGTTGACTGCTTGTGGGTCACCTTTCAAAACTTTCCCTATACTCATTGTTATGGACTGAATTGTGCCCACTGCCCCAATTTGTCCTTAACCCCCAGCGTGTTTATTTGGAGATGGAGTCTATAAGGAAGTAGTAAAGGTTCAGTGAGGGTTTGAGAATGGAGCCTTCCAGAGCAGAGGCCATGTGAGAAGACAGCTATCCACAAGCCAGGAAGAGAGGCCCCACGACAGACAACCCTGATGGCGTCTTTGTCTTGGACTTCTGGCCTCCAGAACCGCATTTCTGTTGTTTAAGCTACCCAGTTTGTAACAATGTGTTATGGCAGCCCTGCTGCTGCTGCTAAGTCACTTCAATTGTGTCCTTCTCTGTGCGACCCCGTAGACGGAAGCCCACCAGGCTCCCCCATCCCGGGGATTCTCCAGGCAAGAACACTGGAGTGGGTTGCCATTTCCTTCTCCAATGCACGAAAGTGAAAAGTGAAAGTGAAGTCGCTCAGTTGTGTCCGACTCTTCGCAACCCCATGGACTGTGGCCCACCAGGCTCCTCCGTCCATGGGATTTTCCAGGCAAGGGTGCTGGAATGGGGTGCCATTGGCAGCCCTAGGACACTAATACACTCCTAGGGCTGGATGAAAAGATCCAGGCACAAGGAGAAGAGCTTTTTTATTTTTTTAACATCAAACACATTTTGTATTGGGGTGTAGCCGATTAACAATGTTGTGATAGTTTCAGGTGAACAGTGAAGGGGCTCAGCCATACATTTACATATATTCATTCTCCCCCAAACCCTCTCCCATCCAGGGTGGCACATAACATTGAGCAGAGTTCCACGTGCTGTATAGAGTAGGTTTTTGTTGGTTATCCATTTTAAATATAGCAGTGTGTACATGACCTTCCCAAAGTCCTCAACCATCCCGTCCCCCGACTGGCAACCATGAGTTCATTTTCTAAGTCTGTGAGTCTCTTTCTGTTTTGTAAGGAAGTTCATTTGTATCATTTCTTTTTAGATTCCAGATAAAAGGAATGTTGTGTGATATTTCTCCTTTTCTGTCTGACTTACTTCACTCAGTATGACACTCTCTAGGTCCATCCATGTTGCTGCAAATGGTCTCATTTCATGCCTTTTAATGGCTGAGTAATATTCCATCGTATATGTGTACCACATCTTCTTTATCCATTCCTCTGTTGATGGACATTTAGGTTGTCTCCATGTCTTATCTGTTGTCAAGTGTTGCAATGAATATTGTGGTGCATGTATATTTTCGAGCCATCTTTTTCTCTGGATAAATGCCCAGGAGTGGGATTGCAGGGTCATACTGTAGCTCTATTTTTAGTTTTTCAAGGAACCTCCATAGTGTTCTCCACAGTGGCTGTACCAATTTACATTCCCATCAACAGTGCAGGAGGATTCCCTTCTCTCTACACAAAGAGAGTGTTTTATTTGTTGTTTATTGGAGCAGAAATGGGATCATCCTATAATTATATTACTGTGGAACTAGCTTTTCTCATTAACACAGTGTAAAGGCCATCTGGCTCCTTACTCACAACCACCTCCGATTCCATTATGGCATCCACAGCCCCCGTTCCTCTTCAAAACCTATCCAGAATCCCTTTGCTTCTCCCAGCTGGCTGCTTCCCCCTTGGTGTAAGTGCCACCCTCTCTCTCTCAGGGTAGCAGCCTTTTCACTCTTATCTGCTTCCAATCTTGCCCTCTTTGGTCTTCTGTCCTCACAGTAGCTGGAGGGATCCTTTAAAACCGTAAGTCAGGGGCCTTCCCTGGTGATCCAGTGGTTAAGAATCCACCTGCCAATGCAAGGACAGATCCTACCTGCCGTGGGGCAGCTCAGCCCAGTGAGCTGTTGAGCCTGTGCCCTAGATCCCACGAGCCATGGCTTCTGAGGCCCGTGCACTCAGAACCCGAGCTCTGCAAGAGAAGCCACTGCAATGAGAAGCTCGTACATCACGACTGAACGGTAGCTCCTGCTTGCCACGACCAGAGAAAGCCCATGTGCAGCAGTGAAGACCCAGTGCAGCCAAAATTTTTTTTAATTTATTTAAAAAACAACCAAAACGACCCTAAGTCAGGTCCTGTTGCTCCTCAGCTCAAAGCCCTCCAGTGGCTTCTCACCCCTTGCAAAGTAAAACCAAAATTCTCACCAGGGGCCACAAGACCCTATGTGATCTGGGCACACACACACACACACACAGACTCACACCAACTGTACCTCTCTTCTCTCTCATCTCACCTGCTCCACCCTGGCCTACTTGAGCTCTCTGTTCCCATCAAGCACACTCCCAAAGCAAGTCTTTGCACTTGCTATTTCCTCAGCCTCGGCTGCCTTTCCTCCTGGTTTCCATAGAGCCCCTTCCCTCCCTTCCTTCCAGACTCTGTCTCCCGATCCACCTTTATCATTCTTTATAGCACTAACCACCATCTGACATATTACTTCTTTATTTGTTTATGGTCTGTCTTTCCTCATTAAGATGTGGATTTCATAAGCAATAAACCTTGTCCTGTTCCCTGCTGTATCCCTAGTACTTAGAACACTACCAGGTTTATGGCTGATGCTTGGTAAATATTTAATGAATGACAATATGAATAAATCTCTCCAAGTCAATAGATGTAACAACCTTTTCAACAGTTGCATAGCATTTGCTAATATGGACGGATCATGATTTGCTTAACCAAGCATTATTAATGATGTTTTTCTATTTTTCTTATTTTAAACAATATTTGTGATAAACATTTTTGCATAGCTACTTTAATATATATGGGAGAAGGCAATGGCAACCCACTCCAGTACTCTTGCCTGGAAAATCCCATGGACGGAGGAGCCTGGAAGGCTGCAGTCCATGGGATCGCTGAGGGTCGGACACCACTGAGTGACTTCAATTTCCCTTTTCCCTTTTCCCTTTCATGCATTGGAAAAGGAAATGGCAACCCACTCCAGTGTTCTTGCCTGGAGAATCCCAGGAACGGGGGAGCCTGGTGGGCTGCCATCTATGGGGTCGCACAGAGTCGGACACGACTGAAGCGACTTAGCAGTTAGCAGTTTAATATATGGGGCTTCCCTGTTGGCTCAGATGGTAAAGAATCTGCCTGTAAGGTAAGAGACATAAAAGACACGGATTCGATCCCTGGGTCGGGAAGATCCCCTAGAAAAGGAAATGGTTACCCACTCCATTATTCTTGCCTGGAGAATCCCATGGATAGAGAAGACTGGCCAGCTATAGGCCATGGGGTCACAAAGAGTTGGACATGACAGAGTGACTAACACTCACCATTTTAATATATTGGTTCTTTTAATTCTATAGGATATTTTCCCTAAAGCTGGGTTGATGTATCAAGAGATTGACATATTACATTTAATAGCCATTACCAATTTTCCTTAGTCACAGTTCATAGGCAAATCCTGAAAAAAAAGGCCTCAATCCTTTCCCCAAACTGAAGCCAGGGTAAGATTGCCCTTAGGTCAGGAAAAGGGGTCTCTGTCCTAGGCCTGTATACTTTAGAGGGCTTCGTATGTCACAAAGACAAAAAATCAAGTTTATTAATGACCACACAGGACTTTTTCTCACTTGGGATCCTGCATCGAGCACTGGGGTTGGCACAGTGTGACCCGCAACCCTGAACATGAAAGCTCGTGATTAACACCATCTCCATATTTCCTCCTATTTTCTTGAAACAGAAAACTTCTGAGTCCAAATGCTGTGAAGTCTTGTGGGTTGTATCCCTGCTGACCTAGGAGACAGTCACTACTTTGGAGGCAGAAAGAATTTATTGGGCTGATATTTGTACATAAAAGGCTCATTTGTCGTGTCCCTCCTCTCAGAGAGTATGGGTTCAGTAGGTCCTACCATAACCAAATACTATTTTTCAATAGTTCTATGCAGAGTACATTTTGAGAAATGCTGGGCTGGAAGAAGCACAAGCTGGAATCAAGATTGCCAGGAAAATATCAATAGCCTCAGATATGCAGATGACACCACCCTTATGGCAGAAAGTGAAGAAGAACTAAAGAGCCTCTTGATGAAAGTGAAAGAGGAGAATGAAAAAGTTGCCTTAAAACTCAACATTCAGAAAACTAAGATCATGGCATCTGGTCCCATCACTTCATGGCAAATAGATGGGGAAACAGTGGAAATAGTGGCTGACTTTATTTTTTGGAATTCCAAAATAACTGCAGATGGTGACTGCAGCCATGAAATTAAAAGACACTTGCTCCTTGGAAAAAAGTTATGACCAACCTAGACAGCATATTAAAAAGCAGAGACATTACCTTGTCAACAAAGGTCCATCTAGTCAAGGCTATGGTATTTCCAGTGGTCATGTATGGATGTGAGAGTTGGACCATAAAGAAAGCTGAGTGCCAAAGAATTGATGCTTTTGAACTGTGATGTTGGAGAAGACTCCTGAGAGTCCCTTGGACTGCAAGGAGATCCAGCCAGTCCATCCTAAAGGAAATCAGTCCTGAACATTCATTGGAAGGACTGACGTTGAAGCTGAAACTCCAATACTTTGGCCACTTGATGAGAAGAACTAACTCATTTGAAAAGACCCTGATACTGGGAAAGATTGAGGGCAGGAGGAGAAAGGGACGACAGAGGATGAGATGGTTGGATGGCATCACCAACTCGATGGACATGAGTTTGCGTAAACCCTGGGAGCTGGTAATGGACAGAGAGGCCTGGTATGCTGCAGTCCATGGGGTCACAGAGTCAGACATGACTGAGTGACTGAACTAAACTGAACTGAATGGGTGCTCAATAAAAATTGCTGTTATCGTTAAAAAAATAATCTGTCAAACTAGTCTCACAAAAACAGTCATTTGCATTCTTTATGCTCCTTGACCAAAAAAGCAGAAATACACAAGTGTCCTCCTCTCTATAACAGTGGAGAAAGAGAATTAAGGTCAAATTCATGTAAGTTAACATAAGAAAAACATGTTGCAGGGTGGAAGGAGGGGAGTTCTATTTTAAACTCTAAGGTCCTTTTCATTAGAATTAACCAGTAAAACCAATATATTTATTAATATATTTTAACTGATTGATTTCAAAGAGTTACCACTCTGACTGGTTTAGTAAGACGCAGAATATAGTTCAGGAACTTTTGAAGAAAAAATAAAAAGTCCATCCAAAATGCCATCAATTTCATCCTGTAGATTCAACTCCACCTTAGAACGAAGTTTAGATAAGAATTTGACTGGACCAAGATCAACTAAATGCTAGACTGCTGAGGGATTCTTAAGACCAATCTGTTCAACAGACTCAGAACCTCTTCTTTCATTGGAACAGGTAGAAAATTGAATCATTCCAGCAAATGGAGAAAATGTACCTCTCCTGGGCCAGAATATCACAGCAGATTAAGTTGTGCTTAGTTTTGCAGAGAATATTCTTGAGATCATATTCTCTGATCTTGGCCAGCTGATGACTGAGTTTCCTGATGGGACCTGTCAGGATCATCTTGTCCAGCTTGACCAGCTGCCATTGGAGAATTCCGAGTTTGTTTTTTTTTTTTATATTTTATTTACTTATTTGGCTGCACCAGGTCTTAGCTGCCGCACACGGAGTCTTCAATCTTCGTTGCATCATGTAGGATCTAGTTCCGTGACCAGAGAGCAAACCCAGGCTCCTTGCGTTGGGTACACAGAGCCTTAGCCACTGGACCACCAGGGAAGTTCCTGAAGTTTTATTTTTATAAGAATATTTAATATGATTTACTTGAAAAGTAAAATATATAAATTAATAATTGATCTTTAAATAGTTTTGATTTTAAAATTTTATATTTATTTAAGTTGTTGTGTTATGTTTTGTAATATTAATAAATTTGAAAGTTTTAGAAGAGTGATTTTATTTTGTAAACTCTTAGATCACTGGGAATGAGTACAAAGTTGAGTTGGGATCAATTTAGGAAATCAGACAGTGCAACTCAAAAAAGACAAAGCCAGAAAAGGAAAGTAAAAAAGGTAACCTGCTTAAATTTTTACAAACCAAAAACACTGAACACGAGCAATTTTCTGTTGAGGCGGTTTCTCATAAAATATGTGAGCAGAGAACTTCACAAATTATCTAATGTACCTTTTATTATTATTATCCAGTCCAAGGGGGTCGCAAAGAGTTGGACATGACTGAGTGACTAAGCACACTTTTTATTGCTGATTAAAAACTGAAAATGAACAAGGAAAATATTCTTAGCAAATTCACGACTTAAGGGACTTCCTTGGTGGTCCAGTGGCTGATTCCACACTCCCAGTGCAAGGGACCCAGGTTTGATTCCTGGCCAGGAAATTAGATCCCCCTTGCCACAACTAAGACCCAGCACATGCAAATACATTTTTAAAAAATTCATGACTTGAACAAGTTGAATGAAATCCTGCAACTTTATATTTTTTACTGAATGAAGATTTACTTACAGAATGAGAATGTACTTGGCCTCTATTTGCACTTGAAAGACTTAGGGGTGGGTGGTGAAAATGTGCCCGGAACAGACTCTCTTCAGAGCCTGTTCCCAGATGAGGCAGAAGAACAGGGCAGAGTCATTCCTGGAAGTCTGTGCTTGTCAGACTCTTCAGGAGGGATGCACCTCCTGGGACACTCTGGGCTCCTGGTGGGGCTGGAGAAGAGCCATGCAGACTCTTGCCAGAGGGTGGGTCCTGATACGTCCCCGTGTCTGATGCTCTTGCCCCTACCCACTCTGCAGCCCTGTCGTCTGGAGTAGGTACCGGTGTCACCTCTGGAAATGAAGGCAGCTGCTTTCCTGTTTCCACTTTTCTCCTAACACAGGCAGCCCAGAGCCCTGTTTACCCACAGGAACCACTGCAAAGTGACAGTCCCCGTCGGATCTGGTACATCTAGTAACTGCCACAAGTCACTCAGTATAGTGTTGGAGCATCAGTGCAAAGGGAGGAAATAGAACAGGTTCCTCATCCCTGGACTGAGGCAATGGAGGCCCAGAGTGGGAAGAGGTTTCTTCAGGATCACATAGCTCTTCAGCAGCAGAACTAAGACTGTCAGTGTCCAGTTCAGACTCTTCCATTGTGTGAATTAGGACTACTGAGCTGTCTTCACATCTTGGTAGAAGCTTGTTGTTTTGGTTTTTCCCTTTTTCATAAGACAGCTCTGTCTTGGTAATTACTAAACGTCCACGGGCTCAGGGATTTGGGTAAATCTATGGATTAGAATATAAAAATGTTAAATAAGTATAATGACATTCTCCCTCTTCTAGGACCCTCTGCTTCCTGAAGCCATCCCACATCCAGTCATTAAACCCTGTAGGAGACTTGCTCAGTCTGGGATGTGGGGTTACACTTTCAATTGCGTAAAGTTTGAACCAAAGTTAGGGAGTCATGAAATGACCTCAGCATCCTTTTTGTTATGACATCTGAAAAGTATCCAGACTGCCTGATTTTTTTTTTTAATTAAAAATATGTGTTTAGCTGCACTGGATCTTGGTTGTGGCATGCAAACTCTTAGTTGTGGCATGTGGGATCTAGTTCCATGACCAGGGATCAAACCCAGCATCGCTGCATTAGAAGCATGGAGTCTTAGCCATTGGACCAACAGGGAAGTCCCAGACTCCCTGATTTTTAATAGCAGAAGTTTGGAAATAAGCTTAATTGTCCATCAAAAGTGGACTAATGAAATGGCTTATCCTACAAACACACAGCAGCCTACTACAGAGCCACTAAAAAAAGAAATGATACAAGAGCTTTCCTTTTTAAAGTCTTTAGCTAACTAATAATCTACACCTTCCCATTCTGTCCCCCAGCCACCAAGTTCACCTTCCTGCATTGATGAGCTTGGCTTACTCTTTATGTAATCCTTTAAAAGATATTTCATGCACATAGAAGCATATACATGAATAGTCTTTAAAAGAAAAACATAAATAGAAGCATACTGAAAAACATTCGCCACATCTTTTTTTTCACATTTATTCAATAAATATTTACTGAGTACCTACTATGTGCCAAGCACTCTTTTAGTTATTTGGAATTTGGTAGTAACCAAAACATTTCTTCCCTTCATGAAGCTTGCATTTTTGTGTGCCATAAATAAATAAGTATAAAGCGATTTGTGGTAAGTGCTGTGCAAAAAAGCAAGATAAGGGGATAGGTAGCATGTGTGTGTCTCAGTGTGTTTCTGGGGGCACTGTTGCTATTTTACATGGGGTAATCAGCAAAAGCCTTGCAGATTAGGTGATATTTGAGCCAGGGCCTGAAGAAGTGAGGGAGTGACCCATGCATGAGTCTGGAGTTGAAGGTTGGAGGCAGAGAGAACTTCCTATGCTAAGTCCCTAAGGGAGGAGGGGACTTGCGTAAAGATCAACAAGGTAGCCATTGTGGCTGGAACTGAGTGACTACATCTCAGATGTTCTGTATCGTTATTTCTCATTATTTTTCACATTTGCATTTTATTCCATTGTGTGCGTGTGCGTGCGTGCATGTGGGTGTATGTGTCATAGTTTAATTAAGCAGTCTCTGGAAATTTCGGAGACTTTCAATCTCTTGTGATTGCAATGGATAACCTTATCAAGTGACCCTTTGCTCGTGTGGAAGTTGAGTTGTCTGCAGGATTAATTCCTAGAAATGGAATTGCTAGGAGGACAAGGTGGTGTGTATTTGTAATTTTTACAGATTTTGCCAGGCTGGAACCAACAAAGAAGTTGTACTATATTTGCCCTAGTGCTAAAAACATATTGATTTTTTTAGTATTCAACAAATATTTATTGAGCTCTTACCAGGGACCAGATAAACGCACATCACTGAGAATGAAAGCAGAAACCACAACTTGTCCTGACTCACAGGACAGCTGGACTGTGCTGGACCGAGCCGTGATGTGCTTCACACACTGGCAAAGCACAAGCAGGCAGCACCAGTTTGTTCAGACCCAGAAGTCCAAGATAAGACCACCGGCACTTCCACTGATTCTCTGGGTTACAAAATCTAACCAGTCCTTGCATAGCGCTCCCTATGACTAAATACTTTCTAGGGCAAAATGCACATGACACTTAAGGAGATCATCTCTTTTAGGCTAGGGCAATAGGGGAAATGTTCATGAAGGATAGCGGTCTCAAAGAAGAAGAAAACGTGTGGCTTTCTAAAGCAAGGGAGTCATGGAGTCAGAGCAGAGGTTGTTCTTATCTTAGAACTATACACTCATTTCCAGTGAACTAGTCCCTGGTTTTTCGTATATTCACAAAGTTGTGCAACCTCCATCACAATCCATTTTAGAATGTTTTCACCACTCCAAAAAGAAACGCTGGGTCCATTAGCAGACACTCTCCATTTCCCACTGCCCAGTCCTAAGCAACTGTTACTTTACTTCCTGCCTTTATAGATTTACCTGTTCTGGACATTTATTGTAAATGGAATCATACAATATGTGGTCTTTTGTGACTGGCTTCTTTCATCTAGCATAATGTTTTCAATTTTCATGTGGTAGCATGCATTAGCACTTCTTTTTATTGCCTAATGATATTCAATGTATGTCACATTTTATTTACCTATTCATCATTTGTGTTATTTCCATTTTTGGGCCATTATGAATAATGCTGCTGTGAACATTTGGGTACACATATTTATGTGAGTGTATGTTTTTATTCTTTCGGCTCTGTACCTAGGTCTGATGGTAACTCTACGTTTAGAACTACCAAAGTGTTTTCCACAATGGTGCACCATTTTTACATTCCTAGCAACAATGTAAGAGGGTTCCAGTTTCTCCACATCCTTGCCAATACTTTTTTACTTATTACAGCTATGCTAGTGGACATGAAGTTGAATCTCAGTGTGATTTTGACTGGCATTTCTCTTTTTTCCTTTACACTCTTAGATTTTATGCACAGAGGGCATTTAACAAAGATATGAGACTCGAGAAGGAGGCCAGAAGATGAGGCTTATGTTTCATCTTAGGCTAAACAAAGGAAAGAGGATTTGGGGCTTTTTGAGTTGAGAGATAGTTATAAATATCCAAGTGATAAAGTCTTATTATTTTCTGGCTCTATAATTAATTTGTAGTTTTGCTACATTATGATTAGAGAATTGTATCTATAGACTTTGGGGGATTTATTGATATTTTCAATAAATTCTTATTGAAGAATTATGGAGCGTATCAGAATATTACCCCAAAATATGCCACTTTGGCACATACGGATTATTTTGAGCTAACTGAGAGGCAATTGAGAACCAGAAGATGCAGAAAAAGCTCTTTACCTTCTCCACTTGCCTAAAAATAAAGGATTTCCCCTTTTGTAGAGGAAATTTACAGTTATGAAGGAAATTTCCATTTGTGAAGATGTCTCCATACCAAGAAGAAAGCTACTTTAGAGACAATGCTTATCACCTGAGACTCTTAACTACATAACAAGACAGTCTTATTTACCTTAACCCTCACCAAATTTTCCATATATAAGATCATATCATCTGTAATCAGAAATAATTTTGCTTCCTTTTCCCCAATTTGGTTTGAATGCATTTTATTTCTTTTTCGCTCTGGCTAAGACATCTAGTACTGCATTCAGTTGAAGTTCTATGAATTTTCTTTGTAGAAGCTCATCCTGGTTTTAGTACTGAAAGTCCCATGTCCTAGGAAGCTCTCAATCCCTGGAAAACCAGGAGAGTTGGTTACCCTAGTTTTCTTTTATAAGCAGTAATGGAATTACCATATTTTCTCTTCCTTTCACTTCCTTTATCAGGAAGCTTTTTCTATAACAATGGTATGCAACCTTGTTGGCATCTAAAGGAGTTGAAAAAAATCCTGATGCCTGTGCCTCACCCCCATAGATTCTAATTTAATTGGTTTGGATGTGGCTTGGGCATTCAGAACTTTTTAAAGCTACTCAGATAGTTCTAATGTTCAACCAAGGTTGAGAACCATTGGTGTGCAGAGATAGGGAATTATCTCCAAGATATATTGAGTGCAGCATGGTGTGCATAATATACTACCTCTATGTGTAAGATGGAATTATTAGGTAGTTAGAATAGGGGAAAGGAGTCCAAAATGGCGGTGGCTAAAAGACAAGGAAGGGAAAAGCCCACAAAAATAGAACAGAGGAAGGTCACAGGAAGGTCCGAGGACCAGAGTGAGGACTTCAGGTAGAACAGCACTCCTGACTAAGCCCAGTTTGCATAGGGCAGGCCCAAGGGGAGGAAAAAGACATATGAAAAGAGGAGTCAAAGGGGTCTCTCTCTCTCTCTACCAACACCCCCGACCCCGCCCCACCTCCGTGCATGCACTGGCACACTCCTCCACTCTCTTCTCTTCTTTGAGGATGGATTCTCCTGCTATCTTCTAAATAAAATAGAGTTGTAACACTAATTTGTCTAAGAGCTATGACATGGTTTGTTCAAGACTCGAGAGCTGTGACGCACCAAGGGCTTTAATGTCCGTCGCCCCAAATCATTGTTGTGATGAGTCAAGAACCGAGAAGCATACACTCGCCTGACATCTATGGTGCCATGACTCGGGTTTAACCTGGCTGAAAGTCCGTCGCTCCAAATCATTGTTGTGACGAGACAAGAACCGAGAAGTATACACTCGCCTGACAGAAGAAAAAAGAAAAATTTGTATATTTGCTTTGTATATAAAACTATCTTTGGAATAACATAGAAGGATCTGTTAACATTGGTTACTGCCAGGGGTATCAACTGGGAATAGGGAGGGAAACTTTTCACTGTGTACTTTTCTGAACTTGTGAAACTATCATCTATTTTTAAGTTATTTTAAAATTCTGTCTCTTTAATCTAGAAAAAACATTCACTGTCCTGAAAAAGTAGATATATAAATGAATAGACAGTTCAATCTTTTTTTTCTTTAAAGCCCTCAAACCACACAAATTTAACACCACCACCACTAGCAATAGTAGTTATGCATAAAAAACCTTCTAAAGAAGGAAATGTAAAATACATTAAATACAAAATTATGTTAATATATTACTTTATAAAATTAAAATATATATTTATAAATATACATGAATATATATGTACATGTGTGTATATGTGTGTTAAGTCTCATTCATTGTATCCAACTCTTTGTGACCCCAAGGACTGTAGCCTGCCAGGCTCCTCTGTCCATTGGGATTCTCTAGGCAAGAATACTAGAGTGGGTTGCGGCGCCCTCCTCCACGGGATCTTCCCAACCCAGGGATTGAACCCATGTCTCTTATATCTCCTGCATTGGCAGGTGGGTTCTTTACCGCCAGCACCACCAAGGAAAAGTGAAGTTGCTCATTCTTGTCCGAGTATCTGGGACGCCGTGGACTGTAGCCTACTAGCCTCCTCGGAGCTCATGTACATATATATGTGTATGTTATGTGCCCAGGCAATACCAAAGGGAGTTTACTGATAGAATTATAGTGCTTTTGTCTCTTAGATTAAAAAATATGTAAACCATATTTATTATTTTTATAATAAAAAGGGAAAAGAAACTTGATAATCAGGTGTTACTCTAAAGGTGGAGCTTTTGCTCCCCTGGAAGGAGTCAGCTTTGCCTTGCTGACTTGGTGGCTTTTGCTCCTCTCCCTTTCATCCTGTGCCTTGTGGGATCCTCTCTTCTTGCTCATGAGGAAGCCCAACCCCTGAGGTTTCAAAATCAGCCCAGCTACCTCATGGCCGTGGCTGGAGGAGGGCCACCCCTGGAGCCGGGCAGCTGCCAGCAGATTCCCAGACAGACTTCATTGAGTGCCTCCCACACGACAGCATGCTAGGCTGTGTGTGGGGAAAACAATCAGGAGACGGGACTCTGCCAACAAGGCCCTGCCTGTGTGAGGTGGCAGCCAGGACGAATGCACAGAAGCAGGCCTGTCCTAATATTTATGAGGCCAGGATGAGAGTATTAATAGAGGCCCACATCCCATGTGTCTAAAAAGATTTAAAACTTGTAACTCAAGCTACCACACTGTTGACTAAAATATTATCTGTTCTCCTCCTGTAATAAATATAATTTTGAAGCCCCAGAGAAGGCCAGGTTTGAATGTAGAGTTCCCCTCTGTGATTCCTTGGAGTTCTGTGTTTGGATAAGGCTGTGGCAGGCAGCTTCTCAGATGGTGCCCAGTGAGCTCCATCTCTTACACTCTTGTGTAATCCCCTCCTCTTGAGTATGGACACAAACCACCACTTACTTCTTTATTTGTTTGTTAATGTATTTACTTATTTACCAGCTGTGCTGGGTCTTCCTTGCTGCAGGCAGGCTTTTCTCTAGTAGCAGCAGGCAGGGGCTACTCTCTAGCTTGGTGCACAGGCTTCTCCTCGTGGAGAATTCTCATCGCAGAGTGCAGGCTCAGGCTTCAGTACTTGTGGTGGGTGGGCTTAGTTGCCCCACTGCTTGTGGGATCTTCCTGGACCAGGGGTTGAACTGTGTCCCCTACATTGGCAGGCAGGTTCTTTTGTTGTTGTTAAATATTTATTTATTTGACTTTGCTGGGTCTTAGTTGCAGCTCATGGGATCTTTAGTTGTGGCATGTGGGATTTAGTTCTCTGACCAGCAATAGAACCCCTGGCCCCCTGCATTGGGAGCGCAGAATCTTAGCCATTGGACCACCAGGGAAGAATCTGGCAGGCAGATTCTTAACCACTGGAAAGTCCACATTTATTTAATTTTTAATTGAAGCATAGTGGTTTTTCCATGAATTGCTTCTAACCAATAGAATGTATTAAATGGGATGGGATATCACATCTATGATTAGGTTATACAAGATAGTGGTTTTTCTCTTGCTAGTAGACTCTTTCCCTTCCAGGTTTTGATGAAGCAAGTTGCTGTGTGGAAAGGCCTATGTGACAAGTACACAAGGGTGGTCTTGTCTAGCAGCCAGCAAGGAACTAAAGCTTGCAGTCCAACGACCCTAGAGGAACTGAAATTCTGCCAGTAGCTACAATCTTAGAAGCAGATCCTTTCCCAAACAAGCCTTCAGGTAAGACCTCAGCCCTGGACAGCACCCCGTGAGAGACCCCGAAATAGAATACCCAACTAAGCTCTGCCCAGATTCCTAACTCACAGCAATTGTGAGATAATAAATATGTATTAAGTCACTAAGTTTTCAGTAATTTGTTACACAACAACAGAAAATGAATACAATGACACTGCTGGGAGAGTTGGCCCGCAGTCCCAGCCCCCAGTTAGTTATTCACATTCTCTTCCCACCCCCTCTTTATTTGGAGTCTTGAGGGACTTTGTGTTCATTCTTATAGACACCCACTTTTCATGTTAGTCCTGTCTCCCCTGCTTCCTGCTCCTAGACATCCTTCAGGCCTAGAGGGAGGGCGCATCCTAAGCTGGTGTAACCCATGGGAGCAGTGCTGCCCTTGGAAGAGTGGGGCAGGGGATGATTGCAGGACCATTCATGCAGGGAATTACAGGGTCCCAGGTACTCAGTTCAGTTCAGTCGCTCAGTCGTGTCTGACTCTTTGTGACCCCATGGACTGCAGCACACCAGGCCTCCCTATCCATCACCAACTCCTGGAGTTTACTCAAACTCACGTCCATTGAGTTGGTGATGTCATCCAACCATCTCATCCTCTCTTGTCCCCTTCAATCTTTCCCCAATCTTGTCCCCTGCCTTCAATCTTTCCCAGCATCAGGGTCTTTTCCAAGGAGTCAGTTCTTCGTATCAGGTGGCCAAAGGATTAGAGTTTCAGCTTCAGCATCAGTCCTTCCAATGAGTATTCAGGACTGATTTCCTTTAGGATGGACTGGTTGGATCTCCTTGCAGTCCAAGGGATTCTCAAGTACTCCCAGGTACTCAGAACTTTGTATAAGAGGGGATCCAGGTCCTTGCCCTCTCTCCTCGGGCTTCCAACCCACTGAGAAGGGCATGGCTAGAAAAGGGGCAGAGCAAGGCCCTCCAAAGCCCAGGGCAGGGCCAGGGGCCATTCTCACCTCCTAGAAGGCCAGCACTGCCTTCGTAAGAGGCCCTGGCTGAGGGCCAGGTGGGTTGGATTAGACCCAGAGTGCTGCCCATGGAGTGTAAACGAGCAGAACCACCCCACCTCTGAGGGAAGTCTTCAAAGGGAGCTGTGGTTGAGCTGGATCATAAAGGTGGGATGGCCTCCAGCAAGGCAGCTGGCATTGAGTTTTTGTTCCCCAACAAGGAGGCTTCTTTAGGGTAGGATGGTAAGGAGTTTGCCTGTAGCTCAGAGCACATCTGTTAAAATTCTGCCTCTATACATTGGTTGTGTTGTTTGTTGTTCCATCGCTAAGTTGTGTCTGACTGTTTGTGACCCCATGAACTGCAGCATGCCAGGCTTCCCTGTCCTTCACTATCTCCCAGAGTTTATGCAAACTCATGTCCATTGAGTTGGTGATGCCATCCAACTGTCTCATTCTCTGTCATCCCTTCTCCTCCTGCCCTAAATCTTTCCCAGCATTAGGGTCTTTCCCTGCCTTGCCGCATAGATGGAAGGGAGAAGTGAATTTATTCAGTTGCTGATATTCTAGTTTGCTCAATAAGCACTGATAGAAACTTTCAGAGCCTGGTCGTAACTCATGTCCTCCTTCCTCAGACTCTGAGAGCCACGATGAGGTGTCAGAAGTGTGGAGGTCTGGGTTCTGTGGTGCCTGCCCTTAAGGAATGTGCATCAGGCAGGGCACCCAGTTTCTGCTGCTTCCTCTGTGAAGTGGAGCGGTTACTGCTGTCCCTCCAAGTGTGGACCACAGGCCTGGAGCCTCAGCATCACCTGGAGCCTGTTTGAAGGGCAAAATCTCAGGCCCCACCCCTGACTTACTGAGTCAGAATCTCTGGAGCTGGGGCCTGAGAATTTGCCTAACACATTCGCTAGGTGATTTTCCATCCAACAGTTTGAGGATCACTGAGATGGACTGTCAGAGGTCTTCACAGACCTGGCTCCACAGACTCTCCCCACTCACCCTTGTCCAGGTACTGATGCAGGAGGTATGAGGGCTGGGCCCCCCAACGCAGCAGAACTGATGGGGTTCTGAGGAGTCAAATGTTTCACTTCTATTGTTAGAGACTGCTTGTTATGCTCTGAATGCTTGTGTCTCCCCAAATTTGCACATTGAAATCCTAACCCACAAAGTGATGGTATTAGGAGGTGGGGCTTTGCTCGGGTGCTTCAGTTTTGAGGGTGGGGCCGTCTTGAGTAGGACTAGTGGTTCTTATACAGGAGGCTCCCTGCTGTCTTCACCTGGAGAGGACACCATAAGTCTGTGGCCCTTACCCACCCACGCTGGCTCCCTGATCTCAGACTTCCAGCCTCCAGAGCTGTAACATAAAAATTTCTGTTGTTCCTAAGGCACCCAGTGTGTTCTATTTTGTTATAGCAGCTCAAACAGATGACGACACTGCTGGGCTAGGGGGCAGGGCCATCCAGTACAAAATGAAAATGCAGGGTGCCTTGTTCAAAAGGCAGGAGGAAAGCCTTTTTCTTTTCTCTGTGGTCTTCTTCTTGTCTCATCATGTGTTTTAAAAGTTGCTGTTTAGTGTCATGCCATCTCAGGAAGGGGACACTTTCAGGGTGAGGACAGACCCTCACAGGCTTCTGGGGCTCTGTNGCAGGAGGAAAGCCTTTTTCTTTTCTCTGTGGTCTTCTTCTTGTCTCATCATGTGTTTTAAAAGTTGCTGTTTAGTGTCATGCCATCTCAGGAAGGGGACACTTTCAGGGTGAGGACAGACCCTCACAGGCTTCTGGGGCTCTGTCTCAACCCCCACCCTTGCTGAGCCCATGCCCAGGCCCCTGCGGAGGGCACTGCAGCCGATGGGGAGACTGCTGAGCTCTGGCTGGAGCAAAAGTGATTGCAGCTGGAAGAAGGCAGTGCAGCCAGCAGCCCCTGGGGTACTTAGGGTGATTAATGAATGCATTTGGAAATTTCCTCCTGCTTCGGCCTCAGCTGGCACCTGAACTGTGGTCGATGCTGCAGTACATTTCTGTATAATCTCTTTTGACAGCTGGGAGGAGGGCAAACCCACAAGACAAACCCAATTACAGTAAAAAGAGAGATCTGGCCGCTCCCTGCTGACAAGGGGAACACAAGGGCATCCCAATTCAGAGATGTAATGCTTCAGGACCGGTGAGCTGCTAGCACAGCAAGTACTTGCCTGTCCAGCTTCCTGGCATATTTTTACTTCTTGACAAATGGTGGCTGTCACTGTTCAGCTGTGCCAGGTAGGGTGATGTGGAGGGAGCTGAGGGGGTTGGGCTCCCCATACTCCCATCACCAAGCCTGCGATGCATCAACCCAAGAGGGGATTGACAATGATAAGATCCCTGATCAGGGACTCAGAAAAGCTGGTGTCTCCTCTGGTTCTGTCTCATGGGGTGGCCTCCTCTCATGCATTCAGCCTGCCTGGCCTCAGTATTCCCATCTGTAACATGGAGGAATTCAATGAGATTATACCCCAGGTCCACCATGTATTTATATATTTTGTATGATTCATATGATGAAAGATTGAGAGAGATTTCAGCAGTTAATTGTACAGGAGGATCATTAAGAATGTAGCACAGAGTGGGATATACCCTGAAAGGTGTGTTGGTCACATCACAAAAATGTCAGGAGGATCATTAAGAATGTAGGGCTGAGTGGGATATACCCCAGATGGTCAGTTGGTCACATCACAAAAATGTCATAAAGAATCTGATGCTCGTTTGTTGGCCATGGCAGACCACTGAAGGCATCTTAAGGGGAAAGTGTTATGTTCAGAGTTGAACCTTAGATGAAGTAGAATGCCAAGTTTCAGAACTGAGGATAAAGCCAGTTACGGGGCTACGCCCAGACATCTTTGCCCTTGGACAGCTTCGCTGGCTTCCTAAGGACGGCCCTAATTCACAACCAGCAGGCTGAGTTTGCATTCTGTCATAATCTCACCATCGCTTGGTTCCGTCATAACCTTGGTTTGGTCATAATCTCACAATCATTTGGCATTATCAGACCTCTGCATTTCTGCCAACCAAGTGGGTGTGAACTGATATTTCACTGTAATTTTAATTTGCATTTTCCTGGTTAGTAGTGTGGTTGAACATCTCTTTGTATAATGATTGGATAGTTATGTTCTCTCTTCTGTGAGTTTGTTTTTTCTTATGTTGTTAAAAAATCCACTCCCCTGCCCCCATCATAGATTCTGGTTACTAATCTTTTGTCAGTTATATGCAGGGCAAATGTATTTTCCCAGATTGTAGTTGGTCAGTGCTGTGGGTCCTGCCCCTGCCTTCTCCACAGAACGTGGGAGGTCTTGAGGGCACCCAGAGGTTTAAGCTACTGCATAGACTTGGAACAGATAAGAGAATAGAGAAAGTTTTTTTTTTTTTCAATTCTCTTTCAATCCTTCTAATTGTATCCGGGAGAAAGTCTTCCTTTGGTCTGACTTGTCTAATACTTGCTAATCCCCTCTTTTAATTCCTAGAGACGGGACCTCAGGCTTTGCAGCCTTGGTAGCTATGATATCTGCTATTGTTCAGTTGCTCAGTCATGTCCAGCTCTTTGTGACCCCTGGACTGCAGCATGCCAGGCTTGCCTGTCCTTCACTATCCCCCAGAGTTTGCTCAAACTCATGTCCATTGAGTCAGTGATACCATCCAACCATCTCATCTTCTGTCACCTCCTTCTCCCTGGTGGCTCAGATGGTAAAGTGTCTGCCTGCAAAGTGGGAGACCCGGGTTCAATCCCTGAGTCAGGAAGATCCTCTGGAGAAGGAAATGGCAACCCACTCCAGTACTCATGCCTGGAAAATTCCATGGATGGAGAAGCCTGGTGGGCTACAGTCCATGGGGTTGCAAAGAGTCAGACATGACTGAGTGACTTCACTCTCCTTACCTGACTAGATAATCACACTTTTGTTTTCACTGTATTTATATTGGGAGGGCTGTCTTCTATTCTGGCAAGTGATGGCAGTTTGCTGTTAGTGATGCTAACAGAAAGTTTCCTTTTCTGATACAGGTATTTTGAGCACAAAATTTCACCTAGATATATAAAGTCACATTTCTGTGTGTATTTGAATAAAGAGAGGTATGTTGATGGTGGTGATCTCATGTTTTTTTTTTTATCTTCCTTAAACTTTGTAGTTTGCATTTTTTACAAGGAGCATACATTCTTTACATAATCAGAAAATAACTATTTTTGTTAAGGAAGAAGGAATGAATGTTTAAAGGAACACATTAAGTGTAGAATAACACAAGGACTATGGGTTTGGCGACGTAGTTGGCAGCCAGGGCAGGGCTCCCTCTGGAAGACTGAAGAAGAGGGAGGAGTTGACTGAACGCTGGCAGAGGACAAGGTCAGCCTTCCTCTTGGGGGAAACTCAGGTGCCTCCTGCCCTGGGGCTGGGCTTTGTCCCTTCAGTGTTGTTCAGAGGATTCTGTTTCAGAGTCTCATTTACAAGTTTTGAATCATGTAAAGCACTGATCGTTTGGGAAGATGAGGCCAAGTACATGCCCCGGGTTGGGGTGGACAAAGGGAACCTGGCGGGGTCTAAGCATCTCTTATTTGGGAAGGCTGTCCTTTGAGTGGTCCGTTGTACCAGAGCTGACAAGTGACAGCCTTCTCCCTGCTGGGCTGTTCCCCATCTGTGGTGACCACTGTCTGGCTCTCTTCCCAATGAGTCCCGGCAGCCTGTGCCAGGGCACAGAGCCACCCTTCCCTTCCCCAGTGTAACAGGAGCCCCTGGGGCAAAGGATTCCTGCGACACAGCCCTCTGACTCCTCAGTTCACTGCTCTCAGGAAAAGGCTCTTTTCCAGATCACACCCAGAGTTACTATTTAATCTTTAGTGGGGTGGACAGAATCCAGACACAACAGGGAGCAGATAATTAATCCCAGATCTACCGGGATTTACCTGGCTTCATGGTCTGATTCCGGGGCCTCTGATTATGGGACAGACCACATGGCCACTAATCAATGAGCACTGCATTCAGTGTAACAAGACAGTCACAGGTCCTGCTCTCCTGGAGCCGGCAGTCCAATGGAGAAGGCAGACATAGGATGGAGGTGAGGAGAGGGTTTGCAGGATGAGCAGGTGGGCAGCTGCGGTCAGCACTCAGCACTTATGTCTAAGACAGGGCAGGCGACAGTTAGAGACACACAGAAAGAGTTTGCCAGGTGAGGAGATGTGGGGAGGGGCAATCCAGGAAGAAGGAATAGTGTGTGGAGAGATCTGGAGGCCAGAGGGACCCTGCTGTGTTCAGCTGGGGGATGCTCTTTAAGTGGCTAAAGAAGAGAGACAAGGGTGGGGAAATGAGCAGGGCCCAGATCCTACAGGACCTTTTTGAACAGTGGTTCTTAACCTTTTTGAACATCCCAAAAGGGTGGGATGCTTTTGTCCCCCAAGGACATTTAGCAAGGTTGTCATAACTTGTCACAAGTGTGTGTGTGGAGAGGGATGGAGCTGGGGAACCAGTGAAGTTGCTCAGTCCTGTCCGACTCTTTGCGACCCCATGGACTGCGGCCTACCAGGCTCCTCCATCCATGGGATTTTCCAGGCAAGAGTACTGGAGTGGGTTGCCATTTCCTTTGCCAGGGGATCTTCCCAACCCAGGGATTGAACCCAGGTCTCCCACATTACAGGCAGATGTTTTACCGTCTGAGCCACCACTATTGGCATCTCGTGGATGGAAACCCAGATGCTGCTAAATGTCCTACAGTGCACAGGATACCCCAGCAACAAAGAATGGCCCAGTCCAAAATGTCAGTAATGCTGAGCTTGAGAAATCTTTGTGTGGGACCACTTCAAGGGCTTAGTTCTTTATTCTAAAGCCAGGGGGATGCCATGATAGGATTTCACACTGGAGAGGGGCACGATCAAATTTATGTTTTAAAGCGATCACCCTGGCTGTTCCAAGGAAAGTATTGATCGTTTTAGACCCATTCGTTCTTTAGCTTGGGAATTTCCAGCCTCTGTGAATCCCCTCCATGAGGGCTTAACTTTAACTGCCTTGTAGCCATCTGGGTCTTTACCACGGCAGGGAAACCAATTCAGATACTTAGGAACTGAGCAGGCCAGGGGCTTTCCACCAGGCATTATAGGCGCTGCCCTAGAGACTATAAAATGTTTAAGGCCTGTGTGGCAGACAGAAAATGTCCCCCAAAATGTTTGTGTTCTAATTCCCAAACCAGTTAATGTGTTACAGAATATGGCAAAATAGATTGTGATCAAGCTAAGGAACTTGAAATGGGAAGATTATCCTGGGTTGTTTGAATGAACTGGTGAAATACAAAGGTCCTTAAGAGGAGCAAGAGGGTCAGGTTCAGACACGTGATACCAAAGACAGAGGCCCGGGAGAGATTTGAAGAGGCTAGGCTGCTGGCTTTGAGGATAGAGGAAGGGGACCAAAACTCTAAAATAATAAGTGTGTATGCTACTAAATTAATGGCAATTTGTTAAAATAGCAACAGGGGGACTTCCCTGGTAGTCCAGTGGTTAAGAACCCACCTGTCAATGCAGAGAATGCGGGTCTGATCCCTGGGAACTAAGATCCCACATGCCATGGGGCGACTAAGCCCATGTGCCTCATCTAAAGAGAAGCCTGTGTGCTGCAACAAGACCTGATGCAGCCAAATAACAAATAAATAAATATTTTTAAAAGTACCAAACAGCAACAGGTAACTAATGTAGGCTGGATAAAGTTGTAATTCTGGAATAAAAAAGAAAAACTGCATGATAGAAATTAAGAAATGTTATTTATTTAAAGAGCTTCCCAGGTGACACTAGTGGTAAAGAATTCACCTGCCAATGCCGAGATTCAAGGGACGTGAATTCGATTACTGGATTGGGAAGATCTCCTGGAGAAGGAAATAGCAACCCATTCCAGTATTCTTGCCTGTAAAATCCCATGGACAGGGGAGCCTGGCAGGCTACAGTCCATGGGGTCGCATAATAGTTGGACACGACTGAGCACACACACACTTTATTGAAAATTTTATTTTATTTAATATATTCAAGAATGTGTAGAGTAAATATAACACACAACCAGATATACTTACCTAACTCAAGAAATCAAGCAGTTCTCATACAGTTGAAGTCCCTTGCAGATCCACAAAATCTGAATCTCATTTCCCTCTCTTCCTTCCAGAGGTAATCAATATCCTAAAATTGGTATTTATTATCCCCATACATTTTTTTGTACCTGCGTCTCCAAACACTATATAGTACTGCTTTGCATGCTATTTTATGTACATGACATCATAATGCTTATATTCTTAAGCAACTTACTTTTTGTATCTAACACGTTTTGAGAACTGTTTTGGTTGATGGACGTAGTGATTGCATACTACCCTATTGTATGAATAGGTTATAATTTATTCTGCAGATAAACATGTAAGTTGTTACCAGTTTTGGCTACTACAAAAAATGTGGCCATAAACACTTTTGTGCCTCTGTTTTGGTGCACTTCTGCAAGGGTTTCTCTGGAATTAATTTCCTAGGAGTGAAACCCCAGGGATCTTGGATAACCAGCTTCTTCAGAGAGTTCCAAACTGCTCTTCAAAGAGGTCAGGCCAATCTATACTCAACCAGCAAAGCACAGACTTGGTAGTGATGGTAGTACTGGTAGCCTATAACAGTTTTATTGATATGACAGGTGTAAAATGGTATTTTATTGTATTTTTAACTTTTATTTCTGGATTCTTATGGAATTGAATATCTTTTCCTATGTTTATAGATCTACTCTGTTTCTCCCTTTGTGAGCTGCCTGTTCATCTTTTTGCCCATTTTCCCATAGAGCTTTCTATTATTAGTATGTAAAAATGTTTTATATTATTTGGATACTAATCCTCTGAAGCTAGATATGTTGTAATTGTCTTCTCCAACTTTGTGTTTGTGTTTTCATGTGTCTACTGAGGTAGGGTATCACCTTACTCTGAGGCAGCTACAAACCCCGTAGGCCCCTGATCTCTTACTTTTTGTCAAGGCTCAGCTGATGCAGACTGTAGAGAGCTGCTCCATAAAATGATTTTCAAAGATGAAGAGGATCTTCTGGACATGCTCTGAATTATTAACATAATTTATTATGAAACGATATTCAGTTCAGTTCAGTTGCTCAGCCGTGTCCAACTCTGCAACCCCATGTATTACAGCACGCCAGGCCTCCCTGTCCATCACCAACTCCCGGAGTTCACTCAAACTCATGTCCATTGAGTCGGTGATGCCATCCAGCCATCTCATCCTCTGTCGTCCCCTTCTCCTCCTGCCCCCAATCCCTCCCAGCATCAGAGTATTTTCCAATGAGTCAACTCTTCGCATGAGGGGGCCAAAGTACTAGAGTTTCAGCTTTAGCATCAGTCCTTCCAATGAACACCCAGGACTGATCTCCTTTAGAATGGACTGGTTGGGTCTCCTTGCAGTCCAAGGGACTCTCAAGAGTCTTCTCCAACACCACAGTTCAAAAGCATCAATTCTTCAGCACTCAGCTTTCTTCACAGTCCAACTCTCACATCCATATGTGATTATGAAATGATATACACATATTTATTTAAACCAGAGATCACAAAGTTCATGCCTGCAGGGAACCAGGTGAGTGACATAAAAGGTTAGAGTGGGCTGGGTAGGACGTGTGGTCCTCTCAGAGGCAGTTACTTGAGGCTGTCCATGGGCTTCCCTGATGGCTTAGGCAGTAAAGAACCCCCTACTGTAACCTATGAAGTAGGTTACAGTATTATACTCATCTTACAGATAAGGAAATCTTAGGTCTGGAGAGCATAAGCAACTTACCCAAAGTCACATAACTAGAAAGCAAAAGAGCTCAGATTCAAAAGAATCCTGAGGGCTGTTAGCATTTTTAACTGTAATGCTACAATGCTTATCAGGATATAAGAAATAGTTGACGTCTTCTTAACTCTGCGATAAGAAGCATGGCAGTGGAGGCGAGAGTGTAACTGGCAGCTGGGCTAGGACCTCAGTAATGGGGAATGTTAGCATACAGTGAGGACTGTAGCCAGCTGGAGAGGAAAGGCCTGTTACCTGGATTCTCCATTCCAGCTGCCTGATGTCAGCAGGGAACGCAGACCAAGTGTTGACAGGTCTTTTTTTTCCCCCAAGAAAAGCTGAAAATCCAGATTTTAATGGAAATGGTAATTGATTTTTAAGTATTGGGTATTTATCAAATTAAATAATTTCATCATAATTCTCAGGCCAAATAAAACATTTTTGTGAGTTGAAACCTTATGACTTTTGATTTAGCCCAGAATAAATTGTTTATAGCCTGATCTAGTTTTGTGAGTAACCAGTTCCATAAGAATCATATGAAATAACATTTCCTTCTACTTGCACTAAATAGCATCAAGGAAGTAACAAGTGTCTCCCTGTATTATAATGCTTACAAATTTGGAGTCTCCAATACAATCTCACAGACTTCAATCATATCTTATATTTATCATCATCTTTCTAGACAGAAGTTACAAATGATGAAATTAGTCACAGAACCTGGGTATTGACTAGCTGGTATGGTCCTGGTATTGACTAGCTTTCCACTGAACTTTATGAAAATGATTGTGTTTTTTTTTTTCTCTCAGACCAAGGCAAGTGTCTTGATGTCAGTAATTTACTTGAAACTACTACAGCATTGATGGTGTAACACTGTGTACTTACAAGTTAGATTAAGCTTCAATTATAGGGGCAGTCTGTACCCCAGGATGTCAGCTAGCACTGTATCAGAAAGGCCATCTACCAAGGTGGCCCCCATGAGTGCTTGAGTAATTTATACCCTGATCTGCAGCAGACACTGCCAATCAGCACAGTAAATATCCGAAATGGATTTGATGTGATGGAATTAGTGCCTTGGTAATTAGCATGAAGAATGATAGAAAAGGACTCTCATTGACAAAGTTAAAGATAGTCAAGGTATTGTGAATAAAGTAAAATATTTTAGAGGTGCTCCTCATGTTTGCCTGAACAGAGTATAAGAGCCTAGCATAAACCTGTGAAGACCAGTGCCAAACACTTTGTCCTGAGATGTTTCTGTCTCCAAATGTAGCTGTAGGAGGATTCTGGTTGTGTGATGCTGCTACCGTGAAGATAATAAAATTGTGTCTCTGAAATGTTGTTGGTTCTGCTTCCAGCCACATGCCAGGTAGTGGTTGGAATGCCTGAAAGGACAAGAGCTGGAACTTTATGAAATCTATGGAGCCATTTGCATGAAATATTCTGTGCCTAATTGTTTGTGAATGTTTGTTTTACAAAAGTCTATATAGGGGGTTGAGGGGGTTTGGCCTTCCCAGGTGGCTCAGAGGTAAAGAATATGCCTGCCAATGTAGGAGATAAAGGTTTGATCCCTGGGTTAGGAAGATTCCCTGGAGGAGGAAATGGCAACCCACTCCAGTATTCTTGCCTGGAAAATCCCACTGATAGAGGAGCATGGTAGGCTGCAGTCCTTGGAGTCACAAAGAGTTGGACACAACTGAGCTACTGAACACACACACACACACACACAGGGGGTACATTTTGGTCTGAGATTTGCTTTCATTATAACTTAATAATCAAATAATGAGTGAGCAGCTGACTCTCACATACTTCCAAATGTTTGGGCTGCTTATGGACTAAAACAATCTTAGGTCAGTTCCCAACAATAGGAAAATGGAGCCAGACCTCAGGGATGAGAGGTGTAACTGAAGGCCTCAGGAGAATGCATGCTATCATCCTTTCTTCCCGTACCCTCCACGCTGCTGCCGCCCATGGGCCTTTGAGACCAGACTGGAGAGGCCTCTTTTCTCTTCTCTTCCCAGCCTTGGAGGTTTCCTGTGAGGTCTGAGAATGTGCCGGGTAGGATCAAATAGTTCCCATAAGGCTGGCCCCTCCCCAAAAGGAAACACACAGAAAAGCTGGCCTGCAGAGAACCAGCCCTGTGGAATGCTCGCCAGTGAACATTTTAATCTCAAATCTGAATTAGTCACAGCAGTAGCTTTTCAGTATCTGTATTTTTTAAAAGTATCCTCCATTTTGTGCCAGATTACAGAAGCCTATAGACATGTTCCTTGCCCTTAAAAGGTTAACAGGATATCTTTTTGTTTTAATACATAGATTGATAAATATCAAGCTCTCCTTCTGTGATCACCACAGCACAAACCAATTCTTCCCTTGGAGAAGAATCTCCTGTGGTTTTCTTTTTTCTTTAAGTCCATTCCTTTTTCTGTGAAATGCTTGACTTCCTAAATCTTTCTTTTTTCCCTTTTGTTTTTTTCCTGCCCTACAAAGCTTCCTGTGGTTCCCCTTTAGACTTCAGCCTCCATCGTTCCTTAAGGTTTTATTCACTCTCCAGCTGGAATCTTAATCTTTGAAATTCCACTCGATGCAGGGACTGTCCCCTGTTCTCAAAGAGATGAGTGTCACTGGATTCCCAAAGCATTCCTCTGGATAGATATCTTTTCTCCTCAACTACATTTTAGACCTATCAAGGACAGGGTCTATTTTTAGCTTCTTTTGTATCTCTCTGCCTTATAGCACCTGCTCTACAAATAAATTCTCAGTAGACCATCACTTCTTTCCCCATCTGGGAGATGTATCTGTAAATGTATGAGTCTAGGTAGTGGAGATGGAAAGCTATAGATCTGGGTGGGGGGCACCATTATCATAGATAACATTTTTTGGCTTTTATTAATCTAGCATTTCTCTTCATCATCATAGAAAAATTCTATAAAGTAGTTATAAATGGTATTATTATACCCAATAACCAGTGAAAAAATTGCAGCACAATGAAGTTTAGTAATTTGTCCAGAGTCAGGAGGAGCCCTACACTGAGAGGAATCCCAAACAGTACAAAATGATCTGGTAGAAAACAGGAAAGAGTTGTATGGGGGTGGGGGTGGGGTTGCTTTTCAGCAAGACTATAAAGTAAGGCCTCTTAACTGGTTTGGTAGTTCAAACATATATTCACAAATCCCTTCCAAGTGTGGAGCCAAAATATCTCCCCTTGAGTATGGGTTAGCCTGCTTATAGGACTAGCATATGGCAGGAGTGACAATGTTTGACCCTTGAGACTAGGTTATAAGAGGCATTGTGGCTTCTTCCTTGCTCTCTCGCCTGCTCACTTTCTCTGGAGGAAGCCAGCTGCCATGTTGTGAGGATACTCACGCAGGCAGCCCAATGGAGAGGTCCACGTAACAAGGAATGGAGGCCTCCTGCAGACAGCCAACAAGGAGTGAGGCCTTCTGCCAACAGCTGTATGAACAAACCAAATTATTGGAAGCAGGTTCTCTGGCCCTAGTCAAGCCTTCAGATGATAGTATCCCATCTGACTTCTTGACTGCAAAATCACAAGAGACCCTGAGCCAAGTCACTTGGCTAGACCTCTCCTCAATTCCTTATCCATTCAACCTGTGAGATGATAAATGTCAGCTTCATTACACTGCTAAGTTTTGGGATAATTTATTATACAGCATTTGATAACCAATGTGACTAAGTTAACCTCTAAGTAAGCAGTTCTTACTCTTTGGTGGGGTATCAGAAACTCCTTTGAGAATCTCATAAGACCTATGAACCATCTCAGAAAAATGCACAGACACAGAAACACAGTTTCTTGAAGATCATATATTCTGATAAAGCCCATTCAAGGATCTCAGGTTAAAAATTCCTTCTCTAAATACTAGAATAGTCCAAGTATAAATTATTTCCCACAAAATCCTTTTCCTGTGGATGACTAACTTAAAGCATTTTAAACCAGTTCTTACCCTCAATTTATTTTTTCCTTGAGATGGAAGAATTGGTTAAGGAAGAACTCTCCCCACCCCTCATCCCTGCCCCTCACCCCAACTCAATTCCCCAGGCTCTTTCAACCCATAACATTCCAGAAAGCAAAGGGGTCAATCTAAGTTTTCTCATGGTTCTATTTTTGTGACTCAATTCTTTTGGAAGAGAGAGGGTAACTGGTAAGATTTCCAGAAAAGTCAAACAGTAGTTGCTAGAAATACAGGAAGGAAGTATGTTCTTGAAAGATTAAAGCTCCAGGGCTCAGAACTAAATGAGTTGGCCAGTTTGTATTCTTAGGACACATTGGAGCTTTGGCGAAAATCCTGCTGAGCTCACTCTTCATCTACTTGAGCACCCCACTCTGTGTTTTCACATATACCCGTCTCCAGGCTGACATCACTTGTACGAAGGAGAAGCATAGTTATTCTTCTCCATTTTCTACCTCGGAAGATAAAGACTTCAAAAGGGACACAGACACAGGAGGAAGAGCATTAAACTTCCTGTATGAAGTCAGTATCTGCCAAATCCCTGGACACCATGGTTTCCGATCAAACAGTAATTGTGGCTCTGATTCACTTCTGCTTTAGGGACCCAGAATGGTTTTTGATTCTATTCATGGATGCGTATCTCTGGGCTGCAGAAATGTGCATAATGCAATGCAAGAAATATAACCCAGGAAGCGAGAGGGAGCTCTGGGGGCACCATGGTATGTTCATTTGGGGCAAATTAAGGCAACCCTATAGGGTTTGGGTATATAGTGGTGATCCCCAGTCGTTTGGGCACCAGGGCCCAGTTTCGTGGAAGACAGTTTTTCCACAGACCAGGGATAAAGGGGGATGGTTTTGGAATGATTCAAACACATTCCATTTGTTGTGCCCTTTAATCTAATGCTGCTGCTAATCAGACAGGAGGTTGCATGGCCTAGAGGCTGGGGACCCCTGAGTGGAAATGGAACTCTAGAGAGGTCTGGCTTGGGAGATATTTAGTAGTTAAAATGTGAGGATAAAACAGCTTGCTCATTGAGACTAGAACTCTGAAAGCTTATGGGCTGGAGAGGAATAGAAGCCCACTGAAGAGTGGGAGGAATGATTGTGAAGCTGGTGAGAAAAAACTGACAGAGAGAAAAATGTGAGAGAAATCAACGGAGAAGTGAGTTTAAAGATAGAAAGTATGTGAGAAAGGTAGAGTTTCGCATGTGAGCAGATGGATTAGGGAAGTGCCAGTTGAAGCACGTCAGTCGTTTTTAGCATGAATAGGGGCTCACTGATGGTCTTTGAAAGAGTATATCAGTGCAGTAGAGGAGGCAGAAGCCAGTATGAGCAGGCTGAGGAGTGAATGAGCTGAGGAATTGGCTCACATAAATATGGCTGCACAGAGTCACTCAAGATTTGAAACCAGAATGGGCAGAGATTTCTGTCAGCTCTTCTTATGGGAAGACTGTAGTGAATGGACCATATCCACTTTGCTGTTTGTTCATAAAATCTGCCTTCACTCAGACTTCTCAGGTGGTGCTAGTGGTAAAGAATCCGCCTGCCAGTGCAGGAGACACACGAGACTCAGGTTCAATCCCTAGGTTGGGAAAATCTCTTGGAGGAAGAAATGGCAACCCACTGCAGTACTCTGCCTGAAGAATTCCCATGGCCAGAGGAGCCTGGTGGCTTTATAGTCCATGGGGTCACACAGAGTCGGACACGACTGAAGTGACTGAGCACACACATACTTTCACTCAATGAATAAAATCATGTTTTTAATAAACTGAGGGAGCTCTCTAGAGATATAAATTTTGGCATAGAGAAGATCTGGCTAAATGAACAAAAGCCATCTGCCCAAATTAGAGCTATCAGAAGAAAAAGCCTTGGCAGGTAGTGACACACAAGAAATTGATCAGGAACCAAGGAACTGAAGGGTAAAGGATAGTGAGGGAGCCACAGGTAATCCAAAGGTCAGGGCAGGAGGTAAGATGGCCTCTGCTGCCTCGTCCGAATGCAATAACCTCTGAGACTCGGCCTCTCTGAATTATCAGCCCTGGTCTTAGAGGTACCTAGAGGACAAAGTTCTGGGAAATCCCACAGACAGAGGAGCCTGGTAGGCTACAGTCCATGAGGTTGCAAAGAGTCTGATACAGCTGAGCAACTAACACTTATACTTACTTAGAGGGCAAAGAGGAGACGGACAAATTGCAACAGACAATTCTAGGACTTAGATTCAGAACATAGGCATCATGGGATTTGTAAAATTATTTTGTTTCAAATAAACTGATTTCCTGTGTGTTTTAACAAATAATTTTATTATCTTTCTGGCTTTAAGAAAAGTGAGTAAAGACAACATTTTCTAAGTTTTTCCAGGCCGCTGGCAGGGGCTGCCCTCAGACTCCTGCGGTGTTTCTCTGTGCTTCTCGAAGGCCTACCCCTGCCTCTGTGACTGTGTTACTTTGACAACCTGCCCAGGGATTCTGTCCCCTGAAGATGCTAGTAGCATGTGATCCCAGCCCAACAGCAGAGCCCAGTCTGCTCTCGGCCTGCATTCAGGCGTAGGCAGCACTCCTAGGGCTCAGGCCCCACAGGACTTGCTGGTGAAGTCAGACGCTGATCCCACTGCAGACGGCCTGCCTCTGCGCCCCTGCTTTGTCCCTGAACCTGCTGCTGCCACCGAGCTGGTGTCTTCTGCTGGGACATCTGTTGTGTTATGTAGGCTAGACAGGGAATGTGAGGGCCAGCACCAACTTTCAGGAAGTAAGGCTGGAAGCCTACAACTTTTGGGGGGTATACTCCGCCTCACAAAACCTCAGCTGGCTGCCTGCTGTATCCACAGAAACCTCCACTAAAATTCAGGAAGAGAAGTAGGCAAAGAAAAATTTCTTGTTGAACATTTGGTGACCACCAGACATAAGAAGAGTAACAATCTAACATGCAAATCATGATGATTGTTATGAGCCCAGAAACCCTTCCTGTTGAAAAAGTCTAGCTTGTAGGATGGAGTGGAAACTTGGCCACACAGCTGTGTCCTGTAGTCACACAGGACAGTCTCATGGGCAGCTCTCTTGCTGGGAGTCCAGAAGAACGGAGCCAGCCTCTGGTTTGATTACTGGAGGCGCTGGCTTCTTCAATGTCACAATAAAGCAAAAACTTGGACTGTCAAAAATTGGAAGGCAGCCCTGGCTCATTTTGCTGAGCTTAAAGCCATGTGTCTTTGGGGACTGGATCTGACTGTGGAAAGTCCTTAATGCCTGTGGTGGCATTTCCCCTTGAGGAGTTTTCTGCCACAATTGCTGTGAAACCAGACCCCCGGCTGGAAAAGGGCCTCCTAATAGCCCAGTCACCTTGAGTCAGCTGTCACAGCACCCTGAGATCCCCATTCCTAATGCCTACCAAGCAAGCTTTTGGGAAAATAATGTGAAACAATGATCTTATTGTTTTTTGTTTAAAATAACATACATTCATTACAAAAATTAAGTAATATAGAAAAAAATACAATAAAAATAGTAAAAAAAAAAAAAAAAACCTCACTATGAATCCTATAACTATTCCCAACATAAAACAAAACATCCTTGGAGACTCTGTTGTGTGTATGTGGATAAATAGAATAACTAAAAGAATTTTAAAAAATGGGATTATACTTTGCACACCATTTTAGATGAAAAAAATTTAGTATTGTTTTACTTGAATTTAATGTTAGAGGGAACTGAAGCAAAACTTAGAAATGACTAAACTGGTTGCTTCTTCACCACAAGTTCTTAACAGTTTAATTCTCTTAGAATTAAAAACAGAATGAAAAACATTAAAAGATTGAATTTGCAATGCTTTAAAAAATAGAGAAGTTTCAATTTTAAGTATTTAGTATCTATTGACTTTCTGCTTGAATGATGAGGAATTTCCCACACTTATACTTTAGACCATATCCAACTCTATCTCTTGACCTTTATTATATTCCCTTGTTGATGTTTACCTCGCTTAATTTTGTTCTCTAAATGTACTTCTTGCTGTTGTTTAGTTTTGGCTTTCTATTTAATGGACTCAGTGCTACCTTCCATGTTACCCCATTGTTATGTGTTCAATTGTGTCCTCTCCAAAAAGGTATGTTTGTGTCCTAATTCCCAGTACCTCAGCATGTGACCAGTTTGAAAATAGAGTGTTTACAGGGGTGATCAAATTAAAATGAAGGTCATTAGAGTAGGATTTAATCCAATATGACTGATGTCTTTATACAAGGGGACATTTGAACCTAGACCTGCACAGAGGAAAGACTACGTAAAGATATATAGGGAGAGCACCATGTGAAGACTGGAGTTATGCTGACCCAAACCAAAGAATGGCTGTTACTAAAAGAAGCTGGAAGAGGCAAGGAAGGATCCTTCCTTAGCTCCTTCAGAGAGAGCATGGCCTGGCCCTCACCTTAATTTCAGAATTCTAGACTCCAGAATTGTGCAACAATATTGTTCTAAGCCATCCAATTTGTGGTGTTTTGTTATGGCAACCCTAGGAAATGAATGCACCTAGGTCCTATATTCTAGAATTTATTTTCACACATTGCTTGGTTGAATAGATTTCATTTAAAAGTTGTTTTTCTAGAAGTTTCCTGAGCACTTTATTCCCTAAAGTTTTTACATGCCTAAGAATGTTTGTCTGTTGCCCAGTTTACCTGAGGGATAACTTGGCATGTTCCCAATCCTTGAATCATATTTTCTTTCCTTCAGACTTTTCTAGATGTTGGTCTTCTCTCTTTTGGCATTGGGAAGGAGCCTGAAAGAAACTTGATTTTTCTCTCTTTATATGGTTTACTAGCTATCTGACCATCTATCTACATGAAACTTTCTTTATTGCTAATGTTTTACAACTTCAGTAGGATATATTCTGATGTTGAAGAGTCTATACCAGTTTTGCTTGGAATGTATCAGTATATGCCCTTTTGATTTGTAGGTTTAAGTCATCTTTGTTTCAAGAAAGTTCTCATCTATTTTATTTTTGAAAATAATTTATATTTAGTTCCTTGTATTTTCCTTCTTCAGAAATGCCAAGGATCCCTATTGGTCTTCTATAACAAGCAGTTTACTCTAGAAACATGAACAAATCTTGTTTTTTGTTGTTGTTCATTTTGTGTAATTTCCTGGATTCTTTCCAGTATGGTCCCAACTGCCCAGTCAGTTATTTGCATTCTATGTCCTGTTGCATCTAATATAGATTCCATCTCTCTTGAGTCTTACTCTTCCATTTTTATCCTAGATCTACTAGCTTGCTTTTAATCTTTTTTCTTTCATTTTTAAAATTACTTCTTCGAACTCTTATGTCTTTTCTTTGGGGTCTTTTTCTAGAAAGATGTGTTAGCTGAAATTTCTTTGAGAATATAGAAAATTTATCTGAATATCTCTTCTGTTTCCTTGGGTAATTCCTCTTGTGATATTTATTTTTTTAAGTCGATCTTGTGTGTATTCCCTTTCTCTACAATTCCTAAGCATAAATCCCATTAACGTTTCTTTTTGTAAGTAGTTTTTTTTCTTTTTGGTGTGGATCATTTTTTTTAAGCCTTTATTGAATTTGTTATGATATTGCTTTGTTTTATGTTTTTGGTTTTTTGGTCATGAGATACACAGGATCTTAACTCCCTGATCAGGGATTGAACCCACACCCCTGCATTGGAAGCTTGAAATCTTAACCACTGGACTGCCAGGGAAGTACCTATGGTTTCTTTTTGATTATTACTTGTCATTGAATAAGGTCTGCTACTGGCTGAATAACAATATGACAAGTAGAGAAGCTGGTGAGGGAATTAAAGTCTTTCAACTTCAACAGTTCTTATTTTTCAAATAGCCTTTCAGTTATTTCCTTCCCCTTGGGGACCATCTCCTTTTAGCTTTCAGTATTCTGGAAACCTGTGGTAGACTCATAAACTTCCTGTAATGCAGTCTGGTGGTCCCTGCTTCTACTTCCTTTACCCCTTATTTTATCCTGTGCGTTGTTGCCACGTCTCCTGCTCTGGAGGCAAGGTCAGCAGGTGACTCCTGCAGCCCTGCCTCTTCTGACCCTCTGCAGTATAGATCCCACTCTCCATGGGACGTTCTCCAATCTCTACAGGAAGCCTGTGCTACCATATCTCATAAATGCAATAAAGATGTTATCAGCCAACTTTCCATCATGGTCCTTTGAGAACAGCTGGGTCCTACCATAGATCTAAGGAGGTACCTGGCAGCTCTCTTCCCTGTTCTGGTTCTGATCCCACAGTAATCAACAGATTGACTTAACAGTTTCTCATTGACTGGTTTGGTCCTTCCTTGTCTCATTGAAAATTGAGGTCTCCCTCTATTTTTCATTTCNGATCTAAGGAGGTACCTGGCAGCTCTCTTCCCTGTTCTGGTTCTGATCCCACAGTAATCAACAGATTGACTTAACAGTTTCTCATTGACTGGTTTGGTCCTTCCTTGTCTCATTGAAAATTGAGGTCTCCCTCTATTTTTCATTTCTTTTGGTTTGTTCATTGGGTTTCATAAAAGGAGAGTGGGATAAATATTTTAACAGGAAGTTTCTTGTTTTGAAAGGCTAATTGATTATATAGCCTATTTATAGCTTGAGAAGATTTATCTGTATTATATTTATATGTGAGTGTGCCATAAATTATAAATAGGAACATGATCTATTTTTCCATTAGTTTATATTATTCTGCTTCCTTAGTCTTAAAAGTGTCCTTATTTGTCATGAATGAAGATATCTTTGTGACTTTTTATTATAAAAATAGCAAATATTCATTGTAAAACATCAAACAATATTGAAAACAAAAATCACAATGAAAATCATTGAAAACCCCACCATCTCTATGTAACTACTATTAAGTTTGAGTGATCATCTTTTGAGAGATTTTCTAAGTATACACAAATGTGTCTGTAATTTGACAAAATGGAATCACAAATGCTGTTCTGTAAAGTTTTAGAAATTATAAAAATTCTGTGTTAATACATTATCATTAGAAAAAATTCAAAGGATGCTGACAAGCCCTTCCTTACTCTTTCCATCCTTTTCCCTTCTTTGGGAAAAGCACTGATCTCACACTTCCAGCTATCTCCATTATTCATTTAAATACATTTATAAGCATATGAAACCTATGTGATTTTTGAAAACATGAATTAGATCATACTGAATATGACTGAAATTCTAAGTTTGGTATTTTCTTTTTTGTTGTTGTAAATAGGATCTCATTTTTAATTAATATTTCTAATGAGTTCAAAGGAATTGTGTTTTGAATATACACTATATCTTATATTCATTCACTTTATGTAACTGTTTCATTAATTCATATGAAGCCTCCATATCACTGCAGTGGCCAGATGATCATTTTAGGTGACTGGGGTGAAGGTGGAGCTCATAGGGCTTCCTGTTTTGCTTCTATTTTTAATGACTGCTTTACATTAAAGATAAAACCAGCTTTGTTTTAAGTAACTCTATATCGTGTTATTGGAATATATTTCTATTTCTCTTTTTATATGTGAAAAGTGACTATTGAATTTTATCAAGTGCTGTTTCAGCATCTGTTAAAGTCATCACATTTTTCTTTATTTAATCCAGTGAATTGGGTGATATTTTATTGTAATTATTAATAACAATTGCCTTTGTGTCAAACACTTCAGTCATTCTTGGGATAAAGCCTCTTTGGCCATAAATAAATATTAGTGAAATCTATGTTTATTTTAATGTGAGATTTGTGGGTGGCTTTGATCAAGTGAAGATTCCCTATGTTGGGGCCAGTGTGAGGAAAGCAGGAGAGACTCCATCTTGACACCTGTCATCCATTTTAAAGACAGGATGTGAACTTGGCCTGAACCCCGCCAAGAGTGAGGAAACCATTGCTAGTGGAGAAGCCATAAATGCTGTTCTCTCCTGGAGACCCTCCTGGAGACTTCCCTCCCTACAGATGACAAACGGAGATTACAGTTGAGGCCAGGCTGCCCCTGTTAGATTAACCATGGAGACATCCCCCTTGATGTATAATCACCCCCCTTTATTGCTTTAACCTTAATTGCTTGTTCTCCTAGCACCTACTTGTAAAACAATCATATACAAGAAAGAGGTTGCTAACATGTAACCAGTCACATAGGAGGGGGAATAAAACTGGGCCTCTCAGAAACATCAGGGTCCTTGTTGGGAATTGATTCCCCTTGGACCTGCTGATATAATAAACTGTACTCCACTGTCTTGAGTGTCCTCTGAGGTGTGTTTTGCAGCTCTGGATTCCACAACACCTAAAGCAGTGCTTCTTACCCTTTTCCTCATTACTGTACCCATAGTAAGGATTTTTGACATTTTTTTCTTAATTGACTCCCATGTAATTTTAATTCCACAGATATATATCTGTATATATGTTGTCTGTATATCTGCACTTTCTATGTAAAAATGAATAAGATTTTTTAGCCCCCTCGAGAATCAAATTGCTCTATCAGATTGCATTGAGCTGTCACTCCATTGCGAATACATGGCCTATAGTATTCTTTGTATATTACCTTTATTAGATTTCAGGATCAAGCCCTGTGTGTTTATCTTGGAATAAACTATGCAATAGGCCATACTTTCAAGGTTCAGAAACAAAGTATGGAATAGTAGAGCTGTTTTAAGTGAAGACCAAGTCTGTTCCTCAACTCCCCTGTGAACATCCTAATAAAGACAGACCAAGAAATACATTTGACCTTTGTCATGACTAACAAAGTCAGCCACAGGGCTTTCCAATTTCACTCCAATCTATCCCTAGAAGGCCTTTGCTAGGCAAGACTTTGTAAACTGTGGCCCGCAGCTCTTCACAATGTCAATCACAGGCCCTTTAGCATGTGGATCAGAGAGTTTGCAATATTTAGTGGAAAAGAGAGGTTATAGGACAGGAGAGGAAACCAAGAGGTGATGACCTAGAATGTTACTAGACTCCTAAAGCTGTGTGCATTGTGCATATGGCCTTAGCTGGACAGCACGACAGTCAGAGAGAACAAGACTCCATAGGGAAAGCTGTTTATAAAGCCAACAGAGTGAAATAAAAGATTGACAGTACAATAGGGTTTGAACCCAGAGAGAAGTGGAGGACAGAGGTTGGAGCCACAGACTGAGCTGTAGACTAGGATGTTGCAGTAAGTATTAAAGTACATATGGATGAGAGCCCAAGGCTGTGTTCTCAGTTCGGTTCAGTTCAGTTCAGTTGCTCAGTCATGTCCTCTGCGACGTCAGGCTTCCCTGTCCATCACCAACTCCTGGAGCTTACTCAAACTCATGTCCATCGAGTCAGTGATGCCATCCAATGATCTCATCCTCTGTTGTCCCCTTCTCCCGCCTTCAATCTTTCCCAGCATCAAGGTCTTTTCAAATGAGGTGATTTTTCGCATCGGGTGGCCAAAGGATTGGAGTTTCAGCTTCAACATCAGTCCTTCCAATGAATATTTGCTGGGAGCCAGCACAAGAGATTCCACCCATGACAAGGTCATGAGAAGGAGACCTGATAAGCAAGGCTTCAGGACTCGAGGAACTCCCTGGGCCGACCCCCACCCATGACAAGGTCATGCAGAAGACACCTGACGAGTAAGGTGGATCAGGACTCGAGGGACCCCCTGGACCTGCTGGAGTATCTACCCCAAAACCAGAATCTGTCTGTCTTACTATTTTGTGCCTTTCACCAACTCTTCTGACATTAACAGGGGGCTATCCCCGACCACCTTTCTCTGAAAAAAGTCAACTTAGGGCTTTAGTTAATAAGTCTCTTGGACATGATAGGAGTGTTTCAATTCAAACCCCTCTGATGGCTTTCTAGCTTGCTTGGCAGGTTTATCCAGACTCTTGAAGCTACGCTTGTGATTTTTCACAGCCTCCCAACTGTGAGAGGCATGGGAAGCCTAAACCATTCTAAAAATATAGAGCCTTTCGAAGAATTAAAAACTATTAGAATAGTGCTGGTGTAGGATTTCACTGTTGAGCCAATGCTTGCTGCCAAGTTCCCATATCCCTTATCCATTGTGCACCTGGGAGTGCATTAGTTAACATAGTTGGAATGTAAGAAAAACAAGTAGTAGCCTAGGAATTAACCACATCAGGCCTTTGAGCTAATTGGTTCTTTCTTTGTTGTAACTCACTGCACCTTTGCTCTGTGAGAATGTAACTCTGTTTAATACTTTCTGAGGCTGACATAGATTAGAAATATAAAGAAAAAACACTTCAAGGGAAAGTAAGTTTTCTGGTTGAGCAGCCTTTATCGAGGGTCATAAAATGTCCACAGGCCTCCAAGGCCAGAAGATAATGTACACAACATTGTTTATGGGCAAGGTATGCAGAAAAAATCCTGGTTTTGATAAGGACAAAACTGCTGGAGTGTTTGGGCTGATTCTGCATGACCTTGCATCCTTCATTTCCTTCTATGTACAAGTCAGGGTATAAAAGCTCCTTTTGAAAATAAAGTTACAGGCCTCGCTCACTGAAGCTTGGTCTCCCATGTCATTCATTCATTCACCAGTGTCGTCCATCCTGAGGGTATCCTTGGATTCTGCTGAGGCTGGACCCCAGCAAATATTCAGGACTCATTTCCTTTAGGATGGACTGGTTGGATCTCCTTGCAGTCCAAGGGATTCTCAAGAGTCATCTCCAACACCACAGTTCAAAAGTATCAATTCTTTGGCACTCAGCTTTCCTTATAGTCCAATTCTTACACCCATACATGACTATTGGAAAAACCATAGCTTTGACTAGACAGACCTTTGTTTGCAAAGTAATGTCTCTGCTTTTTAATATGCTGTCTAAGTTGGTCATAACTTTCCTTCCAAGGAGTAAACGTCTTTTAATTTCATAGCTGCAGTCACCATCTACAGTGATTTTGGAGCCCCAAAAAATAGTCTCTCACTGTTTCCATTATTTCCCCATTAATCTGCCATGAAGTGATGGGACCAGATGTCATGATCTTAATTTTCTGAATGTTGAGATTTAAGCCAACTTTTTCACTCTCCTCTTTCACTTTCATCAAGAGGCTCTTTAGTTCTTCTTCATTTTCTGCCTTAAGGGTGGTGTCTTCTGCATATCTGAGGTTATTGATATTTCTCCTGGAAATCTTGATTCTAGCTTGTGCTTCATCCAGTCCAGCATTTCTCATGGAAGTGATCAAATAGAAGATGGCAAGAGTGAATGTCAACATTTTAGGAATCAGCAAACTAAAATGGACTGGAATGNATTTTCTGCCTTAAGGGTGGTGTCTTCTGCATATCTGAGGTTATTGATATTTCTCCTGGAAATCTTGATTCTAGCTTGTGCTTCATCCAGTCCAGCATTTCTCATGGAAGTGATCAAATAGAAGATGGCAAGAGTGAATGTCAACATTTTAGGAATCAGCAAACTAAAATGGACTGGAATGAATTTAACTCAGATGACTATTATATCTACTACTGTGGGCAAGAATCCCTTAGAAGAAATGGAGTAGTCATCATAGTCAACAAGAGTCTGAAATGCAGTACTTGGATGCAATCTCAAAAACAACAGAATGATCTCTGTTCGTTTCCAAGGCAAACCATTCAATATCACAGTAATCCAAGTCTATGCCCCAACCAGTAATGCTGTGTTCTCAAAGGCTTAGTATTAATATATTGCTTACAGCACGAATGTGTCTTTTGAAGAGTTAGTCCTGCCTTAAAGGGCTAGAACTCCTTGATTTCTGTTTTTCAAAGTAGGTAATTAGTCTTGGAAAGTTTGGGAGGATTTAGCATTCACCCATTTTGTAGTGGGGTCTTCCCAGGTGGCACATTGGTGAAGAATCCACTGCCAGTGCAGGAGATATGAGTTCAATCTCTGGGTCAGGAAGATCCCCTAGTTAAGTCACCAGATGAGAATGCTTTGATTACCACCTGTGAAACTCTGAGCCAGAAACCCAACTAAGCTGTACCTGAACTCCTGAGCCAAAGAAACTGTAAGATAAAAATATGTGTTAAGTCACTGAATTTGTGGTAATTTGTTATGCAGCAACAAAACACCATTGCTATACACATATATATACACCTGTATACTTCCAATTGAGTAACTTTCAAATTTCCTTCCCCCTCCCCAAGTTATTAGTTTAATATTTACTAGGTTAAACATGGACTTTAATATTGTAAAAAAAAATTGTACTTTTCTTTCATATGTTCAAATTTTATTAGCATATGTTTTGTGTTCTATATTTATTTAAAATTTTAAATATTAGGGGCTTCTCTAGTAGGTCAGCTGGTAAAGAATCTGCCTGCAAAGCAGGAGACCCTGATTTGATTCCTGGGTCAGAAAGCTCCATTGGAGAAGGAATAGGCTACCCACTCCAGTATTATTGGTCTTCCCTGGTGGCTCAGCTGGTAAAGAATCTGCCTGTAATGTGGGAGACCTGGGTTCAATCCCTGGGTTGAATTCAATCCCTGGGTTGGGTTCGATCCCTGGGTTGGGATGATCCTACGGAAAATGGGATGGCTACCCATTCCAGTATTCTGGCCTGGAGAATTCCATAGTCCATGGGATCACAAAGAGTTGGACATGACTGAATGGCTAAATATCCTTCTAATTTTCTGAATTTTCTTCTCCCTCCCCAAGTTATTGGTTTAATATTTACTAGGTTAAATGTAGACTTTAATATTGTAAAAAAAAAATTGTACTTTTCATTCATGTGTTCAAATTTTATTAGCATATGCTTTTGTGTTCTACTTTCATTTAACATTTTTATATATTGGTTATTATCTCCTTTCTCAATTCATATTTTATTGAAATGCCTTTACTTTTCAAATACTGAGCTTTTATTTTTATTTGCTGATCCAGAGAAGTTATTTTTCACTTTCAAAATGATGTCCTTCTGCTTTTATGGTCATATTTTCTTCTTCCTCTTTAGTCTGGCTCTCTTCTCTATTCCTTTCTTATATTGCCAGTTGAATTCTTTCTAAAATGTTCCCTTTTACCAATCACCAAAAAAAAGAAAATTTTAAAACATAAAATTTCCTAAAAGTACTGCTTTCGCTGCATTCCACAGAGATTACTGTGGCTTTTTTGTTGTTGTTTTTTGCTTGTTTTTTTTTTTTCTTTTGTATTTTACTGTGGCATGTTTTAAACATCATTGTTTTCTGAATAAACTCTTTATGTGTTCTTGATTTCCTTTCCAATTCAACTGTTGACTCAGTAAGAATTTTTATGTTTCCAAGTACTTGGTTTATTTTTATTTGTTTTGGTTATTACTTTATAGTTCATCTTTTTTGGCCTGAGAACATAGCACGTATCATTTCTGTTCTTTTTGAACTAGTAGAAATCATGTTTGTGGTTTAGCATGTGATGTATGACACCATATGGGCAATTGCCATGAGCAGTTGGAAGTTATACATAGTACAAGATATCTATTAATTATATCTCTAAGATTTTTTTCTCCAGGGCTGGGACAGGCTCAGGAGCTAAAGTGAGAGTTGAAGAACATTCAAGGGTGTATTTACAGGGGTATCCTGATTCCAGGCTTATCTGGGAATGGCACCACTCAAACAGCCTACAAGTATGCTCTAGGGGACTACAGCCTGGTGGGCTGCCGTCTATGGGGTCGCACAGAGTCAGACACGACAGCGGCAGCAGCAGCAGCAGCAGCAGCAGCAGTTAAGAGAAGAGCTGGTGGGACAGGCCTGAGAGATGGAGAAATGGTGTGTCACTTGCATGTTGAGGCAGGTCTGACAGTAGACAAGCAGAGAAGCTGAAGAGGGGATAGGGAGAGAGGGGTAGATCTCTGGCATGTTTCAGGGTGGCATGTTCTGCTATCCTTCAAGGTCACGAATACCACACTAGAGCACAGCCTGAAGTTAGGAGGAGCCCAAACACGTGATAATTTCCATACTCTACTGGTTCTGGAGGCCTGCCAGACTTGCCCTTAGTTAGGAAAAGTACTCTCTTTAATTAAGCTGCCATATTTGCATTTCTTTTATTGTGCAGTTGAATTCAAGCCTCACTGAGGATAGGACAGTAAAATCTCTTACTATAATTGTTTTTCTAAAATGAAATTTTCTTATATTTATGCCCATTTTCCTTTCTGTATTTTATAGCTATATTTTAGGGTCATAAATACTCACTGTTCTTAATTTTTTATTATTAAACATGTCTTTTCCACTATATGATGATCTTTTTTGTTCTTTTGAATACTTTTTTGCTTTTATTTGGTAGTCATGCATGCATGCTAAGTTGCTTCAGTCGTGTCCAACTCTTTGCAGCTCTATGGGGTGTAGCCTGCCAGGTTCCTCTGTCCATGGGATTCTCTAGGCAAGAATACTGGAGTGGGTTGCCATTCCCTTCTCTAGGGGATCTTCCTCACCCAGGGATTCAACCCATGTCTCCTGTGTCTCCTGCCTTGGCAGGCAGGTTCTTTTACCACTAGTGCCCCTGAGAAGCCCATTTGGTAGGCAGTGAAAAGCAAAAAAATTATTTTTCTCGTACAAAAGAATTAAAGTTCTGATTGTTGTTAGTTAGGACCAAAGGTAGGAAAGGAAATGTTTATTGTTTGTTTTAGGTTAATTGCCCGTTACTGCTAAAAAACAATTGACTTGCCACATATACTCGGGGAAGGCAATGGCACCCCACCCCAGTACTCTTGCCTGGAAAATCCAATGGACGGAGTAGCCTGGTGGGCTGCAGTCCATGGGGTTGCTAACAGTCGGACAGACTGAGCGACTTCACTTTCACTTTTCTCTTTCATGCATTGGAGTAGGAAATGGCAACCCACTCCAGTATTCTTGCCTGGAGAATCCCAGGGATGGGGGAGCCTGGTGGGCTGCCGTCTATGGAGTCACACAGAGTCGGACACGACTGAAGTGACTTAGCAGCAGCAGCAGCACCACATATACTTACTTGCAAGATACAAGTAAACAAAAGACTTAATGGAAAAGCCATAAGGAAATATAAACATTAAAATAAAATATAAACTCAGGAAATGACTAAACATGACAGTAAATGAATATAGTAAAAATTTTTCTACTGTAAACAAAGTGCCCCAGTTCAGATTGAAAAACAAAGTCTGTCAGTAAATTATGAGGTACACTCAAAGGTTTTTAAAAGACAAAGTCTAGAAAGTTAGAAAAATATTTCTATCAAAGTGTTAGTCTCTCACTTGTGTCCAACTCTTTGTGAACCCATGGACTGCAGCACACCAGGCTCCTCTGTCCATGAAATTTTCTAGGCAGGAATACTGGAGTGGGTTGCCATGCCCTTCTCCAGGGGATCTTCCAGACCCAAGGATCAAGCTCTAGTCTCCTGCATTGCAGACAGATTCTTTACCCTCTGAGCCACCACAGAAAGAAGAGAAAGGAGGATTTCTAGAATCATGAGCAGCCTCTGAGGGCCCCTCATTTCCTCAATCCAGTTCTCCCACAGAGAAGAGGCCACTGGCCTCAAATGCCTCAGCTCTGAGGTGCGCTGTCAGAGGTCTCTCGGGAATCCCCTTGTCATGGATACAAACCTCAGTCCGCAAACTCAAGTGAGGAAACAACATAAGCTTCTCTGTTTTCTTTACACAACTGAACTTCTAGTTCCAGTTTCCCATGCCATCAATGTCTCAGTCTTCATCTCAGCCACATGGGATCTGCTCCTCTTTCCTCGAGGTGTCTAGTTCTGGAGGACATCCCATGGCAGGAGATGAAGGGGCTCTGGGGGCACAGGGTCCCTCAGGACTGGGCATCCTTCCACAGCTGTGCTGCCCTTCAGTGCCTGCAGATCACCCTGCCGGGCCATGCCAGACTCTGTCTGCCTTGGCATGCTGCACACACCTCCCTTCTCTAAGGCCTTGATACCTCTCTGAATGGGATCCTGTCTGAAAATGAGGTGTGTGTGCATGCTCAGTCATTCAGTTGTGTCTTACTCTGACCCCCATAGACTGTAGCCTGCCAGGCTCCTCTGTCCATGGAATTTTCCAGCCAAGAATACTGGAGCAGGTTGCCATTTCCTCCTTCAGGGGATCGTCCCAACCCAGGGATCTAACTCGCACCTCCTGTGTCTCCTGCATTAGCAGGCAGGTTCTTCATCACTGAGCCACCTCGGAAGCCCAGAAAATGAGACACAGGTCTGTTATACATGCTCATTCAGAATTTTGTTCTCTCCCTGGGGGCTCTGCTCAGGACAAAGTTCTCTGAACCTTTTTGTCTGTGATCTACTAACATCTAAGACAGGGGTAGCAAATTAGTAGCTTACAGGCTAGATCCAGTCCAAGAGGTTTTTATCTGGCTCAGACAGTATTTAAAGATTCTTTTGAAAAGATTATGAACATTTTTTTTTAATGAGAGGTTTAGTATTTATATCCAGCTACCAATTTACAGGAAATGCAGAAGACAGAGGAAACATGTTAAATGACACAACAAAATCCAGACTGTAGAACACTCTATACAATAAAGGACCTGCCTTCATTAACAGATATATCACCAGGGTCAAAAAGGTAGGGAGTGAGTCCAGAGATTAAAGGAAACTTAAAAACATTAATCACTTGCACTGTGTAGACTTTGGATCCTATTTCAAACAAACTACAAAAATAAAAATAATGTAAAATAAACCTTTATAAATACCGTGAGAAACTGTAAAGTTTAACACTGACAGACTATTTGGAAATTATTGTGGTTTATTTAGTTATGATACTGTGTTATGGTTTAAAAAAAAAAACAACATGAGTTCTTATCTTTACAAAGAAAATTATGAGTCTGGGGTTTACTTTAAACTCATCCAGGACTAGAGAAGGGTAGGGTTAAAGAAGAAACAAAATTGGTCATGAGTTGATAATTGTTGAAACTTAGTCATGGGTACAAGGAAGCTCATTATACTATTTTCCCTAACTTTATTTTTATTTTTTTGCCTAACTTTAAACATATTTGTAATTTCCCATAGTGACCTTTTGTTTTTTTGAAGGCGAGCGTCCACATAAAAATTCTAATTTTGGATTCTTTGGGGAGAATGAAAATATCTGGTAATATTATTATCTGGTAAAATAGTAAATTATCTGTAACAACTAGCCAAATGGAGAAGTATTACATGAAGGCGCCATCCAGGGAACCACAGACCCTGACAATTCTTAGTGCCCTTAAAGCCCATTTCCTGTATCTGTGCTGCTGCCTCAACATCAGTGTCTGGTTTGCAAACCACAGAACTTTTCTTTCCTTCCTGTTTGACATTCTACTTCACTCAGCCCAGCCATCACGGTTTAGGTCAGGCTGGGCCAAAGTGAGTGCTTGACTTCCCCCTTTTTTCCATAATATTTTTCTCCTAAATCTTTTTTCTGTGCTCTGAAATGTCTTTGGTCCCCCCATGAGTGAAGGATTTTGAAACTCAAAAGCCAGAAGGAGATACTTCTCCCTCCTCCATCCCTTCTGGTACTTCCGGTGTCACATCCCTTCCCTGAGCCAGTGAGAAAGAACAATGTGAGGCTTTGGAAAGGGAAGCAGTAGGCCAAGACAGGAAGGAAACTCAGAGGAAAATGCGGTTAAGAAGGAGAGATGGGTGTTACACATGCCAGACTGGCAAGTGTTAAAAAGTTGGCTGATATCAAGTGCCATCAAAGGTGAAGGAAAGCAGAAAGCCTCATGGGAATGTTAACGGGTATAGTCTTTCTGGGAAGCAGATTGAAGTGTTAAGTAAAATGGAATATGGACCAGTTAATTCTACAACCTGGCACTCAGGGATGCTGAACCCAGAGACATTCTTGCCCAGGCCCCCAAAGAAATGTGTGGGTATGTTCTTGTAGAATTGCTTGTAATGGTGAAGATTTGGAAACACCTAGAAGCTTATTCATAGGAAAATAGGTAAATAAATTGTTATATGAAAATGATGAATACCATTCAGCAGATAAAAGGTCCATTTTTTTTTTATATTAACTTGGAACCATCTCAAAATCTCATAATCTTGACTGGGAAAAAAAAGTGAGAAAAGAATGACATGTAAACCAAAAGACCACTTAAGGATGTTTTCAAAGATACGCACAAAATAATATTAATCTTGGACCTAGATACAAATAGAAATACAGATTGGCTGGACAAAAAGAATGATAGAAGAGAAAAATGAGATTGGGGATGGAGTGAAGGGGTCAAAATATCAAGTTAAACAATAGTGAGCTCTGCATATGGTCATAAAGATGGCGCACGTATGGCTAACCTCTCCTGAGCCCAGGTGGTCTCAGCAAACAGAAAATGAAGCAAAACAGAGTTAATGTTTAAAAGGTTAACCTGATGCCTGTGGGAAAAGTCTGTGAGTAACTGGAGGTCTGCTGTGTGCCCAGAAGTGGCAGAGCAGCCCTACGGGCTCTGAGATTCCCACGACTGATCTCCTGCTGGGTCACCCCATGGCTTGGCCTTGAGCTGCTGCTATCACAGACTTTCAGCCTCCTCCCAGCACTACTGGCTGCTCTCAGGAAGTCTGCTCGATCCCGAGGTTTCCCCACAGAGACTGTCACCATGGGCTGCTTTCCTCTTCTTTCTTTAAACTGGAGTTTAGCTGGCTTTAGGTGATACAGTGGTAAAGAATCCACCTGCCCATGCAGGAGACTCAAGAGACACAGGTTTGATCCCAGAGTTGGGGAGGTCCTCTGAAGGAGGAAATGGCATCCCACTCCAGTATTCTTGCCTGGAGAATCCCGTGAACAGAGGAGTCTGGTGGGCTACAGCCCGTGGAGTCGCAGAGTCAGACGTGACTGAGCGCACACACATAGTTGCTTTACAGTGTTCTGTTTCTGCCGTACAGCAAAGTCAGTCAGCCCCACATACACATATAGCCCTCTTCCTTGGATTTCCTTCCCCTCTTCCTTGGATTTCCTTCTCATTTAGGTCACTACAGAGCACTGAGTAGAGTGCCCTGTGCTATATAGTTGGTTTTTATTAGTTATTTACTTTATACATAGTAGTATGTGTGTATGTATGTATGTATGTGTGTATATATATGGGCTTCCCTGGTGGCTCAGAGGTTAAAGTGTCTGCCTGGAATGCAGGAGACCCGGGTTCAATCCCTGGGTTGGGAAGATACCCTGGAGAAGGCAATGGCACCCCACTCTAGTACTCTTGCCTGGAGAATCCCATGGAGGGAGGAGCCTGGTAGGCTACAGTCCATGGGGTCCCAAAGAGTTGGACATGACTGAGTGACTTTACTTTACTTTATATATATATATATATATATATATATGTCATTCCCAATCTCCCAATCCATCCCACCCCCTGCCCCCAAGCATGCTGTGTTTTCAATCTGTTATCAGCCTTAAATTCCTCCAACAAAGTCAGGATATTCTGGGAACACATACTCTTCCAGCCCCTGAACCCTCTGCTTTTGTGCCCCTTCAGCACCAAACATGATGTCTCTGAGAGTTATATGACGTCCAGCTTGTTTTGTTTGGGATGTGGAGGACAGAGGAGAGTGGTTCTGGTTCCACTTGGAGCCTCACTCTTGGGGAATGAAGGGAAGAAAGAGAGATGATGAGTTATTTGCTGTCTCCTGAATACATCTATCTTCTCTCTCTTCCTTTCCCCGACCTCCTCTTCTTATAAACACATATTCAGTGCTGAGTGTGCACAAGGCATATTGAATCTGACTGTCACCTGCCCTCAAGGAGAGTCAAGTCTAGTGGGGAGCAAGCAGTGAGTGTGGTCAAGCATGGTAGGGATTTATGAGACCTCAGAGATGGGCTGCTGTATCAGATGGGGGGGTCTTCTTGGAGGTGGTCCTCTTTGAGCTGAGTCTAAAGGGATAAACAGAGTTAACAAGAGAGGGTGAATAATAGAGGAGAGGTTTCTGCTGGTGGGAAGAGCCCTACTCAGACCCGTCCCCCTGCTGCCCACTTGTGTTAAGTTGATCTACAAACCTTTACCTCTGGTTCCTCGTGAGTTACTCAATACACTGCACTCAGGGTGTGCACAAACTTCTTTCCTCCTGTTAATCTGGCCCAACCCCCAACTCTTGAACCTAAATCCCTAAATTGGTAGAGAAAAGTATTTTCCCCATTACTCTAATCCCCAGACATTTTAAATGGGATGTTCTGGAACTCTTTGCACTGACTTTGCTCTCTGCTCAGATGAACTTTCCTTAAAAACAGTTACCTCTGCAGGGGAGCTGCCATAAGGATTCTCAACCCTACCCCTGGCACAAGTGGTCAGAGGCCCCCAGAAACACAACTGCTCCTCCCGAGGTCACAGCAGGGGCAAATTCTGACTTGCAGAAGCTGCGCCTCCCCGCCTGCCTTTCAGATCTTGGCTTATTTAGCAACTCTTAGTGCTCGCTCTGTGCTAAACTCTGTTCTAAGTACTCTATGAGCATTAAGTCTTTTAATCCTCATAACAACCTTGTTGTCTTCATTTTACAGAGAAGGATCCTAAGGGCACAGAGAGGTTAAGCAGTTTGCCCAAGGTCACACAGTGAGTAGTAGCAGAGTGGGAATTCAGACCTGGTCAGCCTGGCGATGCACTCTGTCCTGAGATGAGAACTGTCCCTTCAGTGACCATTCTGTAGCACTAGGGCACTGTTTCTTGACCAGGGCTCCTGGGGCCAGACAGGGTTACGATTTCGAGTTCTGGCTATGAGGAATCCAGAGGTCTGCATGCAAGCAGGCCACTGCCTCCTAAGGAAACCAGGCCATGTCCTTACTAGGGAAAACCACAGAGGTTTACCTTCTGTACTCAATCCCCAGAGGCCGCCTGAACTTAGGCTGGGGCAGGAGGACCTCCTCTCTGATCATACTCATTCCTGCCACCTCACCTTGGCTCAGCCAGGTACTTGTGGAGAGGCCCCCACACTTCCCCATCTGCATAGACCAGTGGTCCTCAACCAAGAGCAATTTTACCCCCCAAAGCACATGTGGTGATGTCTAGAGACATTTTCCATTGTTGTGACTAGAAGGCTACTACTGGCACCTAGTGAGTTGAGGCTGAAGATGGTGCTAAATGATGTTCTGAAATGTATAGGATAAGGTCTCACAACAAAAGGATTACCTGGTCCAAAAAATGTCAGTAGTGCTGAAGTGGAGAAACTGATCTGGGCCCATCTCACAGCCTCTTTAAGGCTGGGGATCCTACACAAACACACACACACACCGCATGCACAGACACATATACACACACGTGCACACACACAGGATCTGATTTCTATCACAGTGGTGGTCCAGGGTCCTGGGGGAGGCTGGGAGAACATGTATCTTCAAGCAAGCATCTCTTAGAGCCCACATCAGAACATGAAAGACGGTTTGCAGTGCAGCTACAAGTTCTTGAAAATAAGAATTTTGAGCTACTGACATGTAGCTAACGTGATTTTGTATCAGGCTCTGTATTAAGTAAGCATTTTACATCTTTTATCCTAGCTAATTTTCATAAGCCAGACTTAGATGCTGTTATTATCCCTATTTCAGAGATTGGGAAACTGAGGCTTAGAGAGGTCAAGGAACTTAACCTGTGTGTCAAGGTCACACAGCAAACAGCTGATGGGGCCAGGTTTCCAGCCGACCCAGGCAGACTGACTGGCACTTGTGTACGTAACTCGGCAAAATCAAGATGGCACATTTCCAGGGAGAGCCCACCTGATACTCACCCTGGGCCTGCTGATGGTCAGAGGCTTAGTGCCCTCCGCTGGGATGGAGGGATGAGCACCCCTCCCTCCTCTCTCACCCGAGAGTCTGAGCTGGGCAAAGAGCGGCTTGACATGCTGTGGTTCTTAAAGAGCCAGGAGTGGAGAGAAGGGAGAGGCGGGTTGGTTTTGTACACGGACATTAAAGACAAAATCCCCGGGAGAGACGGGCGAAGGCTTGGAAGCTCTTCATTATTTACTATAGCAGGGGAAAGAATGGGAGGTTTGTTTCTCAGTCATAAATACTCTCCTTTGATCCCTGTGCATATCAGAGATAAATGAGTCACTTAGGCCTCAGAAATTAATGATTGTTCTAATTATTACCTTAAGTGACCTAGCTGCTGTAGTAATTCTCACCACTCCCGGCAAACTAGCTGTGTCAGGGTTTGACCAGGGTTGGGGAAGAGACTGGTCTGAAGTGGGAGTGATTTCCTTCAGTGATGGAGCTCAGTCTGCGAAGAGGAAATCGGGCCTCAGCATTTAAAGCCAGAGAACAGTTAGGCCCAGACCCCAACTTCTGGGCTTTACCTTCTGTCTTTGTCTTTAGGGTCTTGTTGAATCCTGACCACACTGAGCGGGTTGGACCAGAAATGTCTGCAGAGTGCAGGGCCATCTGAAAGCAAGAGGGCATTTGGTGCAAAGTTAACATGACCTTTCGAAGGCCCCTTCCCAATCAGATTCGAGAAAGAGCTTTGAAGTTTCCTTTGTGTTCATGTTTTCATAGCCCTGATCCTGCTGTACTGGAATTAGCCTGCAACCCTGCCCATCCCTGGAGATTTATTTCCCAGCTACAAAAATTTAGAAAAATACTGCAAGCTCCACCCACCACTCCAAGCCACTGATTTGCTTTTTCCTCAGGCTAAAATACAAAGGAGAATTCAGAACCCCCACCAGGAGACATGCTGTACATGTTTATAGTTTCTCTAGAGTCATTCCGATGACCCCCTGGAACCAGATCTCAGGGCAGGAGCTTGCAAGATGGGTGTGCTGCGAGGTGGGGCGAACACGGTAAGAAGGGGAAGGGTAAGAGAACAGATCGTCCCTGAAGCCGCCAAGCTGTGGGCCAGGGCTCAGGCAGTATCAGCAAGAGCCAGAGAGAATAAAAGCAGGTGGACTGAGCCTTTCTAGTCATACTGAGTGAACCAACCACTGCATTTCGTGTAGACAAACATCAGTCTCAGGAATCTTTGCTGTTCCGAGCGTCACAAAAGGGTCTCTGCTGTCATATTGGCCAAGCCCACCAGAAAGTCAGTATTGAAGTGGTGGGGGTGCGCAGAGGGAGCAAGGAGTGGAGGAAGAAGACTGAAACAGATAGATGGACAGAGGGAAGCTGGGAATCCCAAAGCAGCCTTAGATTTTGCTTACCTGATTTGCTTTTCAAAGTAAAACCTCTGAGCAATAGTGCCATCTCGTGGCCACGAGGAGGAATTACAGTCTCTCACCCTCCCTCCCTCTTTCCTTCTCTATCTGCCTCTATTGGGCACATAAATAGATCACATAACAGGAAGTAGTAATAAGTATAAGGAAGAGAAATCAAGTGAGGGAATAGTGAGGCTATTTCAAGTTCTCAGGTAGTAATTGACCCGGCACAACTTTTATAAGCCGCTGACATCTGCTCAGAGGCCTGAATGAGGTGAGGGAGCAGGCTGAGCCACGCAAAGTCCTGAAGCCTCCTGTGGATCTTCTCAGGGCTGTGGCTCCAGCAGAAGCAGCTGTAGGAGATGACACGGAGGTGATCTAGGGGTCTGGAGTCCAGGGGCTAAGAATAGATCTCATATGCATCCCTTCTCTGGCCAGTCCTGTCACTGGCATCCAAAGATACCTTTAGAGAAATCTACCTGCTCAGGACCCACAGATCAAGCGGGGAGGCCATGCTTTCCATAGTCAGGCCTGGCTGACTGTGGAAAAGGTCCACAGTCAGGACATTTTCTGGCTCCCATCCTTCCAAATACAGAAGTTGACTTTTTCCTCCGGATGGAAAAACTTAATTAACATGCAATAAGGGAATTACAATTTCTAGAGTCTCAAATGAAAGATGTCCCTAAAACTCCATAAAAATAGAACTGACCCCATTTCTTAGGGCTTCATTTCTGCTTTATCTCTTTCTTATTTCCTTTTTAGCAACACTTAATTTTTGTAAACAGATAATATGTATTCATAGTTTAAAATTCATAGTGTTGGGTGAGGGTTGTTCGTAATACAAAAGAGCATCCTTCCTACCTCCTAGTCTCTTTCTCCAGAGGCAAGCACATGAGGTTCTTTTGGGTATGTCTTCCCCTATTTGAGAATTTGACTTTTTTTTAATTGGTGGAAAATTGCTTTATAATTTTGTGTTAGTTTCTGTCATACAACAACGTGAATCAGTCATAATTATATAGATATCCCTTCCCGCCTGAGCCTTGCCCGCTTACCCCCATCCTGTCCCTCTAGGTAATCACAGAGTGCCAGACTGGGCTCCCTGTGTTACTTAGCAACTTCCCACTATCTATTTCACATGATAATGTCAATGCCACTTTCTCAATTCGTCCTACACTCACCAGCTACAAGTCCGTTCTCTGAGGTTCATCAGCACCATTTTTCTGAATGACTTCACTTTCACTTTTCACTTTCTTGCATTGGAGAAGGAAATGGCAACCCACTCCAGTGTTCTTGCTTGGAGAATCCCAGGGACGGGGGAGCCTGATGGGCTGCTGTCTATGGGGTCGCACATGACTGAAGTGACTTAGCAGCAGCAGCAACATGTATATATATACACATACATATATATATGTTAATACACAATACTTGTTTTTCTCTTTTTTACTTACCTCACTCTGTGTAAGAGGCTCTAGATTCATCTACCTCATTACAGCTGACTCAAATTCATTCCTTTTGATGGCTGAGTAATAATCCATTGTATAAATGTACCACAACTTTATCTATTCATCTTTCCATGGACATTTAGGTTGCTTCTATGTCCTGGCTATTGTAAATATTGCTGCAATGAACATTGGGGTACATATGTCTTTTAGAATTGTGGTTTTCTCAGGGTATATGCCAGTAGTGGGATTGCTGGGTCATATGGTAGATTTATTTCTAGTTCTTAAAGGAATCTCCATACTGTTTTCCATAAGGCTGTATCAGTTTATATTCCTACCAACAGTACAGGAGGGCTTCTTTTTATCCACATCCTCTCCAGCATTTATTGTTTGTAGATTTTTTGATGATGGCAATTCTGACTGGTGTGAGGCGATACCTCATTGTAGTTTTGATTTGCATTTCTCTAATAATGAGCAACATTGAGCATCTTTTCATGGGTTTATTGGCCATCTGTAAGTCTTTGGAGAAATGTTTGTTCGGATCTTCTGCACATTTTTTGATTAGGTTGTTTATTTTTCTGATATTGAACTGTATGAGCTGCTTATATATTTTGGAGATGAACCCTTTGTCAGTTACTTTGTTTGCAATTATTTTCTCCCATTCTGAGAGTTGTGTTTTCATCTTGTTTATTGTTTCTTTTGCTGTGCATAAGCATTTGAGTTTAATTAGGTCCCACTTGTTTATTTTTGCTTTTATTTCCATTAATCTTGGAGGTGGGTCAGAGAGAATCGTGCTGTGATTTATGTCAAAGAGTGTACTGCCTATGTTTATAGTTTCTGGCCTTATATTTAAGTTTTTAATCCATTTTGAGGATTTTTTGTGTATGTGTAGGGCTGCCGTCTATGGGGTTGCACAGAGTTGGACATGACTGAAGCAACTTAGCAGCAGCAGCAGCAGCAGCAGCAGCAGCAGCAGCAGCAGCAGCAGGGTATTAGGATGGAGAAGGCAATGGCACCCCACTCCAGTACTCTTGCCTGGAAAATCCTATGGATGGAGGAACCTGGTAGGCTGCAGTCCATGGGGTCGCTAAGAGTTGGACACGACCGAGCGACTTCACTTTCACTTTTCACTTTCATGCTTTGGAGAAGGAAATGACAACCCACTCCAGTGTTCTTGCCTGGAGAATCCCAGGGATGGGGGAGGCTGGTGGGTTGCCATCTCTGGGGTCGCACAGAGTCGGACACGACTGAAGTGACTTAGCAGCAGCAGCAGCAGCAGCAGCAACAGCGTGTTAGGAAGTGTTCTAATTTCATTCTTTTATATGTAGCTGTCCAGTTTTCCACTTGTGGAAGATGCTATCTTTTCTCCATTGTACATTCTTGCCTCCTTTGTCAAAGATCCAGTGCCCATAGGTGCGTGGGTTTGTCTCTTACTCCGTTGGTCTATATTTCTCTTTTTGTGCCAGTACCATACTGTCTTGATGACTGCAGCTCTATAGTGTAATTTGAAGCCAGGGCCAGCTCCGCTTTTCTTTCTCNACATTCTTGCCTCCTTTGTCAAAGATCCAGTGCCCATAGGTGCGTGGGTTTGTCTCTTACTCCGTTGGTCTATATTTCTCTTTTTGTGCCAGTACCATACTGTCTTGATGACTGCAGCTCTATAGTGTAATTTGAAGCCAGGGCCAGCTCCGCTTTTCTTTCTCAAGACGGGTTTGGCTATTTGGGGGTCTTTTGTGTTTCCATACAAATTGTGAAATTTTTTGTCCTAGTTCTGTGAACAATGCCATTGGTCATTTGATAGGGATTGCACTGAATCTGTAGATTGCTTTAGGGTAGTATAGTCATTTTGGTAACATTGGTTTTTCCAATCTAGGAGCACGGTATGTCTCTCCACCTGTTTGTGTTGTCTTTGATTTTGTTCATCAGTGGCTTACTTTTGTCACTTTACTGCTGCTACTGCTAAGTCACGTCAGTCGTGTCCAACTCTGTGCGACCCCATAGACGGTAGCCCACCAGGCTCCCCCGTCCCTGGGATTTTCCAGGCAAGAAGAGTGGAGTGGGTTGCCATTTCCTTCTCCAATGCATGAAAGTGAAAAGTGAAAGGGAAGTTGCTCAGTTGTGTCTGACTTCTAGCGACCCCATGAACTGCAGCCTACCAGGCTCCTCCGTCCATGGGATTTTCCAGGCAAGAGTACTGGAGTGGGGTGCCATTGCCTTCTCCTTTGTCTCTTTAGGTAGGTTTATTCTTAGGTATTTTATTCTTTTTGTTGCAATGGTAAATGAGATTGTTTCCTCAATTTCTCTTTCTGATTTTTCATTGTTAGTGTGTAGGAATTCAAGGGATTTCTGTGTATTAATTTTATATCATGTGACTTTACTAAATTGATTGGTTAGCTCTAGTAGATTTTGTGTGTGTGTGTGTGTGTGTGTGTGTGTGTGTGTGTGTGTGGTGTTATCTGCAAATAGTGAGAGTTTTACTCATTCTTTTCTAATCTGGATTACTTTTATTTCTTTTTCTTCTCTGATTTCCATGGCTAGGACTTCCAAAACTATACTGAATAATAGTGAGGGGACTGGGCACCCTGTCCCTAATCTTAAAGGAAATACTTTCAGGTTTTCACCACTGAGAATAGTGCTTGCCATGGGTTTGCCATGTATGGCTTTTATTATGTTGAGGTAGGTTCCTTCTTTGCTGATTTTATGGGCAGCTTTTTTTTTTTTTATCACAAATCGGTGTTGAATTTTGTTGAAAACTCTCTCTGCATCTAATGTGATGATCATATGGTTTTTATCTTTCAGTTTGTTAATATGGTGTATAACATTGATTGATTTTTGTATATTGAAGAATCCTTGCATCCCTGAGATAAATCCCAGTTGATCATGGTGTATGATTCTATAATGTGTTGCTGGAATCTGTTTGTTGGAACTTTGTTGAAGATTTTTGCATCTATGTTCATCAATGACATTGGCCTGTAATTTTCTTTTTCTGTGGTATCTTTGGTTTTGGTATCAGGGTGATGGTAGCCTCGTAAAATGAGTTTGGGAATTTTCCTCCCTCTGCAATTTTTGAGAATGGTTTGAGCAGGATAGATGTTAGCTCTTCTCTGAACTTTTGGTGGAATTCAGCTGTGTAGCCCTCTGGCCTGGGGTTTTGTTTGTTGAAAGATTTTTGATCAGAGTTTCAACTTCAGTGTTTGTGATTGGTCTGTTCATATTTTCTGTTTCTTCCTGGTTCAGTTTTGGAAGGTTGTACTTTTCTAAGAACTTGTCCATTTCTTCCAGGTTGTCCATTTTGTTGGCATATGGTTACGCATATGATCCTTTGTATTTCTGCATTGCTTGTTGTATCTTTTTTTTCATTTCTAATCTTATTGATTTGAGTTTTCTCCCTTTTTATCCTGATGAGTCTGGCTGACAGCTTGTCAATTTTGTTTAATCTTCTCAAAGAATCAGCTTTTAGCTTTATTGATATTTGCTATTGTTTCCTCCATTTCCTTTTAATTTATTTCAGCTCTGGATCTTTATGATTTTTTTGCTTGTATTAACTTTGGGTTTTTTTTGTTCTTTTTCTAGTTGCTTTAGGTATAGGGTTTGGTCATTTATTTGATATTTTTCTTATTTTTTGAGGTAGGCTTGTATTGTTATAAACTTCCCTTTTAGCACTGCTTTTACTGCATTCCATAGGTTTTGAGTTGTTGTGTTTTCATTGTCATTTGTTTCTAGATATTTTTAAATTTCCTCTTTGATTTCTTCAGTGACCTCTTGGCTATTTAGAAGCACATTGTTTAGCCTCCAAGTGTTTGTGTTTTGTACAAGTTTTTGATTTTTTTTCCCCCCTGTAATTGATGTCTAATCTTGTGGCATTGTGGTCAGAAAAAAATGCTTGATACAATTTGAGTTTTCTTAGGTTTACCAAGGCTTGATTTGTGACCCAAGACGTGATCTATCCTAGAGAATGTTCTGTGTGGACTTGAGAAAAAAGTGTAGTCTGCCGTTTTTAGATGGAATGTCCTATAGGTCTTCCAATAGATAGATCTAATTTAAGGCTTGTGGTTCCTTCTTAATTTTCTATTTGGATGACCTGTTCATTGATGTTAATGGGGTCTTAAAGTCCCTCGGTACTATTGTGTCAATGTTGATTCCCCCTTTTATAGTTGTTAGTATTTTCCGTATGTATTGAGGTGCTTCTATGTTGGGTACATATATTTATAATTGTTATATCTTCTTGGATTGATCCCTTGATCATTATGTACTGTCCTTCTTTGTCTCTTTTAACAGTCTTTATTTTAAAATCTATTTTATCTGATTTGAGTATTGCTACTCCCATTTTCTTTTGATTTTCATTTGCATAGAATATCTTTTTCCAGCCCCTCATTTCAGTCTGTATGTGTCCCTAGGTCTGAAGTGGGTCTCTTGTAGACAGCATATATAGAGGTCCTGTCTTTGTATCTATTCAGCCAGTCTGTGTCTTTTGGTTGGAGCACTTAATCCATTTATATTTAAGGTAACTGTTGATATAGGGCTTCCCTGATAGCTCAGTTGGTAAAGAATCCGCCTGCAATGCAGGAGACCTTGGTTCGATTCCTGGGTTGGGAAGATCCCCTGGAGAAGGAAAAGGCCACCCACGCCAGTATTCTGGCCTGGAGAATTCCATGGACGGTATAGTCCATGAGGTAACAAACAGTTGGAGACTTTGACTTTCACTTTCACAATTGTTGATATGTCTGATCTTATTACTATTTACTTTAGGTTTGGGTTTGTTTTTGTAGGTCTTTTCTTTCTCTTGCATTTCCTGTCTAGAGAAGTTCTTTTAGCCTTTGTCGTAGAGCTGGTTTGGTGGTTGTAAATCCTCTTAACTTTTGCCTATCTGTAAAGCTTTTGATTTCTCCATCAAATCTGAATGAGATCTTTGCTGGGTAGAGTAATCTTGCTGCTGCTGCTGTCACTTCAGTCTTGTCCGACTCTGTGTGACCCCATAGACGGCAGCCCACCAGGCTCCCCCGTCCTTGGGATTCTCCAGGCAAGAACACTGGAGTGGGTTGCCATTTCCTTCTCCAATGCATGAAAGAGAAAAGTGAAAGTGAAGTCACTCAGTCTGTCTGACTGTTAGCGACCCCATGGACTGCAGCACCAGGCTACTCCGTCCATTGGATTTTCCAGGCAAGAGTAATCTTGGCTGTAGGTTTTTTCCTTTCATCACTTTAAGGGTATTCTGCCACTCCCTTCTGGTCTACAGAGTTTTTGCAGAAAGATCAGCTGTTAACCTTATGGGGATTCCCTTACATGTTACTTGTGGCTTTTCCCTTGGAGCTTTTAAGATTTTTTTCTTTGTGTTTAATTTTTGTTAGTTTGATTAATTTGTGTCTTGATATGTTTCTTTTTGAAAGTGAAAGTCATTCAGTCATGTCTGACTTTTTGCAACCCTGTGGACTATACAGTGCGTGGAATGCTCTAGGCCAGAATACTAGAGTAGGTAGCCTTTCCCTTCTCCAGGGGGTCTTCCCAACCCAGGGATCGAACCCAGGTCTCCTGCATTGCAGGCGGATTCTTTACCGGCTGAGCCACTATCCCATATGGCACCCTCTGGGCTTCCTGGACTTGGGTGGCTATTTTTTCTCCCATACTAAGAAAGTTTTCAACTGTAATCTCCTCATATTTTCTCATGTCCTTTCTTTTTCTATTCTTCTTATGGGACCACTTTAATTCAAATATTGCTGCACTTTAATGTTGTCCCAGAGGTTTCTGAGATTGTCCACATTTCTTTTAATTCTTTTTTCTCTATTCTGCTCTGCTTTAGTTATTTCTACTATTCTGTCTTCCAGCTCACATATCAGTTCTTTTGCCTCAGTATCCTACTATTGTTTCCCTCTAGTGTATTTCTTATTTCAGCTATTATGTTGTTCATTGTTGATTGTCTAGATCCTTGTTCAGTTCAGTTCAGTTGCTTAGTCGTGTCCGACTCTTTGCGACCCCATGAATCACAGCATGCCAGGCCTCCCTGTCCATCACCAACTCCCGGAGTTCACTCAGACTCATGTCCATCAATTCAGTGATGCCGTCCAGCCATCTCATCCTCTATCGTCCCCCTTCTCCTCCTGCCCCTAATCCCTCCCAGCATCAGGATCTTTTGAAATAAGTCAGCTATTCACATCAGGCAGCCAAAGTATTGGAGTTTCAACTTCAACATCAGGCCTTCCAATGAATATTCAGGACTGATCTCCTTTAGGATGGACTGGTTGGATCTCCTTGCAGTCCAAGGGATTCTCAAGAGTCTTCTCCAACACCACAGTTCAAAAGCATCAATTCTTCAGCACTCAGCTTTCTTCACAGTCCAACTCTCACATCCATACATGACTACTGGAAAAACCATAGCCTTGACTAGACGGACTTTTGTTGGCAAAGTAATGTCTCTGCTTTTGAATATACTATCTAGGTTGGTTATAACTTTCCTTCCAAGGAGTAAGCATCTTTTAATTTCATGGCTGTAATCACCATCTGCAGTGATTTTGGAGCCCAAAAAGTAAAGTCTGACACTGTTTCCACTGTTTCCCCATCTATTTCCCATGAAGTGATGGGACCGGATGCCATGATCTTCGTTTTCTGAATGTTGAGCTTTAAGCCAACTTTTTCGCTCTCCTCCTTCACTTTCATCAAGAGGCTTTTTAGCTCCTCCTCACTTTCTGCCATAAGGGTGGTGTCATCAGCATATCTGAGGTTATTGATATTTCTCCCGGCAATCTTGATTCCAGCTTGTGTTTCTTCCAGTCCAGCGTTTCTCATGATGTACTCTGCATATAAGTTAAATAAGCAGGGAGACAATATACAGCCTTGACGTACTCCTTTTCCTATTTGGAACCAGTCTGTTGTTCCATGTCCAGTTCTAACTGTTGCTTCCTGACCTGCATACAGATTTCTCAAGAGGCAGGTTAGGTGGTCTGGTATTCCCATCTCTTTCAGAATTTTCCACAGTTTATTGTGATCCACACAGTCAAAGGCTTTGGCATAGTCAATAAAGCAGAAATAGATGTTTTTCTGGAACTCTCTTGCTTTTTCCATGATCCAGCGGATGTTGGCAATTTGATCTCTGGTTCCTCTGCCTTTTCTAAAACCAGCTTGAACATCAGGGAGTTCACGGTTCACATATTGCTGAAGCCTGGCTTGGAGAATTTTGAGCATTACTTTACTAGCGTGTGAGATGAGTGCAATTGTGCGGTAGTTTGAGCATTCTTTGGCATTGCCTTTCTTTGGGATTGGAATGAAAACTGACCTTTTCCAGTCCTGTGGCCACTGCTGAGTTTTCCAAATTTGCTGGCATATTGAGTGCAGCACTTTCACAGCATCATCTTTCAGGATTTGAAATAGCTCCACTGGAATTCCATCACCTTCACTAGCTTTATTTGTAGTGATGCTTTCTAAGGCCCATTTGACTTTACATTTCAGGATGTCTGGCTCTAGGTGAGTGATCACACCATTGTGATTATCTGGGTCATGAAGATCTTTTTTGTACAGTTCTTCTGTGTATTCTTGCCACCTCTTCTTAACATCTTCTGCTTCTGTTAGGTCCATACGATTTCTGTCCTTTATTGAGCTCATCTTTGCATGAAAATTTCCCTGGTATCTCTAATTTTCTTGAAGAGATTTCTAGTCTTGCCCATTCTATTGTTTTCCTCTGTTCCTTTTCCTCTATTTCTCATCCATGTCTCCATTCTATTTATCTGTGCCTCCATTTTATTTCCAAGATGTGGATCATCTTTACTATCATTACTCTGAATATTTTTTCGGGTGGATTACCTATTTCCCCTTCATTTGTTTGGTCTGATGGGTTTTCATCTGCTGCATATTTCTCTGTCTTTTCATTTTATTTAATTTACTGTGTTTGGGGTCTTCTTCCTCAGGCTGCAAGGTCATAGTTCCTCTTACTAGTGGAGACTGTCCCCAGTGTGTGGGATTGGACCAGTACCTTATGAAGGTTTCTTGGCTGGGGGGACTGGTTTCTGTGTTCTGGTGGGTGGAGCTGGATCTTGTCTCTCTAAAGGGTAATGTCATACCTAGTGGTGTCTTGTGGGGTGTCTGTGAACTTGGTGTGACTGGGCAGCCTGTCTGCTGATGGGTGGGGCTGTGCTCCTATTTTGCTGGTTGCTTGGCACGGGGCATCTGGCACTGGACCTTACTGGCCTTTGGGTGCGGCCAGGTCTTAGTGCTGAGCCTTTGGGAGAGCTCTCACCAATTTGTATTCCGTGCAATCAGGGGTTCTCTGGTTGCTCAGCACCCTGGATTCAGGTATCAGAGCCGATTTGAGGAACCACCTCAGAGGTTCAGGCCTGAACCCTTGCTGGAGCACCAAAAGACTCCACAAGCCTCACAATGCAGAAGGGAAAAGAAAGAAAGAAATAGGGAAAAAATCAAGCCAACCTACAAACAAAAAAAGAACAGGTAGACAAAACCCTAAAACAAACGGTAAAAGCAACATTAATCACACTCACGAAAAGAAAAAAAAAAAAAAAAAGAATAAGAGGGAACCAAAAAAGAAGAGCAGTCAAATCAATAAACAAATCCATAAATGAAAACAAACATTGGAAACTAGAGTAGCAAAAATACAAAACCAAAAACATGGACAAAATGCAATATAAAAATAAGGTGGTATAGAAATAGGAAACAAATGGAGTGAATTTATTTAAAAATAAAACAAAAAAGGAAAAAATAAGATAAAAAGGATTATTTTTAAAAAAGGAACAACAATAGAACAAAATGAAAAAGAAAGAAACAAAACTCTGTATATAGAGTGATAGTAAGAAGAGTATTATCCTATGGCATCAGTTGTTGCCACCACACAATATAAACAAATCCATAAATGAAAACAAACACTGGAAACTAGAGTAGCAAAAATACAAAACCAAAAACATGGACAAAATGCAATATAAAAAAAAGGTGGTATAGAAATAGGAAACAAATGGAGTGAATTTATTTAAAAATAAAACAAAAAAGGAAAAAATAAGATAAAAAGGATTATTTTTAAAAAAGGAACAACAATAGAACAAAATGAAAAAGAAAGAAACAAAACTCTGTACATAGAGTGATAGTAAGAAGAGTATTATCCTATGGCATCAGTTGTTGCCACCACACAATGTGCTCCAGTCAATCTGCCTTCTCAGGAAGCCTTCCAATATTTCTAGGGTGGTCTCTCGACCTGCTGTGGGAGCTGTGGGGTCAGTTCAGTCTCGCATCTGGCCTTGTCCCAGCTGGTACTTGCTCTCAGAGCCCACAGCTGCCCCCAGTGTCCAGTCTCAGGTTCATTGCAGGGATTTCGTCTGCTGCACCCCTGGCTGTAAGAGTGGCCTCCCTTCCCCTGCTTTGGTCGAGCGGCCTTTGGTCGAGCGGCCTTTGGTGCTCTGCTTTGGTTTTGGCTCCACCTCTACTTGTAGGCCACCAGAGCTCTGGTATGTGCTCCCTGCCCAGGCAAAATGGGGTGAAGGCTGAGGCTTATGAGGGCTCACTTGCTCCGTCAGGCTAAGAGAGGGAGGGTTATGGCAACCACATTTGGGATGTGCAGTGAGTGCTTGCAGAGGTAGAGGTCTAGTGGATGATGCTACAATCTGAGTTGGGTCGTCCCCTCTCCCAGAGGAATTGGCTCTGAGTTGTGGGTCGCTGGAAAGAGCCAACCTGCTTACACTCGCGGGAGGGTGTGGGTAGTGACCTGCACCTGCTCACAGCTTGGCATCCGCTGTGGTAGCCCTCGTGCCCACCTCTGGGGTCACAGGCCCCAGTTCCATCTTGCCCCTCACTTCTGGTGCTCATGTCAGCCTTGGCAGCAGCAGGTCCACAGGTGTGCCCACCTCTGGGGTCAAAGACTGCAGCCAGCTCATCCCACCTTGTGAAGATGAGGTCCTGCAGTCTGGGAGCACACAGTGAGAGGGTCCTTGGAGTTCGAGGGTCCCATGACAGTGATCTCTTGCCTCTCTGGCAGGCCCACTCTTTTTTCCCTAGATTCCTTTGGCTGTGTTGTACTAGCCCCCTCAGAGTATCTTCACAGCAGTCAACCCCAGTCTTCTTCCTAGGGTCCAGCCTCCGAAGCCTGAGCTTCAGCACACAGACCTCAGGTGCTGGGCAAGGTGTGCAAACTGCTTCTCAGGTGGGAAGTGCTGGTCGGGAATGATCTCTGTGGTGGAGTCTCTCTGAACACCTGTTGCTGCATTCCCCTTTGAGGTTCTGGAGCTCCCCCATCCCTGCCAGAGAAGGGGTTTCCGAGTGTGCAGAAACTTTTCCTCCTACCACTCCCTTCCCAAGAAGCAGGACCCATCTGGTTTTCTTTTAACTCTTCTTTTCTTATTGCTGTTTCCCTACCACTTTATACAGAGATTATTGTTGTTCAGTCACTCAGTTGTGTCCGACTCTTTGCAACCCCATGGACTGCAGCATGCCAGGCTTCCCTGTCCTTCACCATCTCCTGGAGTTTGCTTAAACTCATGTCCATTGAGTCAGTGATGCCATCCAACCATCTCATCCTCTGTTGTCCCCTTCTCCTCCTGCCTTCAGTCTTTCCCAGCATCAGGGTCTTTTCCAGTGAGTCAGCTCTTTGCATCAAGTGGCCAAAGTATTGTAGCTTCATCTTCAGCATCAGTCCTTCCAGAGAATATTCAGGGCTAATTCCCTTTAGGATTGACTGGTTTAATCTCCTTGCAGTCCAACGACAGTCTTCAACACCACAGTTCGAAAGCATAAATTCTTCAGTGCTCAGCCTTCTGTATAAGGAGGCAGGCCTGCCTTTTTGGAAGTCTGAGGTCTTCTGCCAATTGTAGCTTCATCTTCAGCATCAGTCCTTCCAGAGAATATTCAGGGCTAATTCCCTTTAGGATTGACTGGTTTAATCTCCTTGCAGTCCAACGACAGTCTTCAACACCACAGTTCGAAAGCATAAATTCTTCAGTGCTCAGCCTTCTGTATAAGGAGGCAGGCCTGCCTTTTTGGAAGTCTGAGGTCTTCTGCCACCCTTCAGGAGGTGTTCTGTAGGACAGTTACACATGCAGCTGTACTCTGATGTATTTGCGGGGGAGGAAGATGATCTCCACATCTTATTCTTCCTCCATCTTCCACCAGGCTTGAGAAGTTGACTTTTGATGTAAGAAATCCAGCGTGCTTTGCTGTCTGGCTCAGTGTTTTCTTTCCTCAAATTGTTGGCCCCAAAATTGTGGCCAGTGGTGATTCCATAGCTCTGCCTTTACTTATATCAAACAGCACAGATGTCCAGCTGAATGTCCCGACTAAGAATGCAAAGGTGAAAAAAAAAAAAAAAAAAGCAGTCTTTCAGAGAGAGAGAATGCCCAAGTGTTCAAGATCTGCTTGTTGGCCAGTTCGTGCTCCAGGCTGGCTTACTCTTGCCCCTTGCTCATTTCACAAATGGCACACAGTGTCCAAGTGTGTTTTGCTCCATTTCCAGGTTAACAAACAGAGCACAGTTTGCAGGTGTGCTTACAAAATATCACCTGGAACATTATTTGGGGGTAGGGAGGAGGGAACGAGGCTTTTAAGAATGAGTCAAGAGCTTCCTGAGTGGCCTCTGGGTAGATGAGGTGACTGGTTTAGTCAGGTTCTTTGACTCAGAAGGTCCGAAATGCCCTCAACAAGAAGCCTGAGGACTTGAGAGCTTTTCTCAGCGTTCACATTCACAATCCTGTCTTTTCCCAGGGAGCATTCTATAGCCTGGGTGGTGGCCAGATCAAATGACCGCTACCAAAATAAAATAACCAAAACAAAACAAAGGCCCACTGGAATGTTATGAAACAGTGAATTCAGTCTTTTCATTTTTGTGGTTTTGGTGACTGTTTTATTTGGGCGTGTTCTTGACAGTTGATGGTTTCAGAGGGTTCTAGCCAAAAAGAAGTCCTTTGATGAGAAAGTGTAAGTTGCTCCTTGTAACATTCCCAGTGTTAGGGAACTTGGGCGGACTGTAGCTCCAAGCTCTTCCTCTGGGCTCTCCAAGGTCGGTGTCTCCTGCTCAGGTATGCTTGGCACGTCAGCTTGCTCAGACAGTACTGTCCTGTCACAGCACTCCACAAGGGGCACCTGCCTGGGTCTGGGAAAGTCCCTGTGAGGGACTTTGTCTTTGGTTCAGCCTGCACCTGGGCCTGTGTGTAGGGAGGATGGGCTGGTCACTGCTGCCTTGAAGCCAGCCCAGTCTGGCCTGGATCACAAGCTCTGATAGACTCACTGAGAGTCAAAACATTGGCTACCAGGGCAAAGGAGGATGTAGTCATCCCCTCCCTGCAATTGCCACCTCTCTAGCAAGGGTGAGGATAACATTTACCTCTGTGGTTTTCAGTTTTAGGAAAATGGAGGCTGGGAGTTGGGGGCACGGAGAAGCCTGGAAATTTTGATAAGGGCTTAGAGCAGGATTCTTGGGGTGCTGCCCACGGGTTGTCTGTAAACCACGGCCACATTTCATGAAGGCAGTTTGGTGATATGTATCATGCCCAGGTCCCTTCGGGCTTATTGTGAGTTATCAGTTACTGTTAAATTTTAAGATTACCCTTCTTCATTCTTAAAACTTTCCTGCTTTGGGGGATCAGTGATGTGACCACCCAGTATTTGGGGTACCTTTGGGAAATGTATCCTAAGAATGTTTACAAAGATGTAGCTTCAGAGATGTTTAGCACAGGGCTACTAGGCACCAAGAAAAGTTAGAGATAAATTATGGTCGTATAATAAACAATTAATTTAATTAGTTGAGTACATTATAGTGCCTTCACATAGTGGAGTGCTAGGTAGCCATTAAAAATGAAATGTGGCAAAACAGTAAATAGCATAAGAATACTTACATATTATTAATGAAAATTACTAAACAGCATGTTTTATATATACAGATAGATAGGTATCTATCTATAGAGTTATGGTATCAGTCAAACCTAGTTTACAAAGAAAAAGAAACATGCATTTAACAAAGGATTGAATGAATATATACTAAATTATTTGTGGTTATCTCTGGGAAGTGGGGGCTTCCCTGGTGGCTCAGTGGTAAAGAATTCACCTGCAATGCAAGAGACCCAGGTTTGATCCCTGAGTTGGGAAGATCCCTTGGAGGAGGGCATGGCAACCCACTCCAGTATTCTTGCCTGGAGGATCCCATGGACAGAGGAGCCTGGTGGGCTACAATCCATAGGGTCACAAAGAGTCAGACACAACTGAAGCAACTGAGACCCACGCACGCTGCGAAGTAGGGTTAGAAATGGTTTCTANGGGCATGGCAACCCACTCCAGTATTCTTGCCTGGAGGATCCCATGGACAGAGGAGCCTGGTGGGCTACAATCCATAGGGTCACAAAGAGTCAGACACAACTGAAGCAACTGAGACCCACGCACGCTGCGAAGTAGGGTTAGAAATGGTTTCTATATTCTCATTTATGCTTTTTTTTGTGTTGTAAATTTTCTACAATGAACGTGTAGAAGATTAGTGACAAGAGATATGCATAGTCTGTGAATATGTTAGCTTACGTGGCAAAAGGGAATTAAGTTTGCAGATGAAGTAGTCACTGCTAATCAGCTGACCTGGAGAAGCAGAGAGCTGATGGAATAATCCAAGTGGGCCCAATGTCATTACATGCATGCTCAGTTGCCTCAGTCATGTCCAACTCTTTGCAACCCCATGGACTGTAGCCCGCCAGGCTCCTCTGTCCACAGGATTTCCCAGACAGAATACTGGAATGGGTTGCCATTTCCTCCTCCAGGGGATCTTCCTGACCCAGGGATCAAACCTGTGTCTCCTGTATCTCCTGCATTGGCAGGTGAATTTGTTACAGCTGAACTACCTGGGAAGCTCAATGTCATCACAGGGGTCTCTAAATGTGGAAGAGGAAGGCAGAAGAGAGATGCCTTGGGAGAAAGTCCCCATCATCTATTGAAGGCAGCATGGAGCTCAGAAATGCCAGTGACTCACGGAAGCTGGAAAAGGCGAGAGAACGAGTTCTCTCCTCGAGCCTCTGGAAAAGGAATTCAGCCCTGCTGACACCCTGATTTTACCCCAGGGAGATCTGTTCTGGACTCTGACATCTAAAACTTTAAGATGGTAAACTTGTGTTGTTTTAATCGTCTAGGTCTGTGGAAGTTGGTTACAGCCGCAATAGGAAACTTACACAACAAATTTCTTTTTTGAAAAGTCAGAAAAAAAGATGATAATAAAAGTCATTTTAGAAGAAATGTTTAGAAATCGCTCTTTATAATTTAAACCAACAGCCATCGAGGAGGAGGAGGTGGAGGAGCTAGGAGGAGGCCTGGCACAATCTTTTTCCTACAAAAAATCTGCAGGAAGTGCCCATAGGCACAGCTGGCTATTGGTTTCTTATTAGTAGAAAATAATAATGCAAGAGAGAAGTAAATAACCTGAGGGGCCAGTAGCCTGAGAACTGTCCTACAACAGGGCACAGTGAATTGCACAAAATGGGGCAAAGCAATGAGAACTTGGTTCTCCCAGAGAGGGAGAACCAGGGAGCTGCTGCTTCTGTGAACTCTGGGGTTAGGAAAGGAAACCATACCTGAAAGGAAACCCTTGTCAAGTGACAAGTGAGTGGAAACTGATGGGCTCTTGTGCTGGCTTGTGATGGCAAATCCCATTCTGGTACCAAGGAACAGAAGAGGTGTGATGGGCACGGCCCATGGGGAGGTTTTCCAGCCCCACCCAGGCCAGGAGCTGAGTGTGTTTGCTGTCTTGCCCATTCTGAACTGTTCACTGAAGCATTCTCACGTCGGAGAGTTCAGAGGATCCTTTCTTAGATAAAACCTTTCCTGTTTACTTTGAAGGAAAATTTTATTTCTCTTTGGCTGTGCTGGGTCTTAGTTGCAACATGTGGGATCTAGTTCCCTGACCAGGGGTCAAACCTGGGCTCCCTGCATTGGGAGCGTGGCATCTTGGCCACTGGGCCACTAGGGAAGTCTCTGAAGGAACTTTTAAGGAAATGCCGGACCCTTAGCAAAGGCTATAATGAATAAGGCATTTATACATGGAAACAGCATTTTTTTTTACTTTGTTAGTGGGTCCAAAACCACTTCCCTTTCTGGAACAGAGAGGACTCTGTGGAGGTGGGTGCTGAGCTGGGCCCACTCACTCCACTGGCCACCACTACTGTGTGGCTCTCAGCCCTGGACACGAGACAGGGTACTTCCTCTTCCAGTCAGGTCCCCAGGCATTCACCTGCCTATTGCTATCCTGGAGGCTCAGTCAGTCCACACAAGTGCTGACATTCATAATTACTTGGTCAGAGAGGCTTCATTTTATTTGCTCAAGCTGTACGTGCCACAAATTCCAGAAGGTGACACCTTTTCCTAGTATTTCAGATTTTGATGACCTTTTATTCAAGCTGTTCATTATTGCCTATGTGTGTTTAAAAACCTCAATATATCATGCATGCAAAGTAATATGTATCTATGTATCTAGAACCATGCTTGAGTATCCTCCACCTCTTAAGACACTTACTGCTACCTTTGAAGTCCCCTGCAGTCCCCTCTCTCAGAGAGGTAGCCCGGGGATCACTGGGCCAGAAATTCTGATGTAGGTTATCTCTGGCCCCTCTGTTGGCCAACACTGGCCACCATGCCAGCAAGAATCAGGGGTGTGTGACCAGAAATATTTTCAACCTCCAAGCACTTCTCTTAGCTGGGTGTTTAATGAAGACCTGTCCCCCTGAGCTTTCCACACTGGGCTTGAGTAGAAATAAATCTTCCCTGAGACTTGAATTTCAACACATCATTCTTTTGTTTTCCTTCACAGCGTTACCACCCTCGTATGCATTCTGATACAATATGCCATTTACTTTTGCTAGTTTTTAAAAATGTGTATAAATAGAATGTGTTCCTCTTCTGTGATGCTTTCTTTTCCTGCAGTATTATGTTTCTGATACCCAGCCCTGCTGGCATGTCATCTTACATCTCAGGCAGGCCCCTTCTCAGCCTTCATACTTCCTGTGACCCTGAAGGCCATGGGCTTGGGGTTTGCCTTTGTCCAGCCATCCTCCTGGAGACCCCCTTTCTTTCTCCTTACCCGCCTCTTGCCTCCTTCTCTGCATCTTCCACTATAACCTCCTTCAAGTGCAAAGACCACCCCCTACCATTCCCACCCACACACCCACACTGGTGCATCCACGCACAGGGTGTTTGGAGACAAAGGCACAGCCATAATGATTACTTGGAGAGGGTTAACAACTGTGACTCTTCTATTTTGCTTGCTCTCTGCTCAGCTATGCTAGGCAGAGACGTCGTGCTGGTCCTGGCAGGGTCAGCTGAGCATGGGCACCTGTCTGCACTTCCCTGGTGGGGCCAGGACCCAGGCCAGTAGACACATTTGGGCCACCAGTCACGCTTGTTAGAGAAGAAGCCATCTAAGCTACAGGGATATGTGGCAGGTTTCCCAAGAAGTGGCTAAACTGCCTTTTGTTTGTAATGAAATGAAAAACAGAGGCTTGCAGTGCTGGGTGGAGCCGCGGACATGCTTGTCTTGGATTGGTGGGGCTGAGGGACAGAGGGAGGGGGCATCGGACAGTGAATGAGCCTGGCTCCGCACAGTGCAGACTGTGTGCAAACGGCACAGGCAGACTGAACGATCGTGTTGTTCAGTCCCTGAGCTGTGTCTGGCTCTTTGTGACCCCGTGGGCTGCAGCACGCTAGGCTTCCCTGCCCTTCACCATCTCCCAGAGTTTGCTCAAATCATGTCCACTGAGCCAGTGATGCCATCTGACCATCTCATCCTCTGCCATCCACTTCTTCTTTTGCCTTCAATCTTTCCCAGCATCAGAGTCTTTTCCAATGAGTCAGCATTTCACATCAGGTGGCCAAAGCATTGGAGCTTCACCATCAGTCCTTCCAGTGAATATTCAGGGTTAATTTCCTTTAGGATTCATCGATTTGATCTCCTTGGTGTCCAAGGGACTCTCAAGTCTTCTGCAGCACCAACAGAGACCTTGGTGAGAAAATAAAGGCCCAGGGCCCCTGCCTCCCAGAGCTTGGAGTTTGTAAATGACTGCTGGTGTGTGCAAACTGAAGGCTTTGCGAGGTCAGCTGGGAATGCCTCCTGAGGGCATGTGGGATCAGCCTGACTGAGTTGTCAAGGGATGCTTCAGAGGAAGAGAAACACCGGGTCTTACAGGGTGAATGGGAATCTGAAAGTCAGGAGAGGGCATTGCAGGCAGAGGAAATGTCCAGTACCGAGGCCTGAGAGGGTTCTGCAGGCTGCAGAGGATCCGCTCACAAAAACCACCTGGAGTTGGCAAATTCAAAACGACAGGAAGCAGAAGGGTGGTTATCAGAGTCTGAGGAGGGGGATGGGGAGTTGGTGTTTCATGGGTATAGTCGTGGTTTTGCAAGATGAACAGCTCTGTGGATTGATGGTGGTGATGGCTGCTGCTGCTGCTAAGTCGCTTCAGTCGTGTGCAACTCTGTGCGACCCCATAGATGGCAGCCCGCCAGGCTCCCCCATCCCTGGGATTCTCCAGGCAAGAATACTGGAGTGGGTTGCCAGTTCCTACACCAATGCATGAAAATGAAAAGTGAAAGTGAAGTCGCTCAGTTGTGTCCGACTCCTAGCGACCCCATGGACTGCAGCCCACCAGGCTCCTCTGCCCATGGGATGTTCCAGGCAAGAGTACTGGAGTGGGGTGCCATTGCCTTCTCTGGGTGATGGCTGCACTCCATTATAAATGTACTTAATGCCACTGGATGAAGAGTGCACCATTTAGAAATGGTTAAGATGGAATATATATATGTGAAAAGTGAAAGTCGCTGAGTCGTGTCTGACTTTGCAACTCCATGGACTGTAACCCACCAGGCTCCCCTGTCCGTGGGATTCTCTAGGCAAGAATACTGGAGTAGGTAGCCATTCCCTTCTCCAGGGGATCTTCCCAACCCAGGGGTTGAGCCCAGTCTCCTGCATTGCAGGCAGATTCTTAAGTGTCTGAGTCACCAAATATATGTGTGTGTGTGTGTGTGTGTGTGTGTGTGTGTGTGTGTGTGTATGTGTGTAGGATATAGGATTGGGCTTCCCAGGTGGCACAGTGGTAAAGAATCCACCTGCCAATGCTGGAGACATGGCTTCAGTTCCTGGTTTGGGAAGATCCCGTAAAGTAGGAAATGGCAACCCACTCCACTATCTTGCCTGAAAAAATCCATTGACAGAGGAGCCTGTCAGGCTTCAGTCCATGGGGTCACAAAGAGTTGGACATGACTCAGTGGCTAAGCATACACACACACACACATACTGGGTCAGCCAAAAAATTCATTTGGTTATGAAAAGGTTATGGAAAAACCTGAACTTTTTGGCTGACCCAATATATTATTCCGAAGCATGGAAGTTGCTTGGTCCAGGGTGTGGCACTGAGGAGGCCCTTTAGAGAGCTGCGGTGGGGTGGGCTTTTGTGGGGTAGGAGTGGCCTGAGATAGACCCAGGGGCAGGTAGGCGGGTGTCTGTGAGCCAGGCCTTCTGTGCCAGGCCAGGGGAGGGCTGAGCAGGGTGTGCCCTGGTCTTGCGTCTTGGGACGATCCTCTTGAAGCTGTGTGGAGGGATTAGAGCTGGAATCAGGGCACCAGTTGGGAGACTGTCCAGAAAATGATTCTGAAGTCCTGACTGGTAAGTCAGACAAAGCCAGGGGAGACACCGGTGTTCAGCAGGGCAGCGTTTTGGTGTCTATATGGATGTATGACCCTGAGAACCTCGAGAAATATGTTAAGAATGACACTCAAAGTTCTAGAGATAGGAGAAGATCTTTACACTATTTAGAGAGCCAGGGAAATGCGGAGCCCAATCCAGTGATGAAGCCCATGGGCTGTAATCCGACTTGAAATTGTAAGCAGTGGTGACATATTTCTAAGGAAGGCAGACCCCTTCTTAACTTACAGTGACGCTGCAGGGGCAGATACAGAGGGCTGAGGCACCCTTTCAGAGTTGTTGTTGTTGCCCAGTTGCTAAGTCATGTTCGACTCTGACTCCATGTAAGGCAGCACTCCCCGCTTCCCTATCCTTCAATATCTTCTGTAGCTTGCTCAAACTCATGTCCATTGAGACGGTAATGTCATCCAACCATCTCACTCTCTGTTGTCCCCTGCTCCTCCCACCCTCAATCTTTCCCAGCATCAGGGTCTTTTCCAATGAATCAGCTCTTCACATCAGGTGGCCAAAGTATTGAAGCTTCAGCTTCAGCATCAGTCCTTCCAATGACTATTCGGGGTTGATTTCGTTTCGGGCTGACTGGCTGGGTTTCCTTGCTGTCCAGGGGACTTCCAAGAGTCTTCTCCAGCACCACAGTTTGAAAGCATCAATTCTTTGGTGCTCAGCCTTCCTTATGGTCCAACTCCCACATCTTAAAAGAATTATCAGATCTCTGCCTGGGTGTCACCCCTAGAGATTCTGACTGACTTGGTGTTGAGTGGGTCCAGGTGACATTAATATGCAGACATCAGCAATGAGAGCCGCATAACACCTGGCTGGCTACCTGGTGTCCCTGTTGGGGTTGAACCCCATCTGCCTGGTTTCTGGCACATGCTCTGCCTTGACATCTGTTGCGTTGGCCCAAGGAGACAGGAAAAAGGAGAATGCTGCTCTTGGTATGTCATTGGGTGGTGTATTTCAGGCAGGCCAGGATTTAAAAGCTTCAAGTGAAGAGTGAATTTTCTGCTGTTTCCTTCTTCTGTCTCCAGTCTATCTGGGATCTTAATGGCCCATGATGACATCATGTCCCGGCAGTCACTAGACACCCATTAGGGTTTCCCAGTGGGTGTGAGTTCCTGAGGCTAGGGGTCCTTTCTGGGTGGTAGGGTTACATAGCAGCAGGCTGTCTGGAATCTTGGTCCTGCCATATCTTGGTCTTAATGTGCAGATTCACAACTTGGACTTTCTCTTCTGCTTCTGGTTTGAGATGAGGTAAGACAAGTGTATACAGTCATTAGGAAAACTAGCAATTAGAAAGAGATCTAGTGTCTGAATTGTGGAAGAAGTTTCATGGGCAAGGGCATTGGGGAGACCAGTGCAGTCATGAAAGGCTCCACAGAGGAGGTAAGACTTGAGTTGGAAGAACTTAGCTAAAGGGGTCAATAGAGGGTACTCTTTAGCAAAGGTGGGTGTAGATGTTGAAAGAAGAGATGGAGGGTCTTGGTTTGCGTGATGTGTGTTTCTCGGAACAAGAATCACTCTGAACAATGAAGCATTCCATAAGAGGAGAAGCAGGGAGGCAAGTTAGAAAGGTATTAGAATAATCCACGTGAGAGAGCTGGTATAGAGGTAGATGTAAAAAGTAGTTTGATTCCAGGTTTTGCAGGAGGGAGCAAGAGGCCAAGTGGATGGATTCCTCTGGGGTAACAATGGCTTCTGAGTTTAGGTGACTGGAGCCCCCTTTTCTCTGGTCTAAAGGCCTCTGTCCTGCAGTTCCACACCCACAGGAAGGATGGTAACAGCCCAGAAGGGGTCCTTTCTCTCAACTCCACATTGGCCAAGAGACTTCCTCATAAGCTTTTTTCCTTATAAATGTCATGATTTTCCCATAACTGAACTGTGTTCTCAAGGCTATAGCTAAGTTTCTCTGAGTGCCCCCACCCCATTCACTCCCAATAGAATTAAAACAGCTGTGAGAACATAGAAAATCATGCTATGGATTAAACCTTGCCTAAAATCCTGTGAAGCACAAATGGAGTCTTTTTCTGGTTTGTTGTTTTGCTTTTCTTGCAAAGTCTTAAAGTTTTTTTTTTTTTTTTTAACTTTTATTTTGTATTGGGGTATAGCTGATGAACAAACAGTGTTGCGATAGTTTCCGGTGAAGAGTGAAGGGACTTAGCCATACCTACACATATATCTATCCTCTCCCAAATGCCCCTCCCATCCAGGCTGTCACATAACATTGAGCAGTGTTTCATGTGCTATACAGTAGGTCCTTATTGGTTATCTGTTTCAAATGTAGCAGTGTATACATGTCCATCCCAAATGCCCTATCACTTCCCCCTGTTCTTTCCCCAGGGGAAGCGTAACTCCCTTGTCTAGTCTGTGAGTTTCTTTCTGTTTTGTAAATTTAAGTTCATTTGTATCATTTATTTTTAGGTTCCACTTATAAGGGATGTAATAGCATATCAGAAACAGCAGTCTTAAAGACAAGGAAACTGAAATTCAGGGAGTGAAGCTACTAGCCTGGTAATAGCTACCCCTTAAGAGAGCTTCCTGCCTGCTAGGGAGCTTTGGATGGTCGTGCGTGTGTGTGTGTGTGTGTGTGTTTTACCACCACCAAAGAATTCTCCACACCAGCTGAGTGCCTACAATTCAACTCAATTCTGAAACTATCTACCCAGAGACAGCATCAGATCCCACTGGTTAAGGGCTCCATCCCACACGTCTGCCCTCACTTTAGAGGGCACAACTCCAAGTTGTTCTTTGTGCCTTTGATTTACAGCCTGTACACCAGAGGTTCCCATGACCGCTACTCAGGTTTGATTAATTTGCTGGAGTGGCTTATAGAACTCAGAAAAAGGCTACTGATTAGATTACTGGTTGCTGTAATCTAATTGCAGTAAGCTGGTTACTGTAACAAGGGACAGCCGCATGGGAGAGATGAGTAGGGCAAAGTGTGGGCAAGGGGCACAGGGCTTCCAGCTCTGAGGGTGCCACTCTCCCAGCACCTCTGTGCATTCTTTCCCTGGAAGTTCTCTGCATCCCACCCTTCTGGATGTTCTTGGAGGCTTCACTACATAGCATGAAAGATTAAGTCACTGGTAACTAAATTTCTAGCCCCTCTTTCTTCCCCAGAGCTTCTGTGGTGGGACTGAAATTTCCATTCCTCTAATCACCTGGTTGGTTTCACCTAGAAACCGGCCCCTATCCTTAGGTGCTTTCTAAATGTTATTAACATAAAAGACACATGTATGAGTCTCTTCACTTAAACTCCAGGGCTCTGTGCCAGGAGCGGGGAAGACCAAATATACAATTATAAATTATAATATCACAGGTGGCAAAATGGCTGAGCTTGGTGTAGCCCTTATAACTTCTCAGGTTGTCTTCATGCTGAGCATCCCTGTTCCCCTGTCCCCACCCATCTAGTCTGAGCAGGTACCAGCTGCCTTTGCAATGTCTTCTATGAAGATGCTTTTCCCCTGTGAATGCTTTCATCCTTAATGCCCCCATGTCCCTCCCCTTTGAGGGAATCAGTCCTAACTGCCAGCTGAAGGGAGCATCATCTCCCACAAGTTGGATGTGACGTCTTTTTGCTCATATCTTTTAAACAAACTCTCCTCACATCTTCCCCTCAACAGCTTAAAGGTGCTAGTCTCCTAGGCCAGGCACAGGAAAAGTATGAAAAAGAAAACTATGAGCTTTGCTCTTCAGAGCACTCATTTGGATGGGGTTTCTTCCCAGTGCCTCTAACTGGTTGCTTTTCTCTTGCAGGACTTGGAGCTTCTTGGACAGAAATGCCACATTGTCCTGAAAAGCTAGATGGGTGAATTCTCCATCCTGATGATGCAGAGTTAGTGTCCTCAGAACATCTGATGCAGCTGGACCGTCTGAGCTGTCCCCCAAAGTCCATCTCAGTGGCTTAATGGTCACAGGAAATGATGACTGTGGGGTGAATTCCTGCATGATAGTGTTTCAGGGGGTCTCCCCTAGGGCAGAAGGCAAGCTCGTTCCTGCCTGTTGGACGAAAAGGGTGCATGTTGACGTCACTCAGGCTCTGGCTGTGCTGTGGTCCCACTGTCTCAGCGCTGTGCTTGAGGAGGGAAACGAGGCCTTCCAGGCGAAGTGTTATACCTTCTCAGATCCCAGAGCAGATTCAGGGCAAAGGATTGTGAAGCCTCATGATCACAGTCTCCTGTCCGTTTTCAGAGACCTTCCTCCAAACCCACCGCTAGCATCACTGGGCCATAGACTCAAGCAGAGAGAAAACTTGGTGTTTCCAGAACAATCTTCTTCATGTTCCTCAGCAAACCTGCAGAAGATGACATTCTGGTCACCACATCACTAGAAGCAAGTGTGAAGGATTTTAGAAAAACAGCCTCTGCTCCAGCCCTAGTGGAAATAGCTGTCTCTGATCCGAGGTGGCCAGAGAACCCAGAAAAAATAGCCTTGCCAGGCCCTCAGCCAGTGAAGCCCTTCCAGCACTGTGGTTCCTATAAGAAGCTCCCTGGCAGCCACTCACCGGGCGGTTTGGTCCTCCTCTGTAGGATGGAAGGAGTATGTCAAGGCTGTATATTGTCACCCTGCTTATTTAACTTATATGCAGAGTACATCATGAGAAACGCTGGACTGGAAGAAACACAAGCTGGAATCAAGACTGCCGGGAGAAATATCAATAACCTCAGATATGCAGATGACACCACCCTTATGGCAGAAAGTGAAGAGGAGCTAAAAAGCCTCTTGATGAAAGTGAAGGAGGAGAGTGAAAAAGTTGGCTTAAAGCTCAACATTCAGAAAACGAACATCATGGCATCCGATCCCATCACTTCATGGGAAATAGATGGGGAAACAGTGTCAGACTTTATTTTTTTTGGCTCCAAAATCACTGCAGATGGTGACTGCAGCCATGAAATTAGAAGACGCTTACTCCTTGGAAGAAAAGTTATGACCAACCTAGATAGTATATTCAAAAGCAGAGACATTACTTTGCCAACTAAGGTCCATCTAGTCGAGGCTATGGTCTTTCCTGTGGTCATGTATGGTTGTGAAAGTTGGACTGTGAAGAAAGCTGAGCACCAAAGAATTGATGCTTTTGAACTGTGGTGTTGGAGAAGACTCTTGAGAGTCCCTTGGACTGCAGGGAGATCCAACCAGTCCATTCTGAAGGAGATCAGCCCTGGGATTTCTTTGGAAGGAATGATGCTAAAGCTGCAACTCCAGTACTTTGGCCACCTCATGCGAAGAGCTGACTCAATGGAAAAGACTCTGATGCTGGGAGGGACTGGGGGCAGGTGGAGAAGGGGACGACCGAGGCTGAGATGGCTGGATGGCATCACGGACTCGACGGACGTGAGTCTGAATGAACTCCGAGAGATGGTGATGAACAGGGAGGCCTGGCGTGGTGCAATTCATAGGGTCGCAAAGAGTCGGACACGANCTGACTCAATGGAAAAGACTCTGATGCTGGGAGGGACTGGGGGCAGGTGGAGAAGGGGACGACCGAGGATGAGATGGCTGGATGGCATCACGGACTCGACGGACGTGAGTCTGAGTGAACTCCGAGAGATGGTGATGAACAGGGAGGCCTGGCGTGGTGCAATTCATAGGGTCGCAAAGAGTCGGACACGACTGAGCGACTGAACTGAACTGAACTGTAAGATGGAGAAGCCTAGCAGACACTTCAGAGGATGGGATCAGCCAACCACTTTATCCCAGCCCTTCCCAGGTGGTGAAGAGCAATCCTGGAGGATGCCAGCAAATGAACAAATGGCTGTCCAGACAAGAGTCTTTCCTGGTGAAACACTATGCTTCCTGTGGAATAAAGGGCAAGCATGGCTGCTGAGGCCCAGCAGTCCTTGGAGGGCAGGCCATCTCTCTCCCTGTCGTCACGCAGCTTTCTCACCTTGCCAAGTCCTCTTCTCCTGTGTCCCAACCTGAGAGCTGTCTGGCTGGCTCTGGGGAATTCTTGCTGTTCCTGCAGACACCCCAACTTCTGCATCGAGGCCTTGGCTAAGTGCTGGGCTCATCTCCAGCGAGGCAGGGGTCTCCTTTGCAGGTGGCTGCCTCTCCGGGTGGTGAGGCGTCGTTACCACCTACTCTCTCCATGGTCTTCTAGTTACTCCCTCTGAGGCAGAGTCATAGCTTGTACCTTGAATGGCCTTGACCTCACCCCTTCCAGAGCCAGGACAGACAGCCTGCCCCTGAGGGTCTCTTCATGGAATCATGGGCATCTTACAGAAAGAGACCCAATATACACTTCCTGGAGTCCAGAGGGGCTGGCCACAGAGCCACTGGAGGGCTGGGCCAGGGTGACGCTGACCACAGGCCCCACCAGGTTCTTCTAGCCACCGCTGCCCCTCACTGGTGTTCCTGCCCTTGCCTACCACAGAGGTTCTGGGACACCAGGGAGGCCACCTGGACCAGTTTCACGGCCAGTGTCAGGTTTAAAGTTGCCTTCAGATGCCTTGAGACTGGAAAGGCTCAGATGGAGACTGAGTCCGACCATAGTCTAGGTCTGGTCCCATCAAGGAGAGAGCATAGTGGCTGCTGGCCTCGCTGCTGTGTTCCCTGGGAGCTGCCATTCAAGCTTTCTGCGACTAACACTTTCCTTCTGTAGAGCTCACTGGTTTCCCTGGCTCCCTCTCCAAGTCTGATCAGAGCAGAGCTGGCATCTAGAAGTTTATTTATTTATTTTTAATGTTAAGTATTCTTTGCAGTTTTTTTTTTCAAGTAAATTAATTTATTTTGCCTGTGTTGGGTCTTTGTTGCTACGCATGAACTTTCTCTAGTTGCGGCGAGTAGGGGCTACTCGTCATCACGGTGCACAAGCTTCTCATGTGGTGGCGTCTCTTTTTGTGGAGCATGGGCTCTCGGCACACGAGCTTTAGTAGTTACTGTGTGTAGGCGCAATAGCTGGCATTCCTGAGCTCTGGAGCACAGGCTCAATTGTTGTGGTACAGGGCCTTCGTTGCTCCACAGCATGTGGCATCTTCCTAGGCCAGGGATTGAACTGGTGTCCCCTACACTGGCAGAAGGCTTTTTAACCACTACACCACCAAGGAAGCCCCCATCTAGAAGTGTAGGAAGTGCTTCCTGGCCTGAGCCTGAGGAAGCAGTTTCTAGTGGGGCGGTGGCTGGTCCTCGCTACTTGAGGAGGAGTGGGAACTTGCTTCCCACCACATCCTAGAAGAGCGAGCACAGAAGCAGCAGGACTCCTTAAAGGAAGAAGACTGGATGGCGCTCTGTGCCCTGTTGCTGCTGAGGTAGTTTTCTCTTTCTGTTGCATAGCAGACTGCCCCAAAACTTAGTGACTTAAAGAAACAGCCATTTTTTTCATCTCACTTTTGTGGGTCAGAAATTTAGGCAGGTCTCAGCTGAGTGATTCTTGCATTCCATGTGGGATTTACTGAAGTTTCTTGGTGGTATTTAGCTGAAACTTGGGCTGGTCTGAAGGATGCAAGATGTCTTTGCTTATAGGCATTTATAACATGAATGTTAGGGGGACAGCTGGGGGGCTAGATGCAACATGTCCTTGTTTATATAGTCCTGAGAATTCTTTAGTCAGATTTCTACAAGGTTGTTGGATTTCCCCTGCGACCAAGAGACCAAGACAGAAGCTGAATAGTCTTGATGTAGCTTCAGGTGTCATGCATGCCGTGTGACTTCCACTGTGGCCCCATTGATCAAGTTGGTTGCTGAAGCCAGGCAGATGCAAGGGGAAAATAATAGGACTCTACCTTTCAGTGAGTGGAGTAGCAGAGTTTTTATGGTCACCTTTTTTTTTTTTTAATAGGTGATAGGCCTTTATTTGATTATTTGGCTGTGCTGGGTCTTAGTTGCAGCATGTGGAATCCAGTTCCCTGACCAGGGATTGAACCCGGGCCCCGTGCATTGGGAGTGTGGAGTCTTAGCCACTGGACCACCAGGGAAGTCCCTATGGCTACCTTTAATTACTAATTTATGCATCTTGAATCTGTGGATGCCTGTTTTTTTGTACATTCAAGAAAACTTGCAGCGATTTCTTCCTCAGCTGCACATGGGATCCTCCCAGACTAGGGATTGAACTAGCATCCTCCACACTGCAAGGCAGATTCCCAACCACTAGACCACCAAGGAAGCCCTGTCCCACTCCTTTTTATCCTCTAAGTCTCAGCTCAGATGCCAACAACAGTTTCTGTCACATCACCCTGTTCAATTCTATCAGAGCACTTATTGCTATCGGCAGTTTTCTTGTCTTTCTCACTGGAATCCAAGTGTCACAAAGGCATGTTCCCTGACTTGTTCACCCATATATCCCCAGGTCCCAGCAAGTTCTGGGCATATAGCTCGTATCTGATGCATGAATGCTACCTCTCCTTGGAGTATCTTTTGTAGGAACTTCAGGAAATACAATGATAAAGATTGAAGAATAGCTTATACTTTTAGACTTTATGGAATCCTAATGAGGGAGGGCTTTGAGCAATTGTAAGGGTCTTAAAAAATGCTCTAGCAGTATTTTCTCAGTTCTAGGGGGCCTTGTTTATTTCCATTAGATCCCTAGGTGACTCGACTTACTCATGGTCAATAAGAAAGAGTTTATGGAATATCTTTTTGTCCACATAAATAAGGTCGAAAACTTGGGGGAGATAGGTTGAGACGGTTCAGTAATCCAAAATCTTAGGGTAGTCTAAATTCAATTTGAAGAATGAGGTTTGGGTACCAGACTTCAACCACCCAATAACCCCGACCCCCTCGGGTCCTTGGACTAAAATGGGATTCACTCATTCACGACCCAGGGGACCCAGGGACCTTACACTCCCACATCCGCCCTCAGGGAGGTGACCTCACTAACACAGTATTTACCCGTCCTTCGGACCGTCTACGGGCTGTCGGGACACTGAACCTGTAAGACCCACACGGTTCACAAGGCATCCCAAAAATAACGGGGTGTTGAGTGCCTCGTTTTTCGTTGAACAATTGCAAAATTTTATTCTGTCGTGATAAGTAAAGGGCAGTCCTGGACATACACTTGTCACTGACGTGTAGACATCGATCCTCACGAACAAGACCCTCCCACAAATGCCTTAAAGTAAGGGCTCAACCGAGACGGACCTTACTTGGTCAAAGTGGTTCGTCTCTCAACAAGGATCCCTCTGGAACTTGAATCGGTGCTCCGACGTATTTTGGGGTCAAGTAAGAACTACCATAGAAGGAGGGAGGGAAGGTGACGGGAAGAGACGGACGAGACCCTAGTGTCCCGTCCACCGGGACCTTGGAGACTTCGACCTCCCGTCTTCGAGTGACTCTCACCAGTATCGGGCCCAAGAACGACGTTGACGACCTTCTCGACAACTGATTCTAGAGTCCGCCTCCGAAAAGAGGACCAAATAGTCATTGAAGACCGCTTTTGTAATCCTAAGCATTTTCATTTCAAGGAAAGCTGTTAAGTCCAATCAGGAGAAAAAAAAAAAAGGTGGGGGAAGAAGGAAAAAGAGTTGGATGGTTGTCAGCTCATGTTTGCCAGGTGGTGTGAGAAGGATCTAGGAAATACTGAGGGGAAATCCCATTCTTTTCAGGAATTTAATCACCGAGCTGCGTCAGTCAGAGTTCTTGTTGTTTAGTCGCTAAGTCGTGTCTGACTCTTCTGCGACCCCATGGACTGTGGCCCCCCAGGCTCCTCTGTCCAGGGGATTTCCCAGGCAAGAATACTGGAATGGGTTGCCATTTCCTTCTTCAGGGGATCTTCCTGACCCAGGGATCAAACCCATGTCTCCTGCATTGGCAGGCGGATTTTTTACCAATGAGCCTCCAGGGAAGCCTATTAGAGGCACGAAGTTATATCGTGGTAGCAAAACTCACCACCATCCCAATGACTTACAGATTTTTTTCTCTCTCAGGCTATACTCCATCCCATCTGGCAGGTGGGCTGTGCTCTCGGAAGGCCCTGGGTACCCAGCTAGTGGTCCCTGGATGCCTTGCCAGAAGGGAAGAGCTCTGGAGGGAATGTCTTCGCACTGGCAGCTAAATGCTGTGACCCAGCAGTGAACTCGTTGGCTGGGAGTGGTCACATGAGCACACCCCAACACAGAAGGGTCAGGAAGGACAATCTGACCATGTCTGGGTGGGAGGAAGAGCTGGAAACGGAGCAGTCCCAACGTTAGTAATTGGAGTTGACTGAGCTGGCATTTCACACTTCAGAATGGTTCACAACACAAAGTTCTGAGGCTTTGACGCGAGATTTGTTTTAGTCATTTAATGGGCTTGAGGGCTTGGTTGCATGACCTTGTTCTCCTGCTCTGGTCTAGAGAGCTATCACAGTGCTTATTTTCTCAGAGGCCTCTTTGTAGTCAGTCAGTATGAACAGGCAGCTTTGGAGGTTGAAGAGCAGACCAGAGATCTGGTATTAGAGGTGTGGCTATTTTAATGCTGTTTGGAGAATACAAACTTGGTTCACATTCACAGATGTAGAAGAGGCAGATGAAAGGAGGAGATAGTATTCCTTTATTCTACTGTAGTTATACTAGGCCTGACACAGTTCTTCTGTTCTGTATCAAATTTTGAAGGCAGCTTTGGCTAACTTTGTCAAGCTAGGACCCAGGAAGGGTTATCAGGGGGATTCAGGAGTCTTGACGTTAATTGAAAGGGGTACCTTGGCAGCAGCTGTATTTGAAGATCTGTCAGAAGTTTTCCTTTTACTGGGTGAGGAACCTACCTCCCTATATTGAGATGGATTGGACTGAATGAGAAACAGCCTACTTATTACTACATGGCCAAACAAAGCTGGAGGAGGGAGTTTGACCCTCCAAACAAAGGCTGGTTGTAAGAGGCAGCTTCCTGGGGGCTTTCTAACTCTGTCATGATAATTCTCTGATTCAGTTTTTTTCTCAGATATGAAAATAATCCTTTCCTCATGGGAAAGGGAGTGAATGCCAGTTGAGACTCCACTATATAAAATACTGCTGCTCACAAATGCTCTGCTGCCAATTCCTAGAGGATCTTGAAGTTGGTGGTAGAAACTCCATTTTACGGATGAGGTAACTGAGGCTGAGGATGCAGGAAGTCAGGCACACATACAATCTTACAAGGTGTTTTGCTTTAAGTATAGAGTCTGGAGCCAGACAGCTAGTGTCTGAACCCTGGTTCTGCAGTTTTCTAGCTGTGTGACCTTAGGTAAGTCATTTAACCTCTCTGGTTTATCCTCTGCAAAATGGAAATGATAGCAGGTCATATGGTTGTGAGGATTAACCAACTTAATTATAGACAGCATATTGAACATTAGTACCTTGGCATAGAATGTGAGCTAAATAAGTTCATCTGTTATTAAAATCATTATCAATGTCTGAACTAAGTTTGAAACACTATAGGAATTTGGTTGATACAACTAGGAAAACAAAATTTCTCTTTCACTTTCTCCTATTACCCATGTAGATGTAACAATATTTTTCTCATTTTCTGGGAATGGCTCTGTTCTAGCATTTCAACATAATCTAGGAAGTAAGATTTCATCATTGGAGAGCACTAGATACATTCCAAATCCATTAATTGTGTTTAGAGACCTGAATCCTCTAAACTCATCCTGTAAGTTCAGGCCACAAAGAATTGTCTTCACTAGTCACGTCAAGAAATTGACAAAAGCAGTCTTTTTGATCTGGACTTCAAGCTATGTGCCTCCCTAACCGTTATGAATACATAAACATTTTCAAAAGTATATTTTAGTATCTAGTATATGTGTATATATATATATATAGTACATATATTTTGAATAGATTTAGTATACAGTCTAAGGTTTTGTTTATCTGTCTTAACCTGAATAGCCACATGAGCCAGGGGCCATTGTCTCCGAATCCATTCCCAAGTCTAGTATAAACTCAAACGTCAGTGCAAGCAATGAGGACAAGCTTTAGGTCAGTTCAGGGGGTACAATTCCCAAAGAGGCTTGTGAGACTGAAGCACTGTCAGTATGTTTTGTTGCTGTGTCCCCCAGCTGCCCCCCTGCTGATGTCTTAGGTTGATGGTTAAGTCAGACTGCCTGAAAGAGCCTTTGAGTGGAGACACTTCCACAGTGTTAAAATCTGTGGGGAGAGAAATTAAGCCAGAAGTAAGCTGAGGATTGAACTAAGTCTGATGGCTGTCGACCCATCAGATTTCTTGTTCTGATGACAAGGTCAATAGTCCCTGGTGGGAATCCCCACCCAATGGACATTCTCATCTTCTCTCTTTCTCCCCCTCCTCACTTTAATACCCCCGCCCCACCCCCTTCTCCCCTGCTCCTGGCTTTTGGCTCTTACCGAGGTGGAGAACTTTCCACTACATCCTGACTTGCTGGTCCACCTTCTGGGTGGGATGAGGGAGCACAACTCAGGGGCACCAGTTATGATGGGGGGTGTCAGACTGTTCAGGTGATTAGGCTCTGATCATGTAACCAGGTGAGCCCCTCCTGGGTTTCTGGACAAAGTCTCCACTCCAGATCTGCTTTCTTAGTTCTGTTAAGTCCTCCTGTGCGTATGTATTTATTTCTGGCTGCGCTGGGTCTTCACCGCTGCATGCAGGCCTTCTCTAAGTGGCTTTCTCATTGCGGCGGCTTCTCTTGCTGTGGCGCACGGGCTCTAGAGCATGCAGGCTCAGTAGCTGGGGCACACAGGCTTAGTTGCCCCACGGCATGTGGGATCTTGGTTCCCTGACCAGGGGATCAAACCCACATCCCTTCCCCTTGCATTATCAGGTGGATTCCTAACCACTGGACCACCAGGGAAGTCCCATGTGTGAGTTTAACAAAGGTTCTAGTTCTAAATGTTTCTCACTGGCTGAGACCTAATTGGCCAAGGCACTACACCCTGCCTTGTTGCCAAATCTCAGCTGTGTTGGGGGAGACCATCCCATCCCATACTCCTTATCTCTTGATGTAACAGACATCGGTGATAGTGATAGAGTGATAGAGTTGTCAGTGCCCGTCAACCTTCACCTTCAGTTGGCAAAATTCACTCGTCCTCAAACTAGAATCTTTTTCCTCCTGTAAAAAGAGATGTGCCATAACTTCTGCGCCTCAGCTGCCTCTTCTATAAAATGAGAACAGTAATAATGCTTACCTCATAAGATTATTACAAAGATTAAATGAGTTCATATGAACAGTGCCTGGCACATTATACAAGTTACAAAGTGTTAGTGGTTGTGAGACATTACTTATCAGGCTGTAAATTGCCATGTACCTTCTGGAAAACAGGGTAACACACATATTAAGAACCCAAAACAAAGGGCTCTCAAACATACCCAACTTCTACAAATCCCCAAAAGATATTACTTGTTAAACTTGTTAAGCCAACATATTTCTCACAGTTAGAAATATGAACGTTAGAAATCATATTGGTCAAAATCATGGCACCTTCTACATGACTGACTCCTGTATAGCTGCTAAAAGACTATAGCAGTAGAAGGTTTTTTTTTTTTTTTTTAATCTACAAAACTGTGTGCACATTAATACAATGATGAACACTGTGAAAAATGAATGTACACACTGGAGGGTGTGGGCCTTTGTGAGCTTTCCTTTTTCTTTCATAACTAAAGAGGAGATCTGCAGCAGAGGCTAAAGATGGTCAAGTAAAGCCAAATATGGGAACAGAAGACTATTCTTTTTTTTTTACTTTTTTTCTGAAGATTTGACTTTAATGATAACTGTCACTTAGCAGTTCTTGCCTTAAACTAGTTGCCTTTCACTTTTGAATTGGGATTTTGTTAAACTGTTTTTTGTTTGTTTCACTGTGTGGCTTGTGGGATATTACTTCCCTGACCAGGAATAGAAGCTGTGGCCCCTGCATTGGAAGGGTGGAGCCTTAACCAGTGGACCATGAGGGAAGTCCTGCTTTTCACTTTTATTCTTGAAGACAGTTTGTTTGGAAAAAGACAATCCTGTTAGAGATAAGCAGCAGCTATCTACCTTATGCTGCAGGGCACTGGGTCTTTTTTTGGGGCACCATTCCCTTGTGTTCTGGGGCTGAAGGCAGCCTCCATAATCTGGTAGGATGTTTGAGTCTTGACCAGCTGTAATAAAGAGCAAAGGTGCTCTCACACAACCTCTACTTTGGCTTACAGCTTTTAGGAAGAAAAGACTCTCTCCACCCCCAAATGATGAAGGCAGGCAGACTGGAATGGAGAAGAACATGTTCTGGAAGTTTAGCTGTTTTATTATTCAAGATGCATTAATGTGTGGTTATTCCATTTGCGAAGGAAAAAAGCCTAATTCATTTCTATTATAGTCCAAGTACCCAAATTAAGGGGAAAAAACCCCATCAAGTGTTATAAATCGATGTCAGTCAAGACCTTGACAAAGCTCTTCCTTCACTTGTAGTAAATGGGAGACTAACCCGTTTACTAGTTATGTGTACACACACATACAACACAATGAACTGTGGCCACAACAACTGATATCACTAATGTCCCAGGTAGAGTGTGGTTAAAAACCACCTCCTGTGCTAAATTTTCATGTGAGAGAGGAACTTTCATACAGACACAAACCAAAACTTCTTCCTTGATGGAAAAGACACGAGTTTAAATAAGACGCTGAATGAATTCAACAGCCCACAACGTAGTTTCATAACTATATTGCTTAGCCTTAGATTCTTTAGAAGCTAACATTTCTCTACCAAGAGGTATTTAGGTTGTGTTTCCTTTTTCTCCCTTCTAAAGTACTCCTAGCAGACATGCTGTGAATGTCACGTACGTTTTCAGGCTACACTTATGGTCTTAAAGGGTAGGTGTGCCTAATTTCTTAGCTTATGAGGAACCTATAAGGTAGAGAAAAGATGGCTCTTCCTCAAAGGTTTGGATGGGTCTTTTGACTGTTGGTGGCAGTTGGTAGTTACTGTACTTGGAGGTTAGGCATCAAGTGAACCGCAAGTCCCTAGTGCTGTAGAAGAAAGAGCAAGCTTCCTCTCAGTCCTCACCATGGACAAGTAACACTTGTGCCCCAGCCCAAGTAAGAGTCAACTATGAGTTCATGCATTTATGCTGTATTTCACTGCATTCTCGCTACAGGTCAGGCATAGTCCTGGGGATTCATCAGTGAACCTAAACAACTAATCCATTTCCTTATGGACTTTACAGTCTAGCCAGAAGACAGACAAAACTGCTTATCAGCTATTTATTAGTTGATAAATTCTATGGAGAAAAATCAGAGAAAGGAGGATAGAAAAGGGGCGGTGGTGTTATTAAGGTCTGTAAAAGGTGGTAAGGGAAAGCCTCATTGAGAAGACATAGGAGACAGCCATGCATCTTAGCCATCAGGGTAAGAAGCTTCCAGATGGTATTGTGGCCCCAAAGCAGGGTTGTGCTTGATATGTTCAAGGAGCGGCATGGAGACCACCCAGAGAGGGAAGGACAGAGGAAAAGCCTTTGGAATGTCTGGTGTGGCAAAAGGGACAAGACAGTGAGGCTAACCAGAACCACCTGTTTCTCCTGGTTTTAGATGTGAATGAATGTAAAACTGGCCTGGAGCTGTGTGGGGACAAAGCAGAATGTGTCAACAGGGTTGGTTGGCCCTTTCTGAATAATATAGTATTTCATCCTGCATACCACATTTTCATTCACTGTTGAACTTCTATTCCATGTTCTGGCTATTATGAGTAACACAGCTGTGAACATTCATGTCCATGTCTTTGGATATGAATATTAGGTTTTTCTTGGGTAGATTTCTGGGAGTGGAGTTACTGGGTCAACTGGTAATTCATGCTTAACTTTTTAAAGAAACTGGCAAACTGTTTCCCAAAGTGGTTACACCATTTTACAATCCCATCAGTAAAATACGAGGATTCCTAGTTTTTCCATATTCTTGCCAAAGCTTATTACTGTCTCTGCTATCACAGCTCTCCAAGGAGCTGTGCCATGGTATCTTACCATGGTTTTAATAATCCCTGCCCTCCCTAATGCGAGTGATCTTGAGCATCTTCCATGTGCTTGCCTGCTAAGTCACTTCAGTCATGTCTGAGTCTGCAACCCCATGGACTGTAGCCCACCAGGCTCCTCTATCCATGGGATTCTCCAGGCAAGGATACTGGAGTGGGTTGCCATTTCCTTCTCCAGGGGATCTTCCCAACCCAGAGACTGAACCTGCGTCTCCTGTGGCTGCTGTGTTGCTGGTAGATTCTTTACTGCTGAGCCACTGGGGAAGCCCGTGTGCTTTGGGTTAGTTATATATTTCACCACAGAAGATAAGTGACTTTTTGATTGCTGGTTTTTAAAGCCTCAAGAAAGGAAGATTATAAACTTCCCTAGAGGTGGAAGTAGAGGTCTGTCCTATTCATGTATTCGTTTCTGACGGCTGCTGTAACCAATTACCACAGACTTGCTGGCTTAAAAACAGCATGTGTTCATGCTTTTACAGACCTGAAATCTGACATCAGTTTCGTGGGGCCAAATCTGGGTATCAGTAGAGCCTCCATGGAAGAATCCATTTTCTTGTCTTTTCCCGTTTTTAGAGCTGCCTTTTTTGCTTTCTTTAGCCCATGACTCCATCTTCAAAATGAGCTGAGTAGCATCTTAAATCTCTTTCTCTGCTTCCTTTGTAATGTGGGTTTTTTTAATCTCCTCTACTAAAAGCTCCCTCTCCCTCCCTCTTATAAGGACGCTTGTGATAACATTTAAGACCTACCTGAGGAATTCAGGATAATCTCCCCATCGCAATTCCCTTAACTTAACCACACCTGCTACGTCCCTTCTGCCTTATAAGGGAATATCCACAGGTTCCCGGAATTAGGGCCTTGATATGGTTCGGAGCCATTACACAGCCCACCAGCCACTAACCATCCCTTAAACCAGCTTGGCCTCACTAGCTCCGAACTTGGAATTGGCTGGTCCGGAGGAAGACCCTGATGGGGGAAGCGTTTTGGAGGCACAGGTAGGCCCTGGAGGGATTCTAGCGCCGTTTATACTGCAGCTCTCTCACTTTCCCCACTTGCTTATCGCCTCCTAAGACAGGAGGAGCTGAGGGCATTTGAGAGCTGGGGGAGGCCGCCAACCCTGTTACCGCGTGGTGTGTGTGAGGGTGGAGTGGGGAGTGGGCAGGACCGGAACTCAGGGCTTCGGATGCTCACGTCCTCCCAGTCCCTGCCTTTCCCCCACCACCCCTCCTGGCCCTCGTCCCCCGGGCGGGATGACCCACTGTCAGTCTCAGCAGCAGGCACGCTGCGTTCCCGCGCGCGGCCAGCAGGGGTCAGCATCCTCCGCGCAAAGGGCTGCCGGCGCGCCGTGGGCCTCCTCCCGGCCTTTCTTCCAGCCCCCGTTTTGTTTGTGTTGCTGCGTCACGGTCTTGAGGTGCCCGGCCTTTTGCGTCTTTTTCAGTTCTCACCCGAACGCGCCTTTCCCCGGTCCGCTTGACATCTCACCCTAGACTAGGCAGATAGCCGCCTCTTGGCGTAGCAGCCGGCGAGTGGGCTGATGGAGGGCTGAAGGGAGAGGGCTTGCTCCTCCGCCGGGCCTGGAGGAAGAACGGCCGTGTCCCCAAGGCCAGTGTGTGCCTGGGTGTGGTCGTGCCGGGAGGAATGAAGGGCGCAAGGGTGGGAGGCTGCAGTTTCTTTGCGCCCTGAAAAGTCCAAGGGAGGACTTCCTGGTAGCAGTGAACTACAGACGGTTTTAACTGATGTAGGATAGTTCAACTTACAATTTTTTGACTTTATGATGGTGTGGTAGTGATATGCATTCAGTAGAAACTGGATCTTGAAGTTTGAATTTGTACCTTTCCCCCGGGGCCGAGGATGTGTAGATATGGGGCAGGGCCCTCTGCACAGCCCCATCACGAGGGTAAACAATTCATAACCCGTCTGGACCTGGATACCCTTTGTTTTTCACCTTTAATACCATATTCAATAAATTACATGAGATGTTTCACACTTTGTTATAAAATAAGCCTTGTAGTAGATGATTTTGCCCAACTGTAAGTGTAAAGCAAGACTAAGCTGTAATGTTGGGTAAGTTAGGTATATTTAAATCATTTTCCACTTAGGATATTTTCAGTGGGTTTATCAGGACCTAACCCCATCGTTAGTGCAGGAAGATCTGTATTAGATTTGGAATGAATTCATCACTAAGCTCATGAGAGCTTCCCAACCAGACTCTTGACCAAAATTAATCTGATTAGGAAGTCGCCATGGTTCCAAGTGGGTGAGTGCCCATCTCCAGAAAGTGGGAGTGGGGATGGGCTACCCAGTAGGAATTTTTTTAGCCCTGGGGCAGAGTAGTGGGCAGCAACAAGCTTTTGTTATGGGCTGTGAGCCAAGCCTGTGATTAAGGCCTTCATCCAACTGGCTGCTCTCCCTCTTGTTTGCGGCCTGACCTGAAGTTTTGCCTGGCCCGTGCCCGCCCCCCAGCAGCTTCTCGTCCCACCACTGCTTTGCCACAGAACCCAGAAATGGCTAAGACCTTAATTTCTTGGACCAGCATCTCTTGCACGGCTAAGACCTTAATTTCTTGGACCAGCATCTCCTGCATGGCTTATTCCTCTCACCTTCAAGAGGACAGAGTGATGACCCAGGTGGTGAACACATAGATTTTAATACTAAGGAACAGAAGATGTTTTTGAGTAGAAAATCCAAGATAGTCGGGCTTTCTGGAGAAGCTCTTGCAAAGAGCTGGTCAACTAGCTAGTGTCTGCAGCAAATCCAGGCCAGGGCAGTGCTTAAGGATTCCTGGATACTTGTGAGCATGACAGAACACCTTCAGAACACCCCAGAAACACCTTCAGACACTGTCAATATGGAATCCTGTAGACAGTTCAAGGAAAAACTAAATTCTGGTTTAGAAGTAAATTCACTTCAGTCTTTAAAGAGGATTGACAATCTTATGAATAAAGCTGCTATGAAGGTTCGTGCACAACTTCACTTCACTTGGATGACTGTTTAGAAGTACAATTTGGGGGTCATGTAGTTTCCATGCTTGTAGAATTTCTGATCAAAAGTTGTGAGATAGTTGAAGAATTGCTGCCCTCAGTCAGAAGTGACAGGGAGAATGCCACAGGTGTTACTGGGAGTAGATTGTTTTCGTGAATAATGAGCAGCATATCTGTGTGCATGTGTGTTGGGAGGGGGTTGCCTTCCATGCTGTCTCAGGGAGGGCAGAGCACACCTGTTCTTAGGGCATCTGCTGTGGCTGCAGAGAGGCAGGGCCTTGGCCTGACCCCTCAGTGGCCCACTGAAATCTACATCCACTTGGGCTTAGGGACTGTTTCTTTGGAACTTCTTTATGGTCAGCTTGATTCAAGGTAAAATCACTTAGAATTAAGAGGCCTTATATTGAAGGCCAGCCTTGGGTCCCAGACACACAGCATTCATGCAAGGCCATGTTTCTGCTTCCTAGCCAAGTTTCTTGACCAAGTCCCTACAGGGAGCACCCACTTTCTCATCCGGTTCATTTTCCTGCCTGTCACAGCAAGAGACTTCTGTAGAGAATCAAAACAGGGAGAAGACTTTTAATTTCCATAAACAGTGCCAAAACTGCCTTATGCAGTAACTTAACTTACAAAACAAACTGTCCTGCTTAATTGACTTTTCATGTGTTCCTAACCAGAAGGGGGAAAGAGGACATTCACAATCAGCCCAAATATCATTGAACATTATAAAAAGTATCATCTTGCTGTAAACATTGAGTGCTACATTTTTCTCAGGCCCTGATGAAGTGGTTTTCCTTCAGTAAGCAAGGCAATAAGGACAAGTCTTAAAACCAAAAAAAAAAAAAAAAAGGAAAAACTAAAGAGGGAATGGAGCTCACGGCCTGTTCAGTTACAGGAATGACTGCTAAATGCCTCTGTTTTCTACACAAGAGTGCAGACTGTTAAACGTTGTTTAGCCAGGCCAAGGTATGATTGGGTCTGGTCTCAGGAAAAGCATCTACTAGCCCTCCTGTGATATTATTTAATCCTCATAAACAAACATGATTGTTGCACACACCTTTCAGGAGACAAAATTGAGGCTCCATGAAGTAGACTAGCTGTCCTTCCCTTTTCTGCAATTTAGTGGTTCAGGCGAGCTGATCATGGAGCCAGTGGGGCAAGTGCCCTACGGTGTAACTCAGTGAGCTTTATGGCTTCTCTCTGCCAGCGTTCCCGCATGTTTGTCATAAATGTCTTGGGGCCATTGGCTACTCAGCCACAAACCCTAACTCTCTTACTAAACAAAAGATTTCACCTTTACATGCCCTTTCCCGGAAGTTGGTTATTAGGCCTGGGATTCCCACCTGAGTTTTAGAGTATCAGCATCTTCTTTCATTTTCATCCACTTTCCACAGAAGTAGCTGCTCAGAACCTATCAGACAGACCCCTAAACAAATAATGTCCTGAAGGTTGTATTTTTTCCCCCCAGTTATTTCCTTGAATAGTGGTTTTCTGAAAGTTCTTTCCATATGGGCTGCAGATACCTCCTCCTCAGCCTTTGTGACTCCTGGAGAACCTGCTGTCATCCCAAACCTCCCTCACCACCAGGGGCCACCTTAGACTGAGACAGGAAGTAGGTTTTGACTTCCGCCAGCTCTTCTGGACCAAGGATCCCAATGGTCTCTGTGTTTTTTGTGGGATAAATATGAGTCCACAGAGTCAAGAGGAAGTCCTTCATTCTTAGGCCATGCTTCCATCGTAATTGCTAGCTCTGCGTGCAGGTCTTGTGGGGCTGTGTGTTTTCCCGGGGAAAATTTTTTTTCCCTGTGTACCATCCTTTTTTGTTTTATAAGGTAGAACACCATTTACTCAATTTGAAGCTCAGAAAAAAAAATAGGTGCTAAGTATTGTCCCTTGCCATTCCTACTTTTGCAGCTTATTTTGGGGGCCCCTTTAGATATCCCTAGTACTAAATTATGAGTAGTTATTATTGCCAAATAATTTTTTGTAAAATGGTTATTTTAATAAACTCTGGCAACCTGTAAGATGATTATAGCGATGATTTTTCTGAAATAATAACAAAGCACAATCGTTGCTTCGCTTTTTGAACTGGAAGACTAACCCCTTTGCCTTATTCAATTCTATTTTAATTTGATGAACAGCTGCATATGCACCAAGCTCCCAGGAAAATAAAAATGGGACGATCCCTACTTCAAGTAGGGCAGGAAATGGGCACTAAAATGGTTAACAGTGTTGTAGGGGACAAAAAACAGGTAATTTTGGTTGGGGGGATGGGAACGGCTTTATGGAGTAAGGAGGTTTTGAAGGATGGAGTTTTGATGGCGAATAGAGTGGGACAAATTGAGATTCAAAGCTATAAACTGGTGAGTACAGATTCCCCACAGAGGAGCTGGGTCCTGGAATCTCTGGGCAGCCCCTTGGGTCTGTTAGTTCTTGTCAACATGTTGACCTTCTGGAATTTGGGAAAACACAAAGCACTTCCAGGGCTTATGCCCTGAACTCTGCTCTCTGGCATACAAATATGTTCAAATGAGCTTTGGCCTGGTTAGGATATGAAGTGGCCAGGCTAACCCAGGGAATGGGAGGTGGATGTCAGTGTGACTTGAAACCTGAACAGATAGCATGGAGGTTCTGTGGCTCCAGTTCAGCTCCCCTAAGCCTGGGTGCTGGTTCCCTGTGGGCAGGTGTCTTGCTTGGTCACCCAGCCTCTTCTGCTGGACCACACCTACCAATAAACAGGGGCATCCTGAAGGTGATGACCTCCCCTCTATGTGGCCCCAGGAACTTGACTTTTTCAGGAAAATGCTGTGAAGGACCCCAGAGATGACCAAGTCCCTTGTTGGTCAAAGTGTGGCCCAGGATTGAGGATGGCCCAGGGTCACCTTACAGCACGGGTTAGCCAGACACGACCCTGAATCTCATTCCAGGTCCCCAGCACCCCATCTCCGGGCTGGACCTGGGATTTTCCAGGTCGCAAGTTCTCTGGCTGATGCAGACTGAGAATGCTCCGAGTCAGCCCCCTGCATTCAGTGCGTGGACTGGGCTCTGACTGGCCAAGGGATCTGTCCTGAGACTAGGATGAGAGCCCACGGCTACTCCTAGTCCAAGGCTGGCCATCACACTTGGCACCCCTTCTTCACACCTACCTTCCTGTCACTGTGCAGACCTGGAGTTCAGGTCCTGAGCGTTCAGCCCTGGCTACCAGATCAGTGGGCTGTCAGTTGCTGCAGGAGCAGAGAAGCCAGGAAATGGAAACTGAATCCTGAGATTGGCCCCCTAAGATGGATTCTGTGTTTTTAGCCTATGATTTCCTTATGAATAATCCCCTCCTCCATCCAGCCCAGACCCTGAATCTCATTCCAGGTCCCCAGCACCCCATCTCCGGGCTGGACCTGGGATTTTCCAGGTCGCAAGTTCTCTGGCTGATGCAGACTGAGAATGCTCCGAGTCAGCCCCCTGCATTCAGTGCGTGGACTGGACTCTGACTGGCCAAGGGATCTGTCCTGAGACTAGGATGAGAGCCCACGGCTACTCCTAGTCCAAGGCTGGCCATCACACTTGGCACCCCTTCTTCACACCTACCTTCCTGTCACTGTGCAGACCTGGAGTTCAGGTCCTGAGCGTTCAGCCCTGGCTACCAGATCAGTGGGCTGTCAGTTGCTGCAGGAGCAGAGAAGCCAGGAAATGGAAACTGAATCCTGAGATTGGCCCCCTAAGATGGATTCTGTGTTTTTAGCCTATGATTTCCTTATGAATAATCCCCTCCTCCATCCAGCCCCCAACCCTCCCCTATGGTCCAGCTCCCTGCCCTCAGCTCTGGCCCTACATGTGTGCACATCTTCATAAACACCCACATCACATTCAACACTCTGAGACCTCAGGGCTCTCAGGCTCCTCCATCATGTGTTCCCTGCATCAGAAAGTGAACAAAGATGAATGTGCCCTGAAATCAGCATTGGAAGACTGAAGTTGCAGCCCTGTGCAGCCTTGAGCACATTATCGCCCTTCTCTAGCCTATGGAGGATGTCTCTCAGTGTTTATCACTTTGCCTTCCTATTCTGGCTTAGATCACCCCACCCAAGACCTGGGAAGACAAGGGAGACAAAACCAGCCCCTGTTCAATGTGTCACAGGGACCCCGATTGTTTGTTTTTGCTGCACTGGGTCTTTGTTTCAAAGCACAAGCTCCCTAGTTGCGGTGTGCAGGCTCAGTGTGGGTGGAGTTGCCTTTCAGCACGTGGGATCTTAGTTTCCCTACCACTGACTAAGCAACACCACCTGCATTGAAAGGCAGATTCTTAACCACTGGACCACCAGGAAGTCCCAGGGATCCCTGGTTTTGCTCACAGTTTTCTTCCCTGCCGTTAGCACACTGCTGCCACATAAAGGTACTCAGTGAGTATTTGTTGAATTACAGATAAAAGTAAATGTAGAGGCATAGAGATGCTAGAAATCGGGGGAGCCCTTGACCTGAAAAGGGCTTCCCTGGTAGTGCAGATGGTAAAGAACCTGCGATCCCTGGATCGGAAAGATCCCCTGGAGAAGGGAATGGTAACCCACTCCAGTATTCTTGCCCGGAGAATTCCATGGATAGTGGAGCCTGGTGGGCTACAGTCCATGGGATCACAAAGACTGAGTGAGCAACACTTGAACTGAAAAGGCCCCGCCAACTTCAGCTCCAGAAAAGCAGTAGGAAGTACCTATGTGAAAAGGCGGTGATGTCACCTAAGAAGTTCCTTCATTTCGGAAAGGTCCCCACTGCCTTGTGGAGCTGGTTAGTCATTGACAAAGGACAAAGGATTGGACAGGGAAGGAACCTCCTGAGAAGTTAGCCAGAAGTGTGGGCTGTAATGGGCTTCCCTGGTGGCTCAGAGATTAAAGTGTCTGCCTGCAATGCAGGAGACCTGGGTTCGATCCCTGGGTCGGGAAGATCCCCTGGAGAAGGAAATGGCAACCCACTCCAGTACTCTTGCTTGGAGAATCCCGTGGACGGAGGAGCCTGGTGGGCTATAGTCCATGGAGTCGCAGAGTCGGACACAACTGAGCGACTTCAAGAGAGCAGGAAAACCCAGCACACAGTTTAGGATCACACTGGGAGATGTTAGGGGTGGGAGCGGTGCTGCAGTTGGTGCTCTGAGCTGAGGGGGCGGGGAAAGCAGGCGGAACATCTCTGGGGCCCCGGGAAGCTGAGCATCCTGTGTGGAAGCCCAAGCCTGTTTGCTCCTTCTTGGTCCCAGATGCTGAAAGGCAACAGAGAAAACAAGGATCCTAGGAACGTTCATTGTCTGCTGGGAAGTCAACCCAAATGCCACAGGAATGGGACTTGCTGTGTTCTGAGAGTGGGGAGGCCCGACAGCACATGGCCACATGAGGAGACTATAAGAGGCTTGAGTTCAGGTTAGCTGTATGGGTGAGAGGGAGTGTTCCTGCTGGGAGCTTCCTGATACACTTGGAGGGGCAGCTCACTCTCTCCCTGAGTTGGAGCTGAGCTCCCTCCCTGGAGGCCTTGGGGAGCAGCCCATTTGAGGGATCACTGAAGAGGGGATCCCATTTGAGGGATCACTGTGCCCCACTGAAGAGGGGGCACAGACTGAACTGACTAGAGGACCTGAGTGAAGGCCTGGCCGGGACCGCCTGCTCTAAGTGCAGCTCCACCATTTCTGTCTGAGATGAAGGGCTCCTGAGGCATGAAGTTAAAGCACATGGGACCAGAGCGTGACTTGCTATTTGGGGGGGAAGGTGTGGGTGGCTCAGCCGCTCAGTTGCACATGGGGACCACTCAGTGTCTAGCCCAGTGTTCTCAGTCCTGGCTGCCCAGCAGAATCACCTGTGACCCCTTTCTGAAAACCTCAGTGTCAGGGTCCCAGCCCCTTTTGTTGCTGCTGTTCAGCTGTCAAGTCGTGTCTGACTCTCTGCGACCCCGTGGACTACAGCACACTAGACTTCCCTGCCCATCACTATCTCCAGAATTTCTCCAAGTTCATATCCATTGAATTGGTGATGCCATCCAACTATTTCATCCTTTGTTGCTCTCTTCTCCTTCTGCCCTCAGTCTTTCCCAGGATCAGGGTCTTTACCAGTGAGTCAGCTCTTCACATCAGGTGGACAAAGTATTGGAACTTCTGCTTCAGTATCACTCCTTCCAATGAATATTCAGAGTTGATTTCCTTTAGGATTGACTGATTTGATCTTCTTGCTGTCCAAGGGACTCTCAAGAATCTTCTCCAGCACCACAGTTGGAAAGCATCAGCTCTTCAGCACCCTCTCAGCCCCCATGTTCTTAGTTGCTCAGTCGTGTCTGACTCTTTGCAACCTGGCTGCAGCCAGCCAGGCTTCTCTGTCCATAATGATTCTCCAGGCAAGAATACTGGAGTGGGTTGCCTTGACCTCCTCCTCCAGGGGATCTTCCCAACCCAGAGATTGAACCTAGGTCTCCCGAATTTGCAGGCGGATTCTTTGCAGTCTGAGCCACCAGGGAAGACCTCTCTAGACATTCCAATTTAATAGGTTCCAGGTGAGACCCAGGCACAGCTAGTTTTAGGGTATTAGTAGTTTTAGTTTTTAAACTTTTTATTCTGAAAAACCAAGTGAACAGAACAATATTTCCTCTCCTCTTTGACACCCGCCCCTACCAACCCCGACCCATTTGCCCATCACCCTGCTTAAACAATTTCCGATTCTTGGAGCCCAGTCTGAGGGCAGCAGTTCCTCCACCAACTCCCCCAGAACCTGCCCCCGGGTGACTTGGAAGCAGCAGGGCATCCCCAGGGGGGTCTGTGCAGACTGGGTTGGGGCCTGCAGATCTGGTCTAGTCTCTTCATACAGATATGCAGACTGTGGCCCAGAGAGGAGAAAGGCCTTGAAAAAAATCCCACAAAATGTCCCTTCCTACTTGAACATTCTATAAACTTGTGAACTTGGAAGCACCATAGAGACTTTCAGAGAATCTTTGTCAAAGCATGTCTGAGACGCCTCACCCTGGTACCAAGCCCAGGCCTCCCGAGGGAGAGTGGGCCTCTGCCCCAGGTGCCAACAGAAGGTTTCTTTTCTTCTGGTTCCTGGCAGAGGTCCACCCAGCTTTGCTCTTCTTAGCCTCATAGACTATGGCCCACTGGTGGCCCTTTGTGAATGCTCTCAAGCTCTCAGGCCCTTTGGTTGAAATTCAGTGTTTCTGTTTTGGGGACTGTAGGACCAGGTAGGGCTGTGATGATGCAGGGCTGGGAGAGCTGGGAGTTGGTGGCCCGAGGGGCTCCTCCAAGCTCCAGAGGCACGGAGGCACGTGTTCACAGAGGTTCCTGCTCTCTCAGGGCTGGGTGGCAGACCCTGATGTGGGTGCCTGCAGTTGGCCTCTCACACGCCATGTCTGTCTGCTTTTCTAGTCAGAGTACACATCCTCTCTGTGAAATGGCCGTTATTGACTCAGGACCTCTTTAGGAGGAACTGAATCCTGACCGGGTGGGTCTGACTCCCCAAGGCTGGGGATCCCTAGTGGTTATAGCAGCCCCAGAGTTGAAGGGAGCTTCCAGGCTTGGAGTGGCTTTGGTCAATGTGTAGAGGCTGGAGTTGTTTCCTCTCCTGCTTTTCAGGTTTCCTTCTGTGTCATCCCTCCAGCTGGGGTGGGCCCTGATCCTGGTGTTCTTCCACGCCATCCTGCAGAGACAGCCAACACCACCTCCTTCCTGCTCTACTAGAAAGGCTGTTGTGCGGGTCAGGGCTATGTGCGGGTCAGGGAGGTGGGGGGCATGTCAACACACTGCTTCAAGGGTCCACACCCAAGAATTAAAGGATTAGGGACCCCACATCTGCACTTGACATTTAGCCTGAAGTCCCAGGGACACTCATATATTCATTACCTTAAAGCAGTTACTCTTCCAGGAGAGTTACAACTGGGGCCCTGACTCAAGCTCTTCCTGTGTTTGTCACCTACTGGTGAAATCTCCAGATTGCTGGATAGAACTGCTGTGCATTTGAGTGTTGAGGGAGTGGGGTTGTCAGAGTAGAAACTGAGTCTCCATCACAGACACACCTCTGAAAACAGGGAGGGGGGCAGAGTAAGATCCCTCACTGTCCAGCTAAAAGGCAGAGCAGGTACATGGGAGATCCCCAAGATGCTTAGATTTCTGTATGCCGACAGGTCTGACCTCAAGGCTGTATATTCACTATCTCTGTTGGGGAGTTCAGGGGAGACTTGCTAGAGGTGGGGAGGAGAGCGACAGAGCTAAGTGATGGTCTTGGAACAGGGAACGTAACTTATGAGCACCACACCCCATCTCTGAATGTGCACTGTGGAGTTGGCTCAGTTCTAAGTCATGTCAGGCTCAGCCCCGTCTTTTACCTTCTGTCAGTTCATCCCCAAAGGGCTAAGCTGAATACCACCTTTATTTTTCCAGAAAGGTACAATGCCCTTGTTATTTCAGGCACACATGTAATTTTTATTTTGTGAAAATTTATATGCTATAGAGGCAACTCTTAGTATAGTATATAAGAATGTATATATTTTCCTAAAATAGCTAGTTGCATAGTCCAGCCTCAGGTTAGACCTGGTGGAGGTGATTGGGCTCAGCTCTTCCTTCTAAATGGGCCCAGGGTGGTATTGATGAAGTAAGCAAGGCTGGGAATTCACCTGGCCCTGTCACATGTGATACAGGGGATGTGCAAATTTTGCTAAGACTTTTATCTTCATTTTCAAACTTCATGGACTAATTTAGCTTCTTGCTATGATCGTTTTCAGTCAATTCTTGTTTTTTAAATTGAAGTTAGTTGATTTACAATGTTGTGTTAATTTCTGCTGTACAGCAAAGTGATTCAGTTACACATATACATTTAAAATATTCTTCTCTATTGTGGTCCCTCATAGGATATTGAATATAGTTCTTTGTGCTGTACAGTAGAACCTTGTTGTTTATCCATTCTTTGTGGATATATATAATAGCTTACATCTGCAAACCTCAATCTTTCGCTCGACCCCTTCCCCCAACCCCCTCCCCCTTGGCAACCTCAAGTCTGGTCTCTATGTCTGCGAGTCTGCTTTTGTCTCATAACTAGGTTTATCTGTGTCATATATTAGAGCCCACACAGAAGTGATATCATATGGAATTTGACTTTCTCTTTCTGACTTCACTTAGTGTAATAATCTTTAGTTACGTTCATGTTGCTGCAAATGGCATTGTTTCATTCTTTTTTCATAGCTGAGTAGTATTCCATTGTATACATTAACCACATCTTCTTTATCCATTCATCTGTTGACAGACATTTAGGCTGTTCCCGTGTCTTGACTATTGTGAATAGTGCTGCTGTTAACACTGGAGTGCATGTATCTTTTTGAATTGGAGTTTTGTCTGGATATATGCCTAGGAGTGGGATTGCTAGACCATATAGTAATTCTCTTTTTAGTTTTCCACAGTCACTGTGCCAACTTATATTCCCACCAGTTGTAAGGGGGTTCGCTTTCCTCCACATCCTCTCCAGCATTTGTTATTTATAATTCTTAATGATGGCTATTCTGACTGGTGTGAGGTAGAAACTTGTAATTTTGATTTGTATTTCTCTAACAATTATTGGGATCCAAAATCACTGCAGATAGTGACTGCAGCCATGAAACTAAATGATGCTTGCTCCTTGGAAGGAAAGTTATGACCAACCTAGACAGCATATTTAAAAGCAGAGACTTTACTTTGTCAACAAAGGTCCATTTAGTCAAGGCTATGGTTTTTCCTGTGGTCATGTATGGATGTGAGAGTTGGACCATAAAGAAAGCTGAGTGCCGAAGAATTGATGCTTTTGCACTGTGGTGTTGGAGAAGACTCTTGAGAGTCTCTTGGACTGCAAGGAAATCTAACCAGTCCTTCCTAAAGGAGATCAGTCCTGAGTGTTCACTGGAAGGACTGATGTTGAAACTGAAACTCCAATACTTTGGCCACCCGATGCAAAGAGCTGACTCACTTCAAAAGACCCTGATGCTGGGAAAGATTGAAGGCGGGAGGAGAAGGGGATGACAGAGGATGAGATGGTTGGATGGTATCACCGACTCAATGGACATGGGTTTGGGTGGACTCCGGGAGTTGGTGATGGACAGGGAGGCCTGGCGTGCTGTGGTCCATGGGGTCGCAAAGAGTCGGACGTGACTGATTGACTGAACTGAACTGAACAGTTTTCAATGTTGAGCATCTTTTCATTCATATAAATTGCCAATAGGCCATTTTCTTGTCTGGAAAAATGTTTATTCTTCTGTCCATTTTAAAATTGGGTTTGATTTTTTTGTTGTTGAGTTGTATGAGCTGTTTGGAAATTAAGCCCTTGTTGGTCGTATTGTTTGCAAGTATTTTCTCCCATTCTGTAGATTGTCTTTTCATTTTCTTCATGGTTTCCTCAGTTAATTCTTTTTATCTCACCCTGTTTTGTTTGTTTTCTAAATGAAAAGTCCAGAGATCTACCTGTTGGTCCAGTAGTTAAAACTGCACTTCCACTGCAGGGGACGTGGGTCCCTGGCAGGGGAACTAAGATCCCACATGCCTTACAGCATGCCGTCCCTACCACCCCAAATCCAGAGATTGGTTTGCCCTGATAAATGGAAATATTCAATGGTGTTACCAAATTAAGATTTCTTCTCACTTTCAGAGTTCATTCTAAGAAATTTTATTTCAAGAAAACAAAAATGAAAATAAAGGTAAGAGTTTCTCCTTCTGCTTGTTACCTGTTGCCAGTGATGGCAGGCAAATAGCATTTGGAGACTATCCGGCCATTCTGCTGCTTGTAGCCGGTGAGGTCAGGGCAACAGAAGGAGGCGGCACATTCCTGGCTCCTGAGTAGGAAAGAGTAGAAGGGGGCCCAGGTGGCTTTTCCGTTGGCTGGAGCTTTGTGGTCTTCGGGAGGGGCTGTGTCTGGTGCCCCAGAAGCGGGCTGTCTCTTGCCCTCCCTGCCTGGCCGGCCTGGGTCCTGCTGGCTGGCTGCCAGTGTGTCTCAGGTTGTCTGGTCTCTCTCCCTTCCCCTGCCCTTGAGGGAGCCCTTCCCTGCCCCAGCATCTCCACCTCTGTATCGCGATGTCCTCCTGGCCTTGAACACTCTTCCAGAGTTTGTTTTCTCTTTTCCTTGGCCCCCAAAGTAAGGTCACCTCTGAGGCCAGCAAGCTGCCTTCCTCCAGGTCTTCAAGCTCTAGGAAGATGGCCCTACAGTTGTCTTATTTTCCTGTGGTATACGCAGGCCTCACTAGTCATCATCCCACCGCACTGACCATCCCACTGCCTGTGGGGTAAGGGGGGCACCTTTGCTCTCTCTATTCTGAGCACTTCCCTCCCTGTTCCTCCACCCCTGGGGACTTCATTCCAAGGCCCCGAGGCTTCTCTCCCAACTCACCAGATACTGAAGCCAGCTCTGGAGAGAGAATTAAGTGGACATTTAAATTGATACAAAGACAACAAGCAAATATTCAGTAAGGTTCTGGCTTGAATCCTGAGATCTAAATGTTCCCATGCAAAGTCCTCACTTCCTGCTTCCCAAATTCCGCTGCCTGCTACTGCAGCCCTTAGAAAACAAACACCCGCAGGTGGAGTGGCCTGTGGCATTGACAGGTGCCTAGGAGAATGGAGGGCCTTTCAGAGAAGGGACGGGCTGAGTCTGGCCACTGGGGCGCGAAAGGGGTACACATGGCGAGAAGAGGCCCGTCTGCCTTGCTGTTCGCGACAGTTTCTGGACTGCAAAGTATTTAGTGTCTGGACTCTTCTCCAAGGGCTACTGACTGCAGTAAGACTGTGGTGTTTCAGCCCATCTGGCAGAGGGACTCTTGGCCCTGTGAATATCCCTTTATCTTTACTGGAGCAGAGCAAAAACTCAAACACAGAGAGGCAGACTCTGGCTAAAAGGAGGGGACTGGTCTGCAGCCCCAGGAACAGCAGTGTTAAAGTAGGACTTGGCGGGGTTTCATCCTCTGCAGTGGGTAGCTGAGAGTGTGGGTGGGAATACTGATGTTTTGTTCAGAGAAGCAGGAGGAATTTATAGTTCTTTATGGAAAATAGGATAGGTTAGCTCACTTATTACTCAGCCAGTCTTTTCAAGAATAACACAGGCTTAAAGCTAATCTACAAGCATTTTCCAACAAAGGCCGTAAAATGCCAGAAGGACCCTAGAGACCACAAACAGCGCCCTTTCCAGTAAAATAAGGGTGGCCATGGAGAAACCGCTGCAGAGCCGGGGCACTTTCCCTCCTGCCTGGAATTATAGCCCCTTCATTGCCTGTGTCTGTTTTATTACTGCAGACTTTAGGCTCAGCATTATTTCAGTGCACTGCAGAGGAAGTCAAACCGAGGGAGAGAGGATGTCTGTTTATTGGCTCTCGCTGGCATCTCCCCTGTCTGCCTCCCAATAATGCTATTTGGGCTTACTCCAAGCTTCAGGGGGTGGACAGAGGCCAGGGCTCTGAGTCCTGTGGGTTATCACTCTATGATCCCAACTCACCAAATCCAAGGCAGTGTATTTGCCGATCTGCCTATACCAGAGGTCCACGGTCAAAGTGGGGCGGGGGGGAGAGGTCCCTCCAGTGTTACTTCTGCTGTTATGGACATCAGGCAGTGAGAGCTGGAGGATTGCTTTTGGTTCTCCCAAGTGCTGTTGTGTCATGTTGCCAGTGCCTAGAACTATGTTAGGGATAGCTGGGGGATGAAGAAAATGCACACAACAGGATTGTTGTGTCTCCTTCAAGAAGCACACAGAGGTTTGAGAGATCAAGACGAACACTTTCGAAACAATCACAGATAGACTATATCAGGGTGGGAGGGAAAGACTGCCTTTTTGGAACCTGGCCCTGACTGGCCTCTCAGGGAGGCAAAGGGCAGCACTGAAGGAAACCCAGGATTGGCCACAGAGAGAAGTTCCTAGAGAGACCAGAACTGCCTCAAATGGTAAGAACCAAACCCAGAGATGGGAAAAGTTCAGGGCACGGGACTGACAGAGATCAGGTGGCCTCTCTCCCTTCTATTAAAAGAATGCTACATAATAATAGCCAGCATTCCCTTTGTCTCAGACACTGTTCTAGTTTCTTTAACAAAAGTAGGTTACTTGATCCAATAGTGCAGTGAGATCAGTACTGTTATTATCCCTGTTTTATGGATGGGAAAACTAAGGTATGAGGAGGATCTAGCACACAACCAGGACCTGGGTAGCTGACTGTAGAGTTAGGTGCTTGATCATGTTCTCCGATGCTCCATGTGGGGCTGAGTTGAGGATCTGGCCAAGATTTGGGAGCTGAGAACAAAATAGAACTGAAGCAGAGGTGCAGACAGCCTGTTCTGGAGGAACATCCAACACAGAGGACTGACACCCAGGCCTCGTGGCAGCAGAGCCAGCATGACAGTTGCCCTCTCTCCCTCACCCTCCAACTTTTCCTGACAATCCCTCATGGTGAGCAGGTGGGCAGACAGACCATAGCCACCCAGGTTTTCACACAGTCCTAGGAATACCAGACTGAGATAGGTGGGCAGAGACCACATCAGCAAAGACTATGTTGGCAGAATGAATTACCTGATGACTTCTTGGAGGGATCACACGGGCTGGGCTAGGCAGTGTGATATGGACTCTGCTTTCTTTGGAAATTTGCAGAAGAGAGGGAGGCAGGTGGGACTTCCTGGAGGAGCCTAGGCTTGAGTTGACCATTGCAGAAGGAATACAAGTAAGTGGGCAGCGTAGGGGCTTCCCAGACATGTGGGCAAGACCTTGGTCGGTCTCCAGCTTCGTGCAGGGAACCATCTGAGGATGGGAGGGGGCCAGTGTGAGGGAGTAGGGAGGCCTTCCTTGTCACTGCCTGCCTGTCGGGCTTTGAGGGTCCTCCAAAAGTCCAAGCAGAGAGCTGCAATCTCCACAAATTCTCATTCACTCTCTCCATGTAAAACTGAAGTAGAGGAGGAGAAAGAGAAACTTTTTATTTTCACTCTGTAAGAGATGAAACTTCTAAAATAGTTACTTTTTGCAGTCCAGCTCCTTTGATAGGAATTGTGTGCATAGGGATATTTAAATGAACTCTATATCTGTGGTGAGAATAGCTCCATTTCTCTTCGATGTTTGCAGCCATGGTGTTCTGTGTCCACCGGCTTGCAAATACTCTCCCAAAGCTCAGCCTTCAGCCTGCTTACCCACCCACTCCAAAGCTGCTTCTCTCTCTAGAACAAGTAATGCTATGTCTTTCTCGAAGCCGGGAAAGCACGGTAACATTCCTACACAAAATATCAGCAGCTAGGGACTTTAGTTGAATTAAACAGGAGGCAGCAAATTTGGGAACTGGATAATGAGCACCTACAGCATGGCAGATATGGAGAAATACAAGCATGAATAATTCCACCCCTTTCTTCAAGAGGCTTAGGGCTTGGGGAACCCACATGGTAAAAGACAGCCCATGGCACCCTCAGAGCTAGTGGAGGGGGCACTGACTTTTCCAGTTTTAACACCCAGAGTCCTAGATCTCAGGAACACCCCTCCAAACCCACGCCCCAATCTCTGTCAAGTAGGGACTGTTGTTCACCCCAGTAGGAGGCTGACTATTGGAACTGACTTACTCTTCATCTCATTCCTTGCTTCCATCCTCACCTCTACAAACAGTCTTTTGCAATAAGCTTGCATGGCTCTTAAAATAATAGTAATCAGAGAAGGCAATGGCACCCCACTCCAGTACTCTTGGCTGGAAACTCCCATGGATGGAGGAGCCTGGTAGGCCTCAGTCCATGGGGTCGCGAAGAGTCAGACACGACTGAGCGACTTTACTTTCACTTTTCACTTTCATGCATTGGAGAAGAAAATGGCACCCCACTCCAGTGTTCTTGCCTGGAGAATCCCAGGGAAGGCGGAGCCTGGTGGGCTGCCGTCTATGGGGTTGCACAGAGTCGGACATGACTGAAGCGACTTAGCAGCAGCAGCAGCAATGAACAGCAGCAACAGCAACAGTAATTTATTCTTTACCAGTAGTTCTTAAAGGGGATCAGAATATGCCCCCCCCCGCCCCCCCGCCAAATATGCCATTTTGTAATATGGATTATTTTAAGTTGAAGGCAATTGAGAAGCAAAAGTTGCAGGAAGAGTTCTCTGCCCTCCCCTTATCCACCTAAAAGCAAGGCATAAATTTCTCTTTTGAAGACATACCCATTTCCATACCAGCAAGAGGAGAGCGACTCTTATCACCAAGAGTCAGAACCAAGATGAGTCTGCATAAGCAAACCTTACTAAAATTATCCTTATCTTCCACTGGTTTTCCACATATATTTCGCTGTCACTTGCCCATAATTTATTGTCCCTTGGAGCCAAAGCCCTCTCTCCTTTGCTAAGGGCATATCTTTTTAGTGAATTCTGTGCAAGTAAAATATTAATAAGTTTGTATGCCTTTTCTCCTGTTGATCTGTATTTGTCATTAAATCTGAAGTCCCTCAGTACTGAGTCTAAGAGGGTGAAGGAAAAGTTTCCTATCCCTGACATTCTCAACCTTGGCTACTGATTAGAATCCCTTGAGCAGCTTTTAAATCACATCAGCACGCAGGACCCTCCCCAGAGTAATAGGTCAGACTCTCCCCAGGTGCTGTACAGCTAGGGTGAGACACGCTGCCCAGGGTTTAGGATGCCAGGGGGAAGCAGTTCACAGGGGTTTATTTAAATGAAATAAGCCAAAGCCTGGTTTATTTCCTGGAGTGGTTTCAGACCCAGATCAGAAATCCCTCATGGATGATGGGGACAGACTCCAAAGGTCATAATGCAGATCCACAGCGACTTTACAGTTTCTGTCATGGGCCACTTTGTTGGGAAGTAGATAGAATGCAGGGCTTCTCAGGTGGTGCTAGTGGTAAAGAATCTGCCTGCCAATGTAGGGGACATAAAGAGACACGGTTTGATCCCTGGATCAGGAAGATCCCCTGAGGAGGGCATGGCAACCCTCTCCAGTATTCTTGCCTGGAGAATCCCATGGACAGAGGAGCCTGGCGGGCTACTGTCCATAGGGTCGCAGGGTCAGACACGACTGAGTGACTTAGCATGCACAGACAGAATGCAGGAGAAGCACGCCCACACGGTGGGGCTCACTGTGTCTTTTTGGAGGGACAGCTAAGTGCATGAGGTCCTCTCTGTTGGGCCTGGGAACCCAAGATGGCCCTCCCCCTGACCCACAGCCTCCTGCTTTGCTTCAAGAAGTTGTTCCAAGGCTGTTTTCCAGGCTGCCACTCCCTGGCGTTCTGGTTTTTCCATTTGTCACCTCCATGAGAGAAATTAACAGTTTTGCCAGACCCTGTATAAACAGGAAGGCAAGCTGTTAACAAGAGCCTCCTGCCCCCGCTGCCAAGCCCAGCACTCACGTTTCCTTCCTCAGAGCCTGTCAATTGTGGGGAGGAGAAAGGCGAAGAATGGACCCTCTCCGGGCACTGTGTGGATTCTCTTGTGGCCACTTGAATGCCAGTGAGGGGCTCGCTGACAGCTGGGTCTGCAGCTGGCTGGTTTTGTCTGCTTTTTGAGGGACAGCCAGGGACAGCCACTGATTAAACTGGGAACAAAGCGAGACTGCAGGCGTGGCTGCTCACACCAGTGCTGCTGAACAGCAGAGAACAATTAATTGCCGTGTTGTGGAATGTATGGATGGGGGCAGGGAGGTGGTGGGAAATGTAAGAATGTGCAGGAAAATGTCAAGCCGTGCTCTTGTTTATTAGAAGCCAAGAGAGGGCCAGCTCTCCACGTGTTCTCAGGACCCACCACAGCGTGGGGGCCCTGGTTCCTCACCTTCCCAACTAGGGTGGTCTGACACACTGGTGTGTCCAAATGGGGATGCTCTGCCAAGCAAGATGGGGAACTCCTTGGCCCTTGGGATGGCAGTTTTAGCTATTGTGTCTATGGTACAAAAGTGCCTGTTTTCCTGTGTGCCATGACAGTAAAAAGGTTGTCTCCCTGCAGGTTTGCAGTAGGGGCTATGCAAGCCAGGCTCTGTGTTTGTGCCCTAGAAGCTTGCAGTCTAACTTTTATCCCAGAACCAAAGGAGGGGGACATTGGGAAGAAGCCAGAGTCCCCCATTCTGCCACCACCACTGAAGAAGATTGCTGCTGGCTCTTCAGGGAAGTTCAAATCAGGACAGTGGAGAGGTGGGATTAGGGTGCATGCATGTGCTTGTGTGTGTGATTTAAGCCTGAGAAGTTAACTACATTCATGCAATAAAGGGATGGAAAAGAAGAACAGTAAGAATGGCATGCAAAGGGATCTGAAGTAGCTGGAAGATGGTTTGGGACACAGACACAGGGAACTTAGAAAGTGTTGGCTCCTCTTTGATGCATCTTTATAGATACTGAAAGTTCAGATTCCTTTGTATGACACCATTATTGTTTGCCGGACTTCCTGCCAAGACTGAGCCTCATGGGGCCCTGGGATTTATTGAGGTTACACAGAAATATTATGTTTCCTATTCTGGGTCCACCCTCTGGAAGGCTGAGCCCAACCTAAAAGTGTTTGTGTGCAGGTAGTTGATATGGGAGGTGACTTCAGGGAGCAGAAGCAAGGCATGGGGAAAAGGGGGAGGGAGGGGAAAGAAAGCCAATACAGACCTCTTCCCTGGTGGCTCAGATGGTAAAGAATCTGCCTGCAATGCAGGAGACCTGGGTTCAATCCCGGGGTTGGGAAGATTCCCTGAAGAAGGGAATGGCTACCCACTCCAGTATTCTTCCTTATTCCATGGACAGTAAAGCCTGGCTGGCTATAGTCCGTGGGGTTGCAGAGTTGGACACAACTGAGCGACTAACACTATACCACTAACACTAACACACATCAAGGTCATAGCTCTGTAACTGGGGTTGGCTCCCAGGCTGGTCTGCCTGATGATCAGCCAGAGACATACATCAGCTTCTGTTGCCCATTGAGGGTCCTGTGGGAGGCATGAACTCTGCTGCATGTCAGAGCTGTGCATGTATAAATTCAAGGGGACTCCCACTAGTGTCTACAGCATCACAGACATTTTCAAGTGGAGGAAGCAAGAGATACAGGCCTGCTCTTGAGACAAGTTGTTATCAGGGTGAGGCTAGCTGACATAGGTTGAGGTTGGAATCAGAGATGAGATCAAGGATTGGGGTCAGGAAGCCAGAGGGAGCTGACCTACCATCACAGAGGATGCCCCTGATATGACCCATGGAAAGACTGAGAGACAAGGCAGGAAGGATATGTGATCTCAGGCCAGGCTGTAGCCGAGGGAAGCTCAGGGCCTTTCTATATCCCTTAATGTGCCTTCTCCTACCTTGAGGGGCCCCCTGACTGACAGCCCCGCCCGTCACCAGAGCAACACAAGGCACTCATGTCATGGAAGCTCCTGAAACTCCACTCATCACTGCCTCTCTCACAGCACCCTTGTCCTACTGCCTGGACCCTATACCCTTGCCCCTAGAGCCCCACCAGCTGCCATTAAACCTCCTGCTCCTTACTAGAAGTGTCTCTAATTACTGTTACAAGGCAAAAAGATGGTTCATATGGTTGTAACTTGTGTCCACAATAAATAAACTAGTGATAAATTTCAGGGGTGCATATCTAAGCAAGAGAAACTTGAAGACAGAACTGGGAGGGAGGGTCAAGAAGTCAGTGAGCTTCCTTGTCCTGAGAGGTCTTGATGGAGCTCCAAAGTGAAATCACTTTTTCCTAAATCCACTTTGGGAGTTCATGTGATGGGATGGGAATACTTCCTTTCTTAGCCAGCATTACCTGTTACGAGTCCCCTACAGAGCAGAGAAGGGAGCAGCATGTACTGCTTTGCTGTTTCCTGAATAGACAGGGCAGGGATGAGGAAGTCCAGAGAACACTGTCCTGGGCAGCTGCCACTGGGGACCCAGCCAAGCTTCCAAGTGCAGAAAGGAACATGGACATGAAATTCCCATGGTGCATATATATATATATAGATACCCTTGTTCACTGGCCTTAGGCTTATGTGTAATTGGATATAAGTTCACTGGCCTTAGGCTTATGTGTAATTGGATATAAAAGAATCCCTGCTCGATTTAAGTAACTGAACTCATCCCTTTGGCCCAAACATTTAATTGCCTCTTGTGTGGGCTTTGCTACAATGTTGGGCAAGTACAAGCCAAATGCAGGATCAATAATAAAGGGTATTGGTCCCATTTATTTCATTTACTATGCATCTGGGTTGGGGGATGGTTAGAATGTGGCAAGTGCCATGGTGTTTTGTGGTTTTTTCCCTAGCTTTCTTTGTTTTTTTAAAAATTACTATTCTGAAGCTTACACCTTAACTGTCAGCTCTAGTTTTATTCCAGTTTTTGCTTCTCTTGAAACAATTTCCAAAGAGTCTTCTTTCCTTAAAGCCGAAAAGGGAGGTTGGGGTGAGTTTAGAAAAAATAAGTTTTGGTGAGGATCCAATGAGAGAGGTAGAATGACTCAAGAGATGTGTGTGTCTGTGTCAGAGAGAGAGAGAGACAGAACCACAAAGAGATTTGACCTTATACAGTTACAGGAGCTGAAAGACAGGGAGGCCTGGCAAGCTATAGTCCACGGGGTCGCAAAGAGTTGGACATGACTTAGCTACTTAGCTACTGAATTATGGGAGCTGGTTAAAGAATATATAAGGCTATTTTCTTTCATGTCTAATGCTTGAGTTTGAAGTCTTCAGAGAATGCATTTGGGAAGGGAAGATACGTATGAAGTAGAGAACAAGGACAAGCAGGAAACCACAAGAATGAAGTGAAGCCCAAGAAGGACTGAAACCCATGTCAGTCCTCGCTGCCTCTGACTTGATGACATGAGTGTCCTGTGGGAGAAGATGGTGCCCACAGAACTATTCACACACCTGAAGTCAGAGAAGCTGAAGAAGGTTCTAGGGGAAGGTGGAACTGTTGTAGGCTTGACTGCTACCCCCACACCAACAAAGTGAGCCAGCAGATTAAGTCACAAGGTATGTGAGCTACAACAAGGCTGCTGGCTCATTTCTACTTCTAAGGGACCTCTCTTACAATTCAGTCTAACCAGAGACACACAGGAAAGGGAATTCTGGAAGATATAACTCAGCCTGGCCACGTTGTCAGGTTACAAAGACACCGAGTGTTCTAAACAAAATAATAGTAAATTATTGTTTGGCAAAAATATTAGCTACTATCTTTTGAGCAATATGCCAAATGCATAAGTTACTTCATTTAATCTCATGATAGTCTTATGAGAAAAGTATTCTATCCCCACTTTACAGATGAGGAAACCAAGTCTGAGAAGTTGCAGTGAGCACATTGCTATGGACCATACAGTACACAAGACTCTTCTTTCCTGTGAGGAATTCATCCTGTGCAGTCTGGGTTTGGGTTTACAGTCTACCCTTGGGCAAAGGGAGGAACATGTGACCCAGACCTGACCAATCAGAGCGCCCCATCCTCTTGGTCAGTGACTAACCCATAAATGGACGTTGACCCAGAATGGGCCAATCAGAACCTTTCCTGGGAATTTTCTATCAGGGAAAATATGATCTTTGTGTCTTGGGGGCTTGTCAGGTTAAGTGTGGGGCTTGGTTTCTTATACTAATGTTACTCACCATATAGAACAAACTTATCTGAGCATGGAGAGAAAGACATCATATGGGTCCCTAGATTTAACCATGTCTAAAGTTTGCTGTATTCTCAAACCACCCAGCCTGCCTGAGTCTATACATTTCTTATTTACGTTAGATAGTGTGGGTTGGGGTTTTGTCAGTTGTCACCAGAAGAGACTAGTAAACAAAACTGGTGAAAAAAGAGTATTGTAAGTGAAAGATCCCACAACGTAGATTTCTTATACAAGGGTTTCCTGGGTATATAAACCAATAAATTTTCAATTATTTAAAAAAATAAAATGTTGCTTGCAATGAAGAGAGTATGTCTAATACAAAGGTTAAAAGACTGGCCCAGGGTTGCCCAGCCAGTAAGAGAAAATGGCTAGAACTTGAATCCAGAGTTGTCTGGTTCCAAAGCCTAGGCCCTTAACTTTGGCCCACACTATGCTGCTGCTGCTGCTGCGTCGCTTCAGTCGTGTCTGACTCTGTGCGACCCCATAGACGGCAGCCCACCAGGCTCCCCCGTCCCTGGGATTCTCCAGGCAAAAACACCGGAGTGGGTTGCCATTTCCTTCTCCAATGCGTGAAAGTGAAAAGTGAAAGTGAAGTCGCTCAGTCGTGTCCAACTCTTCACGGACCCCATGGACTGCAGCCCACCAGGCTCCTCCACCCATGGGATTTTCCAGGCAAGAGTACTAGAGTGGGGTGCCGTTGCCTTCTCCAGCCCACACTATAGCCACACTCATTTAGTTAGTGCCTCTGAGGTCAGTCACCACAGGCTTGGTCTCTGGCATCTCAAAGAAGAGTCAATGGCTTGCTTAAAGGAACGCCTGATGCGAGCTTTCCTAATTTGCTTTGGAGACAAAGGACACTAAGGGGTGAAGCAAAAGTAGCCAGGTTGTACCACAGAGAATTTTAGTTCCCTGCCAGGGATGGAACCTGCAGCTCCCTCCGTGGAAGCATGGAGTCCTAACCACTGGGCTGCCAGGGAGGTCCCCAAAGTAACCAGATTTGGGGTCAAGATCTAAGGCCATGATTTGGGATTCATGCAGCCAACCTCCACTGTGCCTGTCACTTGAGTATTCTATGTCCTGAACTCAAACTGATCAAATCAGTGATTAAGGCAAAGTTCATGCTAGTCAATCCAGATGTCATATTGCTACTCTATTTTTAAATCTTTCCCAGGATGTAAATTTGACAGTGTTCCTTCCTATTCTCATCCAGTGTCCAGTCACCTCACAATGAGAAGTTCTTTATGACTAACTTGCAAGCTTCCTGTTGGAGCTCTTCAAACAAGTGGAAAACATCTGGTCTTTGCTCAGCAGTTAACATAGTTTTAAAGCCCAAATTAACTCCTCACCTTTTTCCTTTCAAAGTTTAAGAAACTTAATTTAGTCTTAATGCCTCTTTCAAAGGTTCTATTTTCCAATGATGTTGGTGCTACTTGTCCAGACTATTTCTAGGGCTCCTCTATCTCTAGGGAAGCAGCATCCTATGGGAATGTTCTAGATCTGTGTTGTTCAGTACAGTAGCCACTGGCCATGTGTGCCTATTGAGCACTTGAAATATGACTGGGCTGACTGATGAATTTGAATTTGTATTTAATTTTAATTTATTTAAATTTAAATAGCCACATGTAGCTAACTCCTCCCACTATATATAACAAATACGTTTTGATCTTGTTTCTGGCCTTCCAAGTATTATCGTTATCCTTTATTTTTTTTGTATTTTTTTAATGTGAAATTTTTTTTTATTTAAGAAAAATACTATGCATACCATGCAACTAATACACATTCCCCTCCACTTGCATTTTTTTTTTTTTACTTTATTTTGCTTTACAGTACTGTATTGGTTTTGGCATACATTGACATGAAAAGACCTGCTGACTTTTGTTCAGTTAGTGGTCCACTAGGACCCTCTACTCTGTGTGACATTTTTAGTTTCCAGCTTCTATTTGAGTACTTTGATATTTTTTTCATGTCACCAAGTCTGTATTTATCTCTACTGGAATTCTATTTCTACCCCCTTTCCTCATATTGTTTAGAATAGTTTGGCTTTGACCAAAAAGGGTGGTCATACTGTAAAGTCAGCGGGTGGATAATTACATAATAATCCCTCAGATGAGAAGAATGAGCAATAAGAGAAGAGCAGTCATGACTTTCCCGAGTCATGATTTCTTTGGTGGGGATGTCTATTGCTTCAAAAAGAGGGGAAAGTTAATATTGATTTCATGCTTTCCTGCTTCTTCTCCTGAAAACCTTGCCTGATCTTTTTGCTTTCTACATGTGTTATTTTACCCCAGTGTTTGGAAATACTATGTCAAACTGATCTCGCTGATTCTCAGAGCAGGGAGATTACAAAACTTCAAGAAAAATATTCATGAAACGCAAGTGGCTCTGAGGGCCTGAGAGCGTGTGTATTGGCCACCATCACCTTCTTCTCTTCATTGTCCTTTTATTTTTTCACTGACCTGTGCTTTTGACCTTTCATTATTCAAGGAAGAGTGGTACAAGGTTTTTTTTTATGTAGGACATGTGTTCTAAGATCCAAGAGATCGGGGAGGGTATCTTTAATTCAGTTAATCCAGTGTGTCCTTTTAACAGTTCCTATGCACAGTTCTATTTTGCAGTTAGTACAGGGCTAAAGCCTGCTGAAAGTTGACTTTAGGAGATGGCAACAGAAGATGACCAGCTATTGACTCTTGTTTTCTGGCGCTGCTGAGTTATATTTGTCTGCATGCTCAGCATCCGCCCGAATCAAATGACGATTCTCCTGAGCAGCCGCAGGAGCCCCAGGCCCTCAACTCCCTGCATGGAGCCAGTGCTACTACTCTCTGCCACTTCAAGCAGACTTGCACAGAATTAGCCTTACACAGTTAATGTTTAATTTTAAAAGCTGCATTTTGTGTGTGTATATTTCCATTTTGGTGAGCAGACCAGATGCTCTGCCAAATTTACCCTCAGCTAATTGCGCAGTTCAGTGTCCTGAAATGTGCCCTTGTTTGCTTAAAACCTGCTGATTTGCAAAGAAATGGTTCCAGGAATGTGGGTCAGAGTGGACACTCCTGTGGAAGCTAAACTGATCAAGAAAGAGCCTCAGAGTCCTGGCTGGGGTGCTGGGTGTGTGTAAATCTCCAGGGCAGGATTGTCATTTTAATGATAAAGCTGCTGGGGTGGGGTCGGGGGAGGGCTGGAGATATGGACAAAAATCAGTTTGGCTCCAGTCCATCCTTGGAACCCCCTCAAGCTTTTCATTTTGAGCAGGCTTTGGGGCAAGATTGGAATAAAATATTAATGCACAGCTGGAGGAAAATAATTTTCAAATCTGACATTTGCTGTGCCTCTGTCCCTGGAGGCCCTCTGAAGAGATGTATGTGAAGCAGGAGTGATCATCTAACAAGAATAGAGTGAAGATGAAGTTGCTCAGTTACTCTGCCCTGTTCCTCAACCTGGAACCTGAAGGCAGAGCTGTCCCTAGGGACTTGGCTCAAAGCAGACCACAGTGTTCTGACCCCTGCTGCCTGGGAAGTGAGCTGAGAGCAGTCCGGAGGGGATTGAAAAGCAGAGTGGGGAACTGAAAGAGAGACCAAAGTGGAAGCAGCTCCAGTGGAGGGACAGCAAACAAGGGGACGATCACCTGCCCATCTTGGTGGTAGCAGGGGCGTGGGGGGGAAGGGTGTTCCCACCTATCAGTGGGGCAGGATATCAACCTCATCATTTTTAGCACGCGCTCCTACTCAGGGTGTCCTGGGGGCAGCTCCCCTCTGGGCTTTTCACTCCCTTGTTGACTGCGTGCTCCTGCCAGTCTTGTTGCTGTCTCTCTTAAGAGGTGTTTGGGGGGCTAAAAGGCAGGCTAAAAGGGAACAATTCCACTGGATTTCATTCAGCTCTTGTAATCCTTCAAGAATTTATTTCAGTCCATGGATGTTCAATTGTTTTAATAATTGCATTAGTTTCCTATGGCTACATATCAGATTACCACAAATTCAGTTGCTTGAAACAGCACAAATGGATCTCACTGGGCTGACACCGAGGTGTAAGCAGGGCTGTGTTCCTTTCTGGAACAATCCTAGGAGACAATCTGTTTCCTTACCTTTTGCGTCTTCTAGAGGCTGCCTGCATTGCTTGATTTCAACTTCAAAGCCAACAATGGCCGGCTGAGTCTTTCTCATATTCCTTCCCTTTGACACTCTTCTGCTTTCCTCTTCTGCATTTAAGAACCCTGTGATCACACTGGACCCACCTGAATAAACCAGGATCATTTCCCTCTGTCAAAACCAGCTGCCTAACAACCTGAATTCCATCTGCAAACTTACCTACCACCACCTTTGCCATGTAAGCTAATATGTTCATGTGTCCTAGGGGTTAGGATGTGGATGTCTTTGGGGGACCATCGTTCTGCTCACTTTAATCATAAACCCTTGCCTTTCTCCGAGCCCTTTTATAGACCTTATTTTGTGTCTAAAATGCTTCTGAGATAGGGGAGTGGGTGGGATTAATGTTTTTTAATAATAAGAAAGCTGAAGTAAAAGTAAAAAAAAAGTAAGCAAATAAAACTTGCACAGATCTCACCCTGAGTTTATTTTTTTGTAAAAATTGTTTACTTATATTTTTGGCTGTGCTGGATCTTCCTTTCTGCTTGGGCTTTGCTCTAGTTGTGGTGACCAGGGGGCTATTCTCTAGTCACAGTGCATGGGCTTTTAATTGCAATGGCTTCTCTTGTTGCAGAGCACAGACTCTAGGGCACGTGGACTTCAGTAGTTGTAGCTCCCATGCTCTGGAGCACAGGCTCAATAATTGTGGCACTCAGGGCATGTGGGCTCTCTCTGGATCAGGGATCAAAACTATGTCTCCTGCATTGGCACACAGATTCTTTACCACTGAGCCACCAGGGACCCCCTGAGTTTACTTTGAAAGAGAAAATTGTTAAGATACAGGTCATGGTGTTCAGTTCATTTCTAGGCTATAACTCTAGGTATAACTCTAGGTAGTAATCTCAGAAAGAGGAATGTAGGGCAAGTATGGCCTTGTAGGACCAATGGTCAGACCTGGATCCAAATTTTGTGTTCACATGAACTTGAGCTTGCTCTGTCATTTCCTCTTCCTGAGTCTGTGAGTCCTTGTTTTTGCCTTTCCAAGTAGCTTTGAAAGTGACCAAGATGATAGCTTAAACACAGATCCTTACTACAGGAAGTTATGACCCAAATGCAAAGCTGTTTGTATTTATTAAGATGAATGCCATTAAAAGATGCTGCCTGCAGAACAAAAGCCATGGCCTGGTACTGACCTTGTTGAATTTTACATGAAGAAGGAATAGACTGTCTGTAACAAGCAATCAAGATATGGACAAAGTTTTTTAAAATAACAAATGAGCTTTTTCATAAAATAGTTAGAATGATATTTAGGGCTAAAACAACAGACTGGTTCCAAATAGGAAAAGGAGGACGTCAAGGCTGTATATTGTCACCCTGCTTATTTAACTTATATGCAGAGTACATCATGAGAAACCCTGGGCTGGGAGAAGCACAGCTGGAATCAAGATTGCTGGGATAAATATCAATAACCTCAGATATGCAGATGACACCACCCTTATCGCAGAACATGAAGAGAAACTAAAGAGCCTCCTGATGAAAGTGAAAGAAGAGAATGAAAAAGTTGGCCTAAAGCTCAACATTCAGAAAACGAAGATCATGGCATCTGGTCCCATCAGTTCATGGGAAATAGATGGGGAAACAGTGTCAGACTTTAGTTTTGGGGGCTCCAAAATCACTGCAGATGGTGATTGCAGCCATGAAATTAAAAGTCGCTTACTCCTTGGAAGGAAAGTTATGACCAAGCTAGACAGTATATTCAAAAGCAGAGACATTACTTTGCCAACAAAGGTCCATCTAGTCAAGGCTATGGTATTTCCAGTGGTTATGTATGGATGTGAGAGTTGGACTGTGAAGAAAGCTGAGCACTGAAGAATCGATGGTTTTGAACTGTGGTGTTGGAGAAGACTCAAGAGTCCCTTGGAGTGCAAGGAGATCCAACCAGTCCATCCTAAAGGAGATCAGTCCTTGGAAGGACTGATGCTAAAGCTGAAACTCCAGTACTTTGGCCACCTCATGCAAAGAGTTGACTCATTGGAAAAGACCCTGATGCTGGGAGGGATTGGGAGCAGGAGGAAAAGGGGACGACAGAGGATGAGATGGCTTGATGGCATCACCAACTTGATGGACATGAGTTTGGGTAAACTCCGGGAGTTGATAATAGACAGGGAGGCCTGGCGTGCTGCGATTCATGGGGTCACAAAGAGCTGGACATGACTGAGTGACTGAACTGAACTGAAAAGCAACTAGCGAGGAGCGACTCTGCCTGCCTTTCCGTGATTGCCACTCAGGTACAGAGGACTCAGTTATGCAGTTCTCCTATAAGCTACATTTCCTTTGCAATTTGACTGGGAATCCTGAATCTAGGGAAATCAATGAAGAAAGAAACAGGAAGTCCCTAACCTATAAACAGGTTGGATTTAAAAGGCTAATACTGAGCTCCTGCTTGCTGACACTCTTTCTCTGTTTTATTCTGTTCTTTTTAGAGAGTGGAATTAAAGACTTCCCCAATCTTAGCACAGTGTCTCTGCTCAGGGGCCTGATTTAAAAATAATACACACACACACGCGCACACAACCCTCTTGGGGTATTTGGCTATCTTTTCATCAATAATAAAGGAGCTTATTACTATTAAGGCAGGACTTAAACTTGAAAACAACATGCCTTCCTCAAATGGACACCTTTACCAGGTGATTGAGTTTGGCAGTGTACACTGCATGGATACCCTGAGGCTTGGAAAGACTAACTGTATTATGAGCAACTTGCATCTCAGAAAGCAATTATAGTAAAACACTCCCAGGGCAGGTTTCGGGGAAGGCAATGGCACTCCACCCCAGTACTCTTGCCTGGGAAATCCAATGGACGGAGTAGCCTGGTGGGCTGCAGTCCATGGGGTCGCTAACAGTCGGACAGACTGAGCAACTTCACTTTCACTTTTCTCTTTCATGCACTGGAGAAGGAAACGGCAACCCACTCCAGTGTTCTTGCCTGGAGAATCCCAGGGATGGGGGAGCCTGGTGGGCTGCCGTCTATGGGGTCACACAGAGTCGGACACGACTGAAGTGACTTAGCAGCAGCAGCAGCAGGGCAGGTTTGCCCAAAGGCTAAGTGGTGACTGATTCTTCCTCTTCTAGCTCTGGAACTTGGCTATCTCAAAAATAGTTAAAATGAAAAGGGAAGGAATGTTTTCATTGGAGAGTCCCAACACAGTTTCCAGCATATTTTCCATTTGCTTGACTTTACTCTTGGCCCTGAATGAAGTAGAAGGTGGAATTTTCTCTACTGGAATCGTGAAAACCTGGCATGTGTGCTCATATCTGCTCTTGATATTGCTCATGCTGTTAGCTGCAGCTGCGTTTGCTGTAAGCGAATTGCTTTTGTCTTTGGTGAGGATCACATTGCCTTGTGATTGCCCTGTGATTGGAGTGGGCATTTTCATGAGAGGCTTGGTTGTTCTTGTATTTTTGTTGCATCTTTTTCAGTTTTCAATCCATGTGCTGATGTGGGCTTGTTTGCAAAGGGAAGAGGTATTTGGCTATTCCATTTCACACAGTAAAGGTAGCAGCTTACTGGGGGCTGTTTTTATAACCTAGAAGACTGAAGTTTTTGAAAGAAATTTGGCAAGCCATAGGTGTTATTAAGATTTTATGTGATACAGAGCCACACAATAACACCCTGCACATGGGCCTCTCTTTTAACTCTATTTTAAGTTTTAAAAGCAAAACAAAACAAAACCTTCCATCAAAATGTTATTAGGTAAGTTTGGACATTTAAGCTCGACAGAAATCTATGAAATCCAGAATCATTCCATTTTGTTTCTGTAGGACCGAAAATCAGAGAAGGTAATGGCATCCCACTCCAGTGTTCTTGCCTGGAGAATCCCAGGGACAGGGGAGCCTGGTGGGCTGCCATCTATGGGGGTCGCACAGAGTCGGACATGACTCAAGTGACTTAGCAGCAGCAGCAGGACCAAAAAGGATTTCAGAAAATATTTAACTCTGATATTAAAAAAAAACCCTTACAATNGTTCTTGCCTGGAGAATCCCAGGGACAGGGGAGCCTGGTGGGCTGCCATCTATGGGGGTCGCACAGAGTCGGACATGACTCAAGTGACTTAGCAGCAGCAGCAGGACCAAAAAGGATTTCAGAAAATATTTAACTCTGATATTAAAAAAAAACCCTTACAATAAATGCTGAGGTATAAATACTGAGAAAGATCAGGCAACTTCTCATTAAAGTTTAGAAACACTCCAAGTTATAGATTAATAGGATGCAAGAAGTTATGCATTTGTGGAAAGGTTTTTATATTTTTAAATTTTAATACCAGGCCCTTTACTAAGAGAAACAGAAAAGCATGGTATCTTAACTGGCATGGAACCCCTAAGGGTTTAAATCGCCTCTTAGAATCCTTTTCTGTCTACCTCATATGACTGTGTGCAATTCTCTTTTGTCAGCTTCTGTGTGAACTCTCAGTTTGTACTTCATTAATTTGTATCTGCAGAAATTTTGTATTATGAAATGTGGCCTTGGGTTTTGTTCTAGGAGAAGGAAACAAGAGTGCATGCATGCCAAGCTGCTTTAAAGAACTGCTGTTTCCTGCCTCCAACAGTGGGTTGATGCTCGGAACCCTTGGCTATTTGAAGTGGGACAGAATGCCAGCCAGTGGGGCCTAGAGTCCTCCCCAGCACCCCTTTATTACTCTCTGATACCCCAAGTTTTGAGAGGTGTACTGGACTGTAGGTCTCTTGAACAGTATCTTAACTCATTATAGAATCCCAGGTGCCCACCAAACGAGAACTTCCATTCATCCATAGAACTGAACTGTATGGTTAAGCTTTGGAATCGGACATACCTCAGTTTGAATCCCATTTCTGCCAGTTTTGGGCTCTGTGATCTTGATAACTTACTAGAGCTCTGTTACTTGTGTTTTCTCATTTGTAAAATGGAAAATGACATTATTATAATGATTATAGATGTCCCTGAGTTACAGTGGTTTTACTTACAACTTTTGGACTTTGGTGCAAAAGTCATGCATTCAGTGGAAACCGTACTTCAGATTTTGAATTTGGGCCCTTTCTTGGTCTGGCAATATGCTGCATGATGCTCCCACATGCTGCTGGGCAGCACAGCTGTGGATCCCAGTCAGACACACAACCATGAGGGGAAACAACTGATACACTAAAACCACCCTGGACCCACACAACCATTCTGCTTTTCACTTTCAGTACAGAATCCAACACATTTTCATGAGAGAGTCAGTACTCTATTATAAAAGATGCTTTGTGTTAGGTGATTTTGCCCAACTGTAGGCTAACGCAAGTGTTCTGAGCATGTTTAAGATAGGCTAGGCTAAGCTATGATGATCGGTGGGCTAGTTGTATGAAATGCATATTTGATGTATGGTATTTTCAACTTATCATGGATTTATTGGGACATAACCCCATTGTAAGCTGAGGATGTTAATGTAATGTATTATATTAATATAATCTAATAATAATACAATTATTAGAATTCCTTGGAAGAGTAAATAAGATAGTGCATGAAAAAATTTAGCTTTTCACAAGGAACTGCCTCAGAAAATAATAGTCCTTTTAATTAGTTTGTTAAAAGCCTTCCCCATTTAAAAAAATTAATCAAATGCATATCTCTTTAACTGTCAGTCAACTTGGGTGAACCTGAAATGACCAAGGTCAATGCTCTGAGTTAGTGTAATTCCAACCAAAAGCAAAAGACTCAGATTTTTAGTCTGCTAAAACTTACTCAGCCTTTCCATAGGTAAACATATTCTGTTTTTAAAAAAGCAATGATAGTAGCTTGTGTACCCCCCTTTTTACTGTTTTTCTTGACCTCTAGAGGTTTGGGGTCCCAAGAGGAGAAATAGCATCATTGTTCTTGTGTTGGCTTCCAGATTGCACAGGTCTAAATCAACCCCCAAATACATTTTTGGAACATATATTTGGGGACAAGTAAAAAACCGTGGTCATTAGGGCCAAACAGACTTAAGTTTAAATCTTGTCTTCTATTTACTTGTGTGACTCTGGAGAAGTTCTTTAACCTCTCCCAAGTCCCAGTTTTAATTTCTGTAAAAAGGGAATAATTCCTGCCTTATAGAATTGCCATGTAAATGAATGAGATAAGGATAAAGCCCTAGTACAGCATCTGATACATGACTGACTTTCAGTTAAATGGTGGTGGCTGTTACTTGTATTAGTTTTGGGAGTCTTATAAAATTTAAAATTTTACTCTTAATGTAAGAGTGGTTTATTGGCATAGGTGCTATTGGATATAAAAATTAATAATGACATATTCCTTGCCCTGAAGAAGTTTGTAATCACCAGGATAATACATAAACAGTGATTGACCTGAAAATTGTGTAATAGTCAAAAGCAATGTGCAAAAACAATAAAGGAATGAGTAGCATTTGGTAAAGTTAAAAAAAGAGTGGTTATTGGTTTTAAATTTAGGATTACCTGACACATAATTTGATATTCCAAAATGAGTGAGACCATAACAAAAACCTAAATATAAGATTTTGGTTTAGGGATACAGTAGTGGGTAGAAGCTGGAAGGAGCTGAAGACTGTGAAAGCTAGAAGGGACATGAAGGGAATGTTACAGATATATAAAGGATCTCAAAGCCCAAAGGCTATGGGTGAGAAATTAAAGAAAAATAAGAAACATGTTACTGGAAGCTACAGAAATGGGTTTCTTGTTATGTAGAGGCATAAAATTTGCCAACACTATTGCCTGTTCTAATGTGAAAAAATAGAAAATGTATTATCATGGAAATAATGACATAGTTAAGATTTCCAGGCAAAATATTAAAATTGCCACCTGGCTTCTTTTCCTAGGTTTTGATAAAATACGAAAGGAACAAGTTGAGCTACAGAAAAAACTGTTAAATATCAAAGTCGAAACTTGCTGGGCTCAAAAATAAAACTATTTCTCATATCTAGTCTCTCCAAATGGCACATGATTCTCAAATTAAGTGTCACAACAAAGATCAAATCCTGGAAGGGTTTATAGGCTCTTTTCTTGACTTTATAAAGTTAGAATAGGGTGTCTTATAAGAACTTCTGGACAAGTCAAAAGCACTTTAAAGACCTTAGAGAATGCCTTGCAGATTCTACTATAAATTGGGATTCATAAGAATATTAAGCATTTTGTCATTTAGCTTCCTTCCAGGAAGGCCAAAATAGAAAAGGTGGCCAGTCTTAAAGACACTTGTACTTGTGGTTTTGTCAATGGGAGTGAACCCCAATAAGATTCATAGAAAGTCATATTTTTAAAAAGAACTGCTTTGTCACACGAAGAAAGCAATGGCACCCCACTCCAGTACTCTTGCCTGGAAAATCCCATGGACAGAGGAGCCTGGTGGGCTGCAGTCCATGGGGTCACTAACAGTCGGACACGACTGAGCGACTTCACTTTCACTTTTCACTTTCACGCACTGGAGAAGGAAATGGCAACCCACTCCAGTGTTCTAGCCTGGAGAATCCCAGGGACGGGGAGCCCGGTGGGCTGCCATCTCTGGGGTCACACAGAGTCGGACACGACTGAAGCGACTTAGCAGCAGCAGCATCTTTGTCACCAGTACTGTCATCATAGATTGAAAGAAGCAGAGACAGTACAAAATGAAAAGAAACATCTGCACTTAAAAATTTTGCAGGCAGGAAGCAGGCTGGGAAGGTTTCTCAACTGAAACCACAGGCTTCTTGGAGGTGGGGGGAGGAAAAACTCAGAGTACAGAATCAAGTGCTACCAAGAATTCCCATAAAGTGAGGTTGAGCCCTAACCAGAGAACTGGTGAAATGTGTCCCACTGGATTTCAGAACTGCTCTGAACCACTGAATGAATGTGCTTCATATACTCCCCATTTTGAGCAGTTATCTTATTCATGTACCAGAATTTGTGTTTTGGGGTCAGGGAGCTAAAGGCCAGACAGTTTATCTCTTTTAATTTACATGTCTTTAGATTGAGAGGAACTGTACTAAACTTGATAAATTTGAGGAAACTCTCATGAGGAGACCAAATCTAATTCAAATGATGAAATACTGAATTTTGAGCATGTGCTGTAATGAGATGAAACTTTGGAAATCTTGAGGCAAAGGTAAACACATCTGGCATGCAAAAGCAATGTAAATTGTTGTAGATCCAGACTAGGCTGTGGCAGATTATATTTTGCAAAGATGACTATCATCAACATACCTTGTCCCATATGAGACAAGACATCTTATAATGTCAGCTTGATGCTCCGCTCATTGGGTGGTGAGATTTATGTCCCCTCCTAGTGAAGATGGACAGACCTTTGTGATTGTCTCAACCCATGGAGACTGTGGAAGTGACACCTAAGTCTGAGTGAAAAAAATCAGTCTAAAGAAAAAGGTGTCAAAAGAAATAGAGATATCTTCAAAGGTCACACACAAAAAAAACAGAAAGCAGAAATGAGTTTGGTAGTATTTTTTCATTACTTTCTAAAGAAAATGGACATGAAGTCTGACAAACTTTTTTTTTTTTTTACCGCAATCCCCAGCAGAGCACCGGGGGTAACAGGGGAGATAATTGTGTTTAAGGAAACTGAGAGGATCTAGAGAAAAACCAAAGCTTAATATCTTGTCTGTCATTCCTCTGAAAAATTAGAAATAGCAAAAGTAAGCAAATTGCTGTTTGAGTAGTGACTAAGAGAAGAAGGAAACTCGGGGCCTATAGCATTGTTCTAAGGCAGCCCTTGGATCCCAAACTGGGCTTGGAACCAAGCCAGTTAAAAGCAGATAGGTCTGTGCCAATGGTCAAGTGAGTAATAATTCAGAATAATGTTACACCCTTAGACAGATTCAAAGTGGCATTTTAAATGCTACTCAGTTAGCAGAGCCCTAAGAGAAGGCAAACCATGAGCATGTAAATACTTTAATTAAAGCTGAATATGAAACTCACTGTGCTTAATATGGAACCTGAGACTATTATCACCCACTGCTTTAATCTTAAATTCTGACAATGGTAAACATGAGTAGCTAGTGAGAATGTGATGGTCTGCTTAACCAAAAAAAAAGCATTTTTGAAATCACCCGAGGCTAAGATTATTAACAATTCTAAGAGCAATAACAAAAGTTATGAGTCTTGGTTTACAAATTCTAGAAAAATACTGTTTGTCTGTCCTTTGATTTTATGAGGCAATTTTGAAAAACATCAATCAAAGACCTGCACTGAATCGCCAGGTGTGAAGACAGGGTATGATGGGAAATCCAGATGGTCAAACCATCAGCAGAGTTTTTATATTTGTGATTGGTAGAGAGGAGGAGGCCTATGTTTGAAGTACAACAGATGGGAAATGCCAACTTCATCACTTAAAGTATTATCCTCACTCCCTCCCCACAATCTGGAAACGAATGATGATATTGCTCTGTTTAAAGACAGCAGTCCTTTTCTAGATGAGGGGTGACTTAACAGGCCCCTTTAAGTACCCTTCCACACCTCTTTGGGTTAAAGATGTCACCATCACTATCTCCATTAGTTAATAATAAGAGGAGTGACTGCTAGTCATTAAAAAAAACAATCTTAGTAGAAATTTGAAAATTATGTACACATTTTACAATTCTGAAAGGCAAAAATGAAAAAATATTTTTAATGATGAACAATCAGGTAACAAAATGTGTGAACTAACACACACGCATGTGTGAATGCAGGCATACTTGAGCAATATTTACATTTTTAAGTAGCAGGGGGAAAAATGATACTTTGAAATGATTAGGCATCTTAATTTTGGAAAATACTACAAGCTTAAAGAGATCTAATTGGTGTCTCAACCAGCTCCCCCCACCCTCTTGCCTTAGGCAGGCAGTAGCAAAGAGAGTTATGTAAGGTCATGTAAGAATGCTGAGCGCCGAAGAATTGAAGCTTTTGAACTGTGGTGTTGGAGAAGACTCTTGAGAGTCCCTTGGACTGCACGGAGATCCAAACAGTCCATTCTGAAGGAGATCAACCCTGGGATTTCTTTGGAAGGAATGATGCTAAAGCTGAAACTCCAGTACTTTGGCCACCTCATGAGAAGAGTTGACTCATTGGAAAAGACTCTGATGCTGGGAGGGATCGGGGGCAGGAGGAGAAGGGGACGACCGAGGATGAGATGGCTGGATGGCATCACTGACTTGATGGACGTGAGTCTGAGTGAACTCTGGGAGTTGGTGATGGACAGGGAGGCCTGGTGTGCTGCGATTCATGGGGTCGCAAAGAGTCGGACACGACCTGTCTCTTATACACATCTAGNTGACTTGATGGACGCGAGTCTGAGTGAACTCTGGGAGTTGGTGATGGACAGGGAGGCCTGGTGTGCTGCGATTCATGGGGTCGCAAAGTGTCGGACACGACTGAGCGACTGAACTGAACTGAACCAATAATGATCATAGCAAACACCCTCACAGGAAAAGACTACACATGGACATGACCAGATAGATAGTCAATACCGAAATCAGACTGATTATATTCTTTGCAGCTAAAGATAGAGAAACTCTATACAGTCAGTAAAAACAAGACCAGGAGCTGACTATGGCTCAGATCATGAACTCCTTATTGCCAAATTCAGACTTAAAGAAAATAGAGAAAACCACCAGACCATTCACATATGACCTAAAACAAATCCCTTACAATCATACAGTGGAAGTGACAGATTCAAGGGATTAGATATGATAGACAGAGTGCCTGAAGAATTATAGACAGAGATTCGTGACATTGTACAGGAGGCCATCCCCTGTACAAGACCATCCCCAAGAAAAAGAATTATAGACAGAGATTCGTGACATTGTACAGGAGGCCATCCCCTGTATCAAGACCATCCCCAAGAAAAAGAAATGCAAAAAGGCAAAACAGTTGTCTGAGAAGGCCTTACAAACAGCTGAGAAAATAAGAGAAGAAAAGGCAAAGGAGAAAAGGAAAGATACAGCCATTTGAATGCAGAGTTCCAAAGAATAGCAAGGAGAGATAAGAAAGCCTTCCCCAGTGATCAGATTTTCAGGATTTCATTTAGTAGAAGCCCCATGGTTCATTCCTTTTGTCACTATAAACAATCCCTGATAACCTTCTTACTGTAGTTTTTCCACTGCATTTGCTCAGTTGCTTCCTATACTCTTAACTCTGGATCAACTTAACCAACTACCTTCTATCCAAGAGTACCCAAATAGCTCTAGGAAATGACTCAATTGCATTGATTGAAATAGCTGCACACATCCATGGTTTCTACACCCAGCTGAGCTCTCAATACCACTTAATAATTCTTTGCCCTGCCCTGGTCACTCCTTCTAGCATTTTCTACATTCCATGATCTGGTCTCATGTACCTCTCCAGTCTGATCAGTCTGCTTTCTTCCTCTCAGCTCACCCTTTGAACATTACACATACTGAATGGGATTCCCTACACACACCATGAAATAAAATTTCTGCCTTCCCTGACTTTGTTGGTGGCATCCCCCAGTCCTGGAGAGAGGGAGCCCTGATCAGCATGGATTTAAGTAGTCAGTTCCTTGGCAGACACATCTCTGCAGTGAGATGAATGCCTCAAATTATAGCTGGATGACATGAACATCCATTTAATGGGATTCCCTACACACACCATGAAATAAAATTTCTGCCTTCCCTGACTTTGTTGGTGGCATCCCCCAGTCCTGGAGAGAGGGAGCCCTGATCAGCATGGATTTAAGTAGTCAGTTCCTTGGCAGACACATCTCTGCAGTGAGATGAATGCCTCAAATTATAGCTGGATGACATGAACATCCATTTCTTTGATCTCATGGTTAACAAGCAAATTTAATGATTATAATTTGACTTTTCAAATAGATTTCCTATAGACAAAATATACTGGAAGTTGTATTTTGCATTATACATGAATGAATTTGTACCCTGGTTTGTACATCAGTCTTTTATGAATTTAGTTACTGTAGTCACTCCTTTTGAGTCTGTTTAGTTTGGGATATACTAACAAAATTGAGTTTCTGGATGGAAAAGCCAAGGATCAAACTGCTAACCCCACATAGACCACACCCAAATAATTAGCTGTCAGTCTGAGATAATGTATCTATCTTACCTCTCTGTATCAACAGTGACTTCTAAAGACCTTTTCAACTCCAAGATCATACTCCCTCAAGAGAAAGGCAAAACAACAAGAACAAAAAATCTTGGCTGTGACCTATTCTAGTGGAAATATCCCCAGTGGATTTACACTAGCTTGTTAAAAACATCCTTGTAACAATATCTGATTTCCTTCTTTTAAAGCAAACTCTGCAGTTGTAACTTGATCTCCCAAGTGGACCTGGCCCTTAAGGGAGTGTAAGCGTTATGCCTGTGTTTGGTGTGCTGGGAACTCAGAGTAGACATAGCTCCTACTATACATTATCAGTAAGTCTCCTATTAGTTTAGATCCATGAAGTTGCTCAGCTGTGTCCAACTCTTTGCGACCCCATGGACTGTAGCCCACCAGGCTCCTCCATCCATGGGATTTTCTAGGCAAGAATACTGGAGTGGGTTGCCATTTCCTTCTCCAGGGTATCTTCCCGACCCGGGGATTGAATCTGGGTCTCCCACATTGTGGGCAGACACTTTACTATCTGAGCCACCAGGGAATCCCTAAATTAGTTTAGATGGAGGTAATCAAAACCCCTGCCTGATCAAGTCTGAGGGTCAAGATTCTGGGTCCATAAAGTAAAAGAGTTTAAAGACCAAGAAGGATTTAAATTGCCCAGAAAATTCAGAATATAAAATCATAATAAGGATATTTACCATATATAAATGCTTGTAGGGCTTCCCAAGTGGCACTAGTGGTAAATGCAGGAGATATAAGAGATGTGGGTTCCATCCTTGGGTCAGGAAGATCCCCTGGAGGCAGGCACGGCAACTCACTCCAGTATTCTTGCTTGGAGAATCCCATGGACAGAGGAACCTGGCAGGCTATGGTTCACAGGGTTGAACCGAGTTGAACACAACTGAAGCAATTCAGCACCCATGGATGCTTATTCTATTTATCTCACTTAATTCTTGCAAAAGCCCTGTAAGCACTCATTTTAAAGATGAATAAACTAAGCGTTGAAAAAAAAGTGAAAATGAAAGTGTTAGCTGCTTAGTCATGTCTGACTCTTTGTGATCCCATGGACTATTGCCTGCCAGGCTCCTCTGTCCATGGAATTCTCCAGGCAAAAGTACTGGATTGGGTAACCATTCCCTTCTCCAGGGAATCTTCCCTATCCAGGGATCAAACCCAGGTCACTTGCATTGCAGGCAAATTCTTTACCATCTGAACCACCTGTGAAGTTTAATACCTCAATCAAGCTGATAAATGGAGCAAAGATATGTGCATAGATCTATCTGCCTCCAAAGCCTGTGCTTTTAACCACAGTGTAACACTGACTCCCCTTAATAAGTCCATTCATTCGTTTATTTACGGTCATGAGGAGGAAATTTTCTTTCAGGCTGGGTCTAAGAATTACATTGACATGAGACATGTTTAACAGAAGAAATTCAAGCAAAAGTTTAATAACACATGTATATGGGAGAGACCCAGAAAAACTGTGTGACTTGCCAAAATAGCTGGAACCCTCACCTTGAACACCATTTTCAGTTAAAGACAAAAGAAGATGTTGCCAATTAGGGGTTTGGGACTTCATTAGGGGAGGAAGGCAATTAACATGAAGATGGAAAAGCAAATGTTTGGTAAATGTTTGCTGGGCTATACAGAGACAATGGGACACAGAGTGGACTCTGGTCTCTGAGAGTTTCCCTCACCACACCCAGCCCATATTTATTGCAGGTAAGTATCTCTGGTGATGCTTACCTGTTCCACTGATATCTGTTCCACTCTGGGAACAGGCCCTCCTAAATTTTTTTAGGTATTTGGGGGAAGGTCAAAATTTCTTCCTGATGCTTTGGGGCCTTGATTGTTTTCAGTTTGAAATTATCTACATGCCAGAGACGTTTTGGAGTGGCAAATTTTGCTCCCCAGTATCAACATATATTTATCGAACACTTACAAAATGTTAAGCACTGGAAATACAAGGATGACTAGGACAACTACCATGAAGACGTTACAATTAAGTACTGTTGTTATTGTTTAGTGGCTAAGTTGTATCCGACTTTTTGCGACCCCGTGGATGGTAGCCTACCAGGGTCCTCTGTCCATGGGATTGTCCAGCCAAGAATACCGGAGTGGGTTGCCATTCCCTTCTCCAGGGGATCTTCCCAACCCAGGGATCGAACCCAGGTCTCCTGCATTGTAGGCATCTTCTTTACCTTCTGAGCCACTCAGTTCAATTCAGTCCCTCAGTCGTGTCTGACTCTTTGTGACCCCATGAATAGCAGCACGCCAGGCCTCCCTGTTCATCACCATCTCCCGGAGTTCACTCAGACTCATGTCCATCGGGTCCATGATGCCATCCAGCCATCTCATCCTCTGTTGTCCCCTTCTCCTCCTGCCCCCAATCTCTCCCAGCATCAGAGTCTTTTCCAATGAGTCAACTCCNATATTGGCGGACACTTGTGATTAGAGCCAAGCTCCAATGGCTAAAACACATGGAAAAAGCAGTTATCCTCCTGATAATATAGCTACAGTTGCTGCTGAAACACCTGGACTTTGCGTTCAAGAAGAATCTGAATCTCAAGGCCCTAGGAGCCCTTTTGGTGATGAACTCTACCACTATCTGGAAGGAGATCACCAAAAAAAAAAAGGAATACAAGTTTGTCCTCTTCTCTTTTAGAGACCAGGAAAATAACCCACTTGAAAACAAGGCCTTTCAGTAACACTTCTACTTCCAAATCAAAGAAACTTAGATCAAAATCTGAAGATGGTACCTTTTTCAAACGTCCTCACCTTGGGGCTAAAATGAACAAGATCATTAACCAGTCATCTTCTAATAAGCAGATACTTATAAATAAAAATACAAGTGAATCCACAAGCAGCATAGCATTGATGATATTAGACACTGATAAAGATAAACATGCAGTATCCCTGAAACCACTGGGAGGCAGAATCAAAAGGAAGAAAACTGAGGAAGAAAAGTGAAGATGAAGTTAAGCACCCCCAAGCCTCTTTATTAAGAAAAAAGTTTTCTCTTCAACTCAACAGTCATTCTTCCATGAATGGAGACTATGTGATGGATGGATAAAACTCTGGATCTGTCTGATCCATTTTCTGATATTCAGTGTTAAGAGAAAAGCCAAGAAAGTCAGAACTCTAAAATCAGATTTAGGCAAGTGACTTTCTGGTAGTCATGTATGGATGTGAGAGTTGAACTATAAAGAAAGCTGAGTGCTAAAGAACTGATGCTTTTGAACTGTGGTGTTGGAGAAGACTCTTGAGAGTCCCTTGGACTGCAAGGAGATCCAACCAGTCTATCCTAAAGGAAATCAGTCCTGAATATTCATTGGAAGGACTGATGCTGAAGCTGAAGCTCCAATACTTTGGCCACCTGATGCGAAGAACTGACTCATTGGAAAAAAACCCTAACGCTGGGAAAGATTGAGGGCAGGAGGAGATGGGGACGACAGAGGATGAGANTGCTGAAGCTGAAGCTCCAACACTTTGGCCACCTGATGTGAAGAACTGACTCATTGGAAAAGACCCTGAGCCTGGGAAAGACTGAAGGCAGGAGGAAAAGGGGACGACAGAGAATGAGATGGGTGGATGGCATCACCGACTCAATGGACACGAGTTTGAGTAAGCTCCAGAAGTTGGTGATGGACAGGAAAACCTGGCATGCTGCAGTCCATGGGGTTACAAAGAGCCAGACACGACTGAGCAACTGAACGGAACTGAACCAAGAATGGAGAAAGAGAAAGGAACACAGTATCATCAAACATCAAATTCTTGGCAGTTCCTTTTGTCTGTCTTTAAGTTCTGACTCCACTTAGATTACTCCTAAAATAGAGGAACAGTATGTCCATGCAGTCCAGGGGTCACAAAGAGTCAGACACGACTGAGCGACTGAACTGAACTTTTGAGGAAAATAGAGGAAAAAACTACCCCACCCATGAAGCAGCTGAATTAAAAGAAAATATAAATTGACCTTTAAAAATATTTTGAATTAAAATTCTTTGGAAATGGGTGATATAAATATAAGATTGCCTAATGTTCAAAACTGTTTATAATTTTTCTTTATTTTCCTTGAAGTAATTATTTATCTCAAAATGAAACCACAGTTATTTGTAAAGATGATGCTTTCTGGCTCTCAACTTGGGAATATTTGCCAGAAAACTACTGAGGTATACACTCAGTCAACAAATACATCTACACACTGGGGGAAAGCAGCCAGAAGCAGGCTTTGTCTCTGTAACCAATCTCAGCTACACTGCTCTTCCTCTAAGGAAAAATCTGCCTCACTTTCATTTCAGTAGAGTCTTATCAGATTGTTTGAAAAATCCTACAAATTAACCAAAAGATAAACAACATATAACATAAATGATCAAAAAAAATTATAAGTAATTTTTAAATGGACAATGATTATTTGAAAGTATGTTTAACTTCAATAAGAAGTTAACTCAAAGGAGTTAAAATAATAAGAAATATGAGATACTATTTTTCACTTGTCAAATTGGCAAAAATCTTTAAATAATATCTAATGGTGGGAAATTATATAAAAATATGTACAATGGTATATATAAACTGCTAGTATAAACTGAGCCAACTTTTCTGAAGGAATATATGTATATGTATAGGTTTTAAAGCCTTTAAAAGAATACATATTCTTAGAGCAACGAGATATCTAGAAATTAATCTAAGGAATCATCATAGATGTTGATATAGTTTCAAGTATGGTCAATACAGGGCTACATACATTGTTCAGAACTTGGAGGCAGCCTAGATGTCCAACAATAAAGGATTTTTTCAATTTTTATAAAACAATCATATGACAGAACATTATGTAGAGGGAGAAGGATATGTAATGTTCACAATGCATGAAAAGATTTCAGCACTACTTATTACACTATTTTAGTTTTGTATTCATGTATCCAAGATAACAGAAAACAATCATGCTGCTGCTGCTAAGTCGACTCAGTCGTGTCTGACTCTGTGTGACCCCATAGACGGCAGCCCACCAGGCTCCCCCGTCCCTGGGATTCTCCAGGCAAGAACACTGGAGTGGGTTGCCATTTTCTCCTCCGGGTTATCTCTGGAAACTGGAATTATTGTTGGTTTTTATTTGTTTCTTATTGTTTACCTGTCTCCTCTATAATCCTCTTGCTACTATTCTCTAAAAACAATTGTTTGAGATATAATTCATATATCATACAATTACGATTTATTTCTACAATAAAGAAAAAAACATAAAATTCTTCTTACCAATTGAGTTAAAGCTTTGAGAGGCAAACATTTCATTAATATTTCATTTCCCACTTTGTACAACATGTTGCATCTCAGAGCACCTTTACCTTACACAGGGTCTTCTAGCCAAGTGGACCTCACTACAGATGGACAACTAATGATGTGTTCCTGCCACAGTGCAAGTAATTAAATCTTGTTGGTGTCTTTGCTCCCTCTTACCAGAAATTACACTATGAATAAGACAGCAGAATAGCCTTGTTTTAAAGTCCTAAATATACATCATGTCCCTCTTTCTGACACACTGTGGGTCTTCACAGAATGACTCATACCAAGAGAGATGGCACCCATTACATCAAGGATTTACAACCAGAAAGGTGCGAAACTTGGGCAGCTACATACACAGCTGAATAATGCAATTTCTAATGTTTACTTCATCTTCCATTAACACCAAAAAAAAAAACCTACCTTTTTAAATGTGAATAAAATTTGCATTCAGAGATATCTAAAATACTGGCCAATTCCTCACAGAAAAGACCATAGTGATGCTGGGAACACTGAAGAGGGGAGTTGGGGGCACTTTGCAAGCTTTTGGTTGCCAGGGGACACTTACCATCTGTGGGTTGAGGAAACTGAATGCTCTTGAACGGATGGCGGAAAGAGCCAAAGTGCTGAAAAACAAGGGTCAGTACAAGGGTTAAGTGAAAGTGGAATTACGCTGGCCCAGAAATGCAAATCAACGCTCCCTAGCTCTCCGTAGAACTCGAGGTGCCCAAACACTCCATTGTTTCTTCGGATTACCTAGTGTCCCAAGAGAGGCTCAGTGATTCAGAGAAAAGAGATGAAATGCAGAGGGAAACAGCAGGCAGTGGCAGAATCTAATTTTATTTGAGAAGCATCTCCACGGTTTAGAATGGCCTTCTCATCAGTTCAGTTCAGTTCAGTCGCTCAGTCGTGTCCGACTCTTTGCAACCCCATGAAAAAAAAATGCAGTTTTAAAGTTTTGTTCCGTTTCTTTGTACTGCTTTTACTACCATTAGTAAGCCAAATTAAAAGCTCAAAATCAGAAGTGATTTTAAAACTGAAAGCTAACCAATAAGAGTAAGAAGAGACACAAGCTTAGACATTTATAATTCTCATCTCCATTTTGTTCTACCAAGTTGCCTAGTGTGCAGGACTTCTGGTTGCTGACAGCNGTCGTGTCCGACTCTTTGCGACCCCATGAAAAAAAAAATGCAGTTTTAAAGTTTTGTTCCGTTTCTTTGTACTGCTTTTACTACCGTTAGTAAGCCAAATTAAAAGCTCAAAATCAGAAGTGATTTTAAAACTGAAAGCTAACCAATAAGAGTAAGAAGAGACACAAGCTTAGACATTTATAATTCTCATCTCCATTTTGTTCTACCAAGTTGCCTAGTGTGCAGGACTTCTGGTTGCTGACAGCCTCCTGAAATATAAATTTCAGGTAAGTAACGTCATGGTTCTCATCTCTAATAGAATGGGTGGGTGGGGGAGGGAAGATGGAGGAATGGAGAAAAGGAGTCAGGGAAGGGAAGAGAGACAGGTGATAAGTTAAAGAAGAAATGAGTACAAATTTACGAGAAAAGGAACAGAATCGAAGGTCAGATATGGACCCACAGTGAGGGGGTAAACAAGGAATAAGGTAGGGACAGTTAGCAAAGGTTACAAACATGGGTGGCGGGCCAAAGGGCCCAGGCTTGAATCCAGGCTTCCAGCTTGACTTCTGGGTGACCTGGCAAGTTACTTAACCTCCTGAGGGACTGTTAAGAGGGATTAAATTTGAGAATGAACAAAATACTTGGAATGGGGCAGGAGCCCAGTGAATCTTCAGTGACCACAAGCTCAGCTGTCAGCCCCTTCCTGTCCCAGAGGGAAGAGTGAGCCAGACTCCCAATCTCGACCCTCCTCTGTCCCCACACCTGACCATTTAGAGCTCTAGCCACACACTAAAGACGGGAGACACTGAGCTTTTGAGTTGAAATCTCGGTTCTGTCACTTGCTGGCTGTTAGTGCATTAATTCATGCAACAAATACTCATCAACTGTTTGCTGTCTTCAGGTTCTGAACTAAGATTTGGTGAATGCAAACAGACATGGCCCCTGCCCTCATGCACCTTACAGACTCATGAGACAACCAGATATCAATCCAATAGTAAAGCAAATAAATATAAGATGAACACTATGGAGGATAAGCACATAGTGCCAAAAAGTACACACAAATCCCTTGAAGACGACACTACTGAGCTGAGCTTTGTCAGCTGAGTGGGTATCAACCTAGGCTCTGAAAGGGATGGTAAGAACACTCCAGGCTGAGGGAACAGCTGGCTGGCTCGAGGCCCAGAAAATGAGGAGACTGGGCTGCCACATGGGGCCAGGCCAGGAGGGCATGGTGAGCCTGGTTAAGGACCCTGGTCTCTAACAGTGAACAGAAGTAGCATTGGAGGATTTTTAATCAAAAAAATCACATGATAGTACATGACTTTTGAGAAGACCACTTAAGCTTAGTATTGGGACCAGATTTGAGGAGGTCTACTTTAGACCACTGGGGAGGCTCCTGAGCTGTCCACGGAGGGCAGATGGTGGCTGGGCTGGAGTGGAAGTCAACAGGGAATTCCACGGGTGGACACGATCTCCACAAGACCTGGAAGATGGGCTGTCGAGAGAGGATTTCTCACTGGAGGAACCGGATGCTAAAATTTTCACTCACCAAGACAGGGAGTGCTGGGAGAATGCCAACCTGGGGGAGGCTTGCTCATAGGTTTGGTTTTCGACATGTTTATCTAGGGGTCCATGGGGAAGCCATTTAACCCCTCTAAGCCTTGGAATCCTTGTGAGGATTAAATGAGATCATATGCTTATATGTTTGACACAAGGCAGATGCCAAGGAAATGGTAGCTGGTGTGTTACTGGGACCTCAGACAGGAAACATGAAGCAGGTTTGCCTCGGCCCTTCCACAGAGGGAAGCCTTCCCTTTCACAGCTCACATGGCATCCTTCTTGATATGATATATGATCCACACATACATGATCCTAAAGCAGAAAGTCCCATTTGAGCACAAAGTAAATCAGGATCCTTGGATCACGCTGGGGAGGTACTCACATTTATTTATCAGGAGATTCCTTTATCTGCCTCCTTTTTTATGTTATTAGGAAAAGTGAAGTTCTGAGGCTTGTATACACAGTACTTTCTTTTTCACCTCTTGCCTACATGGGATGGTTCAATTGATGAACTTTTAGGATAAATATATCTGTTTGATAAATACTTCTTAAGCATCACCTTCATGTATGAACTATAGAATATAAAGATAAATGAAACCCCTTCCTGTTCTTAACTCATTGGAAAAAAACCCTGATGCTGGGAAAGACTGAGGGCAGGAGGAGAATGGGGCAACAGAGGATGAGATGGTTGGATGGCATCACTGACTCAATGGACATGTTGTTGTTCAGTCTCTCAGCCATGTCCAACTCTCTGCGATCCCATGGACTGCAATACACCAGGCTTCCCTGTCCTTCACCATCTCCTGGAGCTTGCTCAAACTCATGTCCACTGAATTGGTGATGCCATCCAACCATCTCATCCTCTGTCATCCCTTCTCCTCCTGCCCTCAATCTTTCCCAGCATCAGGGTCTTTTCTAATGAGTCGACTCTTCACATCAGGTGGCCAAAGTATTGGAGCTTCCATATCAGTCCTTCCAGTGACTATTCAGGATTGATTTCCTTTAGGATTGACTGGCTTGATCTCCTTGCAGTCCTAGGGACTCTCAAGAGTCTTCTCCCATGGACATGTTTGAGCAAACTCTGGGAGGTAGTGAAGGACAGGAAAGCCTGCTGTGCTGCAGACTTTTTGCATGGAATTGCAAAAGTCAGACACAACTGACTGAACAGCAACAACAAATTCCTTGTTCTTAAGGAGTTTGAGGTCCAGCAGGAGTCACAGGCACCCACTGAAATGCCAAGAGGAAGTGTATGATAACAAATAGTGGGAAGCAAGACTCAAGTCTAGAAATAGCACACCTTCGGTTTCAAATTAAAATCTGAAACATAAGTGCTGCTTTCAAATGCTAAGCCAGTCCCACGTAGTGAAGGGTACCATTTAAGTCTGGAGTCTGGAAAGCCAGCTGGATGAATATTGTCTCAACCCGTGGCAGAAGAGAAGACAAAGATACTATCTGGTATAAATATAATAAACAGAGACAGTCAAAATTCACAATTAGAATGAATTTTGGGAAGAGGGGGTTGGGGGACATCTTAAGCGCTAAATCTAAAGAAAAGGAGTACTTTCACAGTGAAAGATTTTCTACAACATCAAATTAGAAAACTATTTGTACGGTCAGGGAAGGGATGGATATTATGTCACATGGTTGACACCCATGGTTTTTCCTCATAAAGGTAACTTGAAATCAAGATCCACAAAATTCTGCCCAGCACTGGATCTGCTGCTACCCACCTTCCAGGGTCAGCTGTCTCTAGAACAGCAAACTCAAGGAGCGAGCTTACCTGTTAAGTTCATGTACTTTGTAAAATGTCCTCTGAAATTTAAATTAAAACCCATTCTTCAGTAGTGGTCTTTCTTTTCACCTACATAGCAATTTAAACATGCCATTTATTTTCTGTCTGCCATGAGACTGGGAACCTAGGCATTATTAAACATAAAGCAAAGTTAATTCCAGGCATTCCACAAATCAAAAGTATCCCTAGAACATTTTTGCAACAGGAAACTTGAGAGTGAGTTCCAGAGAGTCCACTTTCCAGATGGTATCTTCCTCCAATAACTGAAATGCTTAAAGCCTGAATATTCACTGAATTGCTTGAAGTCAGAGTCTAGACTGCCTAATAGGTTTAGTCAGCTAGTCTACTGAGTGAATCCAAAACAAGTTCTTAAGTTTACACTTCCCGCTTTAGCAGGCTGGTTGCCTTTACTCAGAAAAAGTAATTCCATTAGTGGCAAAATCAGTGTCCAGCACATTTTCTAAGACCTGACTCACATGTCACCTCCATTACTTCCTCATTTGTCTTGGAGTCTCGGTCATGTTGGATGAAAATTTTTTCCTGGTGCCATCTGCTCTTCAACACTATGAGTTCCTCAAGGGAAAGGACAAGGGGATATGTGTTATTGTGACGTAATACCTGACACATAGTAGGCATAGTCAAACAGGAGAAAAACTCAGAAATACATTCAGAGGGACAAGTGGTCCAGAGAAATAATGAAATTGCACCCTTCTGCAGGCATACACAGAGAGGAGGACAATGAAATCTACTGGGGTTATGGTGCCACATCCAGGACCGTGCTGCTCGAGGAAGCTGGATGCCAAGCTAAGACCCAGGCTTGAGGACCTGTCCTTGCTGCCTGCAGTCCATCTCTTTGAAGGTGATTTTGCCTTGCTATTTCCCCTTGGGTCTGGCTCAGTGGTCAAGGGGATGGAACAATTCCAGAAGCTAGGTGTGTTGTCTAAGGCAAGTCTAGGCTCCCACCCAAGTAACACAAACATGGCAGGGGCTTGAGGACCTTGCTGTTGGCTTCTGTTTGTTGAGTTTTAACAGGGAGTGTGGAGGGGAAGGGTCTTAATGTCAAAAGTGCCTCGTAAATGAACAACACAGTCTCTGAATGAGCTACGTGCTTCAGGAGTAAATCTAGTTGCACAACCCCCTGGAGATACACCATGAAGCTGCATCAACCCCATTGGGAAAAAGCCTTTATCAAAGCAGGAAGCAGGTTATAAATTCTATACCCAAACAGGAGTTCAAATGAAAATCCTACATCTTTTGACTCAGAGGCTTTTCAAAGGAAATGTGTATCTTTGTAAACTCTCCTGGGAGCTGTTTTTATAAACATGATTTTTAAAGCAATCTTTTAGATTAGACATGAATAAACAGCACCAGAAATGTTACATACACTATTTTGATTACTAATTTTAGTCTTCACATTCATAAAGTTAAATTCTTAATTCTATGAGCAGATACTCTTGAGACACTTTTCTTCATTTTAAAAATCAAGAATCACAAACCTTAGAGCTCAAAGGGACCTCATCAGTCATGTGGTCCAATATACACAACTGGACTCTTTGCTTTGCAGAAGTAGAAAGAGTCATGTTTTGCCCTGTCAAGAGACAACTTGTGTACTGACATGAATCCAATAAATAGGGTTTGATTACAGATTACTGAAGACAGTATTCCCCCAAAAGTGTTTCCTATAAAATTAGAGACTTCTGAGGTAAATTTTTTTTAAGATTCTGTGATCAATGAAGTTTTATAACTATAGAACTAAACAAAGCTTTAAAAAGCTCTTTTTGTTTTGATTCTAAATTGTCAGACTTATAAGACTTAGACTTATTAGAACTTATCAGACACCAATATATACATCATGAATATCCAAGAAGGAGATAAAGTATATGACACGAAGGACCCCAAAACTCCTCTTCCCTTCAGGAAATATCCACAGTGTCAGAGAATGTCAGTGAGCAGTGGAACACTGCTTAGAAAAGCTGCCTACAAAGTTTTCAGCTATATTACAGAACATCTGTAATTTGTAGTAGCTACTGCATCTATTCACAGAGATAGAATGTAAATTTGTTCCTGAGCATTCCTGCTGTTGCTGCTGCTAAGTCGCTTTAGTCATGTCCGACTTTGTGAGACCCCAAAGATGGCAGCCCACCAGGCTCCCCTGTTCCTGAGATTCTCCAGGCAAGAACCCTGGAGTGGGTTGCCATTTCCTTCTCCAATGCGTGAAAATGAAAAGTGAAAATGAAGTCGCTCAGTTGTGTCTGACTCAGCGACCCCATGGGCTGCAGCCTACCAGGCTCCTCTGTCCATGGGATTTTCCAGGCAAAAGTATGGGAGTAGGGTGCCATTGCCTTCTCCTGAGCATTCCTAGTCAATGCAAAAAGCACTGATCACAAGATAACAATCACATAAAAACTTCTGGGCATTCATCAGATGAAAACAGTTGTCCCAGGAGCACCAGCTATTTATGGTACTTGAAAGATATGGCCCCTCAGGTATCTTCATAAACAGGATCAGGATGACATCCTCAGCGAAACCCCCTTCAGTGCATAGAGTTTATAGGCAATCTGATAAGACCCTTTTCTGGACACAGATGGCATGCTGCCACCGTGCAGTTCAGTAGAAGCAGCGTTATAAGAAGTCACACCATGTTTTACATGTTCATAGTATTCAACTGACTAACTTGACCCAAGACTCTAGCCACACTCTGCCAATAACCAGCCATGCCTGTCTCCAAAGGTCAATCATTTGCCTACTCAGGTCTTGAACTTGATGGCCCCCGCAGTCTAGCTTTAAAGTTCTAGAAATCTATAGGGTTTATTACTTCATCTTTCAGAAAAGCATCAAGTTTCCAGTCTACTTTGAAAGCATGAATTCATCCCGGTAGGTATGTGTACCTTCAGTAGCTTACACTCATGAAAGAAAGGAAGTGAAAGTGAAGTCGCTCAGTCATGTCGGACTCTTTGCTACCCCATGGACGGTAGCCTGCCAGGCTCCTCCATCCATGGAATTTTCCAGGCAAGAACAGTGGAGTGGGTTCCCATTTCCTTCTCCAGGGATCTTCCTGACCCAGGGATCAAACCCGGGTCTCCCACGTTGCAGGCAGACTCTTTACCATCTGAGCCACGTGGGAAGCCCAGGTTACACTCATAGGGGATGTATTTAACAAATCACTAAAACCTTAAGCCATGATAATGATCAGACACATGGCAACGTGTCAGAAATCTGGAAGAGCCAGAAGAAAAGAATAGAAGAGGGAGAATACCCAAAATAATTTAATCTACCTGAGCATTTTCCTTCAAATCCTTAGTTTCTTGCGGAGACTGTAATAATGTGGAAATAATACTCTCAATAATTTTCTCTAAACCAGCCTATAAATTCTCAGGAAATAATAATAGTAGTAGCAGCAGTAGAAGCAGCAGCAGCAAACACTTATTTGGTGCTTCCTATCTACTAGGCCTACTATGGGCAACACATAACTATTCTTTAAATGCTCGCAATAACCCCAAAAGGTAGATCTTTCTTATTCCATTTCACAAATGAGGAAACTGTGAGTCCGAGGGGTTGGATAACTTGCCTAAAATCCTGTGAATAGGGACAGCAGATCCAGAACTGGAGCCCCTTCTGGAGCTGAGTTTTGACCAGCCCATACAGCTGCCTCTGGCACCTGTGGTCAGAGATGGCCCCTGTCTGCCAGGAGGCCTCACTCTAGCTAGATCCTGGATGGTAGACAGAGCATCTTCCTCTTAAGTCTTTGCTGAAGAAAAGATGTTCTAAGAAAAGCAGATTTGTAAATGTAGAGAATAATAAAGGTTTTAATGACAGATGGCTGTCACCCAAATATTAATGCAACAGAAAACAATGCTGTAGCTCTCTTGAAAAGCAAAAGTTGGTTTTCACTGTGACAGGACAGCAGATATTACATCTTTTGGGAAAACTCGACCAAACAGACCACCCTAAAAGGCAACAGAGTTCAGACTGCAAGAAGGCACAAACTGCCCTAGGGAATGAAGGCAGGCCCTGGTCCCTCCCGGGTCCCCAGGCTGTCTTCCTCTTGGTTAATATAAAATACTGAGGGTTTTGCCCAACGTAACCTCTTCCTTCCAGCCCTGCTCCCTCCTCTCCCAATACCCATTTTCTTGTTTGTTGGAAAGGTAAGAGAGGAACATATTCTGGATAGTCTAGCGCCACTCCAACATAAAATCACATGCTGTCATCACACGCCAAGACTGATCTCTCTGACTTCTCATTACCTTTCATCAGAGGATCTCAAATCACTTTTCAAACAGTTATTAATTTCTTATGTACTTTCCTAAGAGCTGAAAGTAGAAACACAACGATTCTGTCTTATTTCCTAAACTACCACCATGTCTTTTGAAATTCTCAATCCAAACACATACACACATATGCATGTGCAGAGAGAGACTTTTTCTAAATGGTGACAAAGTTATGGAATTATTCACATCCTGTCCTCTGCTCACAGTAGAGTGGGCCCCTGTCATCTGCATACTATAAGTGTTAATAATGACGTCAAGTTTTCTGCACATCATTAATCAAAGGAGAATTCATTTCCTTTTGTGAAGTTCCCTGTCTCCCTTTATTAATACGTCTCCTCTGAGTCACTCCATATCCTGACTTCACAAAATCCTGACTTCACTTCATCCTTTTTTCATCTCCCAGCTGACTGTGTGGTCCTCAAGTGTGGTGCTGCCTCCATAAAGAAGACTGTGCATTTCAGGATTGGGTGAATTGGTTCTTCAAAGTTGGCTACTTTCAAAGTGAATGCAACTTGCTTGGCTCTTGAGAATGAATTACAAACTCATCATGGTCATTGTCCTATTGGATATGGACAACCAAGAGCCTGAGTTTTAGCCTAACTTGCTTAGCTCCTGCTACTTCTCTGGTTTCTCCCCTATCTGATGTGTTAAGTTAAGGCCTGGGAATAACCTGAGACTGCTGCTGTCTCAATATTCACTGTGGCTTCCTTTTACAGCCCCACTCCCAAATCCAACATCCAGCCCCAGAGGCTCCACCTGGCCTGAGGGGCAGCTCCAGGCCATTTCACGGTGGTCCCTGAAAGATGGAGCTGTACTTCCTGTGCGGCAGACCACAGGGCCAGGAAAGCCCCTTTGAGGCCCACATCTTCACATCACCTTTCTTAAGAAGCCATTATATAGCTTATTGTTCTCTACAATGAGCAGAATAATCTGGAAAGCAGATTTTTTAATTCTTTAGCTGTGATCTATAAGATTTAGGGTTTCATCACCTGTTATTTCCCAGTTCTCTTTATAGCAAAGTCATGATTTAAAGTTATTCCCACCCTGCTTTAGGCATCATATTAGAGTCCCTGCCCTCAGACTTCCCTGGTGGTGCAGTGGGTAAGAATCTGTCTGCCAGTGCATGGGACATGGGTTCGATCCCTGGTCTGGGAAGATTCCACATCCTGTGGAGCAGCTAAGCCCATGCGCCACAACTGCTAAGCTTGTGTTCTAGAGCCCGGGAGCCACAGCCACTGAAGGCCCCGCAACCTAGGGCCACACACTGCAACTACTGAGACTAAGTACTAAGTACTAAATACTGCAACTATTGAGGCTCGAGTGCCTAGAGCCCATACTCTGCAACAAGAGAAGCCATGAGAAGTCAGCAGACCCCAGCGAAGAGTAGCCCCCACTCGCCACAACTAGAGAAAACCCTTCCAGCAGTAAAGACCCAGTGCACCCAAACATAAAAATAATAAATAAACTTAAAAAAAAAAAAAGAATCCCTGCCCTCAGCTTTTCAAGAAAGGGGACTGGGACTCTGATGAGACCTTGCCAGGTCTGACTCGAGTTCTTCTGGATGTCCCTCCACCCATCTGGATATGCATTATGTCTCATTGTTTTCCTTCCATTCATTCAACCTACTAACACACTGCTAACCTAGTGTGTACCAGGCTTCATGCTGGAGACAAAGTAATGAACAAAGTAAACAAGGGCCCTGCTCTCTTGAAGCTACAGTCTGGAGGGCAAATGGCAAACAATCAGGCAAAGAGCTGCATTATTGCAGAGTTGAGATTTCTAGAAAAGTATAGAAAGTCACAGAGGAGCATAACAGGCAGATCTAGTGGAGACTATCATGAAGAGCATTTGTCAGCCCACCTGTCGTGAACAATAGCCTCCATAGGTGTGGGCCACAGCCAGGGTGTGCTTCTCCTTGCCTTCCCAGTCTGGGTGAGGATTCCCTAAAAGAAAAGCAACATCATTCAGGGTTTGCATCAGAGAGAAATCTAACTCAGTATCCTTGTTTGTTTTGAGACCCAAAGGGCTTCAGGAGACTGCAAGAAGCAGGATCACCTGTCACACAACTCCAGGGCTGTCCACGCAGCTACTTAATGATAGATCTCACATCTTCTAAGTAAGATCTTTAATTCAGTGGAAGAATATGTGAGCAACCGTGGATCTTCCAGAGCCTCTATAACCACTCCTCTCCCATTTCTGCAATATAGGGGGAAGTGGGAGGTGCAGACTACTGGGTATAAGACATGTTCACGGGTGGATTATACAGCATAGGCAATGTAGCCAATATTTTGTAATAACTGTAAATGGAGTATGACCCTTAACAACTATACAAAAATAGAATTTTTAAAAAGAAAAAAAAAAGACATCAGCAAACAGATTTCATCTCTCCTCAACAACTCTCCTCAGGAAGCATAAATTCCCCTAATTAATCCCAGATTTTCTAGCTTGGCCTTGTGATAGTGGGCACCAGCCTGGATCAGAACCCTAGGCCTGGTTGTGATGCCTGGGTGTGGCTCACAGAAGTTCACTAGAGGTTCCTTGAGACCTTCACAGGGACAAGGGTCCTAAAGCAGAACAGTCACACTGTCCATGAGAAAGCTGTGCATGGACTTGACTCCCCCAAATGTGTACAGCATGAGGCATAAGGGGCAGGATCTAGAGTCAGACAAGCTTGAGTATGTATTCCAGCCTTACTATTGGTTAGCTACAGGACTTAGAGCATGTCATTTAACCTCTTTGGGCCTCAGTTTCCTCATTCAAAAACCTCATGTTCTCTGTGTACACGCATGTGTATAGGTTAAATTAGATAATGAATACAAAATGATTAGCAAACTACCCAACACAAAATCCTCAAATATATATGTATGCAGGTCAAATCCAACAGTTAGAGCTGGCCGTGGAACAACAAACTGGCTCCAAATTGGGAAAGGAGTACATCAAAGCTGTATCTTGCCACCCTGCTAGTTCAATTTATATGTGGAGTACATCATGCAAAATGCCAGGCTGGATAACTCACAAGCTGGAATCAAGATTGTCAGGAGAAATATCAACAACCTCAGATATGCAGATGATACCATTTCAATGGCAGAAACTGAAGAGGAACTAAAGATCAGGGTGGAACCTGATCAAGATCAAGAGGAACCTCTTGATCAGGGTGAAAGAGAAGAGTGAAAAAGTTGGCTTAAAACTCAACATTCAGAAAACTAAGATCATGGCATCCAGTCCCATCACTTCATGGCAGATGAGGGGTGGAAATGGAAACGGTGACAGATTTTATTTTGGGCGGCTCCAAAATCACTGCAGATGGTAACTGCAGCCATAAAATTAGAAGACACTTGCTCCTTGGAAGGAGAGCCATGACAAACCTAGACAGCGTATTAAAAATCAGAGACATCAGTTTGCTGAAAAAGGTCCAGTAGTCATGTATGGATGTGAGAGCTACACCATAGTGAAGGCTGAACACCAAAGAATTGATTCTTTTGCATTGTGGTGCTGGAGAAGACTCTTGAGAGTCCCTTGTACAGTAAGGAGATCAAACCGGTTCATCCTAAAGGAAATCGACCCTGAATATTCAATGGAAGGACTTATGCTGAAGCTGAAACTCCAATACTTTGGCCACCTGATATGAAGAGCCAACTCACTGGAAAAGACCCTGATGCTGGGAAAGAGTGAGGGCAGGAGGAGAAGGAAGTGGCAGAGGATGAGATGGTTGGATGGCATCATTGACTCAATAGACGTGAGTCTGAGAAAACTCTGGGCGATGGTGAAGGACAGGGAAGCCTAGTTTCCTGCAGTCCATGGGATCACAAAGAGTTGGCCACAACTTAGTGAATGAACAGCAACAAATGTATGTATATATGCATGTGGGTGTATACATATGTATTATATATACATATATATTCTTAATAACATATATATATTATTAGAGTAGGAAATGCTAACCCACTCCAGTATTCTTGCCTGAAGAATCCCATGGACAAAGGAGCCTGCTGGGCATGGGGTTGCAAAGAGTTGGACATGACTGAAGCAGCTTAGCACAGCATTCTATATTATATGCATATATATTCTGCATTAGCCAAAAAAGTATACATATATAAAATAGCAAGTACTTATATGTCAGGTACTTGCTCAGAGTCACATGGCTATTAAGTGACACAGCAGTTTGCTACTTTGAACCTATATGATGTGACTCTGGCAGCTTAACCATTCTGCTATGAAAGTGAAAAGTGAAAGTGAAGTCGCTCAGTCATGTCCAATTCTTTGCGACCTCCTGAGCTGTAGCCTACCAGACTCCTCCATCCATTGGATTCTCCAGGCAAGAATAATGGAGTGGGTTGTCATTTCCTTCTCTAATAAAGAGCAAAAAAAAGAGAAAAAAGTGTGTGTGGGGTGGGGGGGGGGGGGGGGGGGGGGGCAAAGTCATATAAGTTCTCCCCAAACGTTTGTAGACGGAATGAAGCTGCCCCAGTTAGTGATCAGCGCTCCTACAGCTGGGGTAGGTTACAACCGCCATCCTGTGGGTATGAGCTTTTGCCTCCAGCGCCTTTACGATTAATTCCTCTGTGGCTAACCGAACTATTCATTCGGCTCCCTGGGAGGACGCAGTGGAGGTGGGAGTCAATCGGGTCCTGTGGTCTCGGAGACTACAAGTGCCAGAATGCATCCTTCCGCTAGCGCGTAGGGAGAGGTCGGGGTTGAGGGAGCGTTGCCTTCTGGGAGTTGTAGTCTTGAGCTTGTTTATGATGCAGGCACTACCCGGGGAGGGGGGAGGGGGGGAGGCCTCAAACTATTAGCACGTGACGCCCGGGATCAGGCGGTAGGGCCACAGCCTCCGCACGGGAGCTGTGACTGGCTGGCGCTTATCTGAACGACGCCACCAAGGGCGGGCAGAAGAAGGGCGCAAGCGCACTGCGTCTCCAGGCTCGGGACCCTGTTCCGAGGGACTATGGCGCTCAACAAGAACCACTCGGAGGGCGGCGGAGTGATCGTCAACAACACCGAGAGGTGAAGACAGTGCGGAATAACCCTAGAGGCCCGGAGGGGCGGGCGTCGAGCGTGTGGGCGGTGGGCGGCGGGGCGTGAACCCATGGAGAGGGGAAACTGCTGGGTGGGGGGGTAACGGCTGGGGGCGGGGCTGCGGGAAGCTGAGTGGGTGTTGAGGGAGGGGCAGGGATGCTGCGATCAGCTGTGGGATGGGGCCGGGGCGGCCGGATGGGGCGGGAGGCTTGCAGAGACAACTGGAGCCCGCGGGTCGTCCTCGAACCCCTTGCCCAGAGTAGGGGACGTTAGGAAACGCGGAAAGCTTTAGACAAAAATAATTGCCATTTATTTAGGCGTTTACTGTGTGTCGGGGAGGGGCGACATCTGTTCTGCCTTTTTTCAGTATGTGAATCCTGTGCGGCAGATGCTGTTACACTACACACTTTACATGTAAGGAAACTGAGGCACAGGGAAGTTAAGAAACTTGCTTGAGCTCACAAAGCTGTAAGTAACAGCAAAGGAGTCTTGATTCCAAAGTCAGTAGCCTCAACTACCAATATGTAGCCTTCCAGTATATTCCAGAACTGCTCAGTTTCCAGGTGAGAAACTGAGGCCCAGAGGTGAAATTACATAGTTAACGATCGTCAGATGCCTGACATATTTTCTATAAAGGTCAGTTTTTGCCTCTTTGCCTTGAATTCCTATTGGCTCGGGTCACTCCCCAGAGCAGTCTCCCACCTGTCCTGCCCACCCCCCACTTAATTCTGTCTCTCCTCCT
>SJYX01007217.1:211826-241528 GCA_006410675.1 Oreotragus oreotragus
AAAGGAGTACGTCAAAGCTGTATAATGTCACCCTGTTTATTTAACTTATATGCAGAGTACATCATGAGAAATGCTGGGCTGGATGCAGCACAAGCTGGAATCAAGATTGCCAGGAAAAATATCAATAACCTCAGATCTGCAGATGACACCACCCTTATGGCAGAAAGTAAGGAAGAACTATAGAGCCTCTTGGTGAAAATGAAAGTGGAGAGTGAAAAAGTTGGCTTAAAGTTCAGCATTCAGAAAACTAAGATCATAGTATCCGGTCCCATCACTTCAAGTCGATTGGGAAAGAGTGGCAGACTTTATTTTTTAGGGCTCCAAAAACACTGCAGATGGTCACTGCAGCCATGAAATTAAAAGATGCTTACTCCTTAGAAGGAAAGTTATGACCAACCTAGACAGTGTATTCAAAAGCAGAGACATTACTTGGCCAACAAAGGTCCGTCTAGTCAAGTCTACGGTTTTTCCAGTAGTCATGTATGGATGTGAGAGTTGGACTATAAAGAAAGCTGAGTGCCGAAGAATTGATGCTTTTGAACTGTGGTGTTGGAGAAGACTCTTGAGAGTCCCTTGGACTGCAAGGAAATCCAACTGGTCCATCCTAAAGGAGAGCAGTCCTGAGTGTCCATTGGAAGTTTTAGCTATGTTGAAGCTAAAACTCCAATACTTTGGCCACCTGATGCAAAGAGTTGACTCATTTGAAAAGACTCTGATGCTGGGAAAGATTGAAGGCAGGAGGATAAGGTGATGACAGAGAATGAGATGGTTGGTTGGCATCACCAACTCAACGGACATGAGTTTGGGTAAACTCCAGGAGCTGGAGATGGACAGGGAGGCCTGGTGTCCTGCAGTCCATGGGGTTGCAAAGAGTCAGACATGACTGAGCGACTGAACTGAACTGAAGGCTCAGATGGTAAAGAGTCTGCCTGCAGTGTGGGAGACCCATGCTTGATTCCAGGGTTGGGACGATCCCCTGGAGAAGAAGCTGGCAACCCACTCCAGTATTCTTGCTGGCACAATCCCATGGAAAGGGGAGCCTGGTGGACCATGGCGTCGCAAAGAGCCAGACATGACTGAGCGACTAGATGATGATGAAGGCTGCAGTATGGTTCAACATAACTCTGAAAGCAACGCTCTCAGGAGAGAGTGCTGGTTTGCTTGTTCTTCCTGAGGTTTGGGAATAAATGGGCCTTAGTGAGTGAATGGAGCCGGCTTGCGGCGGCTGGTGAGAGCCAGTTCTGCGCAGCTCTTCCCAACTCCGTGTTAAGGACATCACCATGGTAGCTTGACATCAAATATGGTGAGAATATTTATAGCAGGGAAATTGGCAAAGGAGATACTGGTTTACCAACATCTACCTACTAGAAGGCTTGTTAAGTCTGTTTGGAAACAAACATCACTGGGGAGGGCACGGTTTTAGAGCTGGCTATCCTGCAGGGCACAACCGAGACTTGGGGCCAGAGGACCATTAGCTGTCACACGCACTGCAGGATGTTTAGCACCATCACTGACCTTAGATGCCATTGGCACCAGCTCTCAGGTGGGGACAACCCAAAGTGACCAGACATTGTCCAATGTCCTGGGGGTGGGGAGGAGTTGCTTTTTAGAGAACCAACAGTGACCACAGGAGACAGCAGCAGGCTGAAGAAGCCCAGATAGCAGAAAGAGTTCCTTCCAGCCCTTTCCCAGCAGGGAGAGGCAGCAGTTAGAAAGGGCCTACTTAGCCAGGGGTTTCCTGACTCATGGGTGGAGATTTGTCATGCTCTCTGGGGCCTGAGGATTGGTCTCCTCAGACAAACATTTGGTTAGTATGTGGGGTAATCCAAATTATGATTAGAAACAGATATCCAGCTCAAGAGTTTTGTTTGTCCCAGAACAAAACCACACACCCAAATCCCTAATCACTTTCCAGGAAAAGGCCTCTCTTCCACTGGGATTGGGGACATCAGCCTCCTTTTGAACTTTTAATCCATTCACGTATTTCTAGATGCCTGTGCTTCTCCCTGAGGCAGCAGCCTGGAGGCAGTTTCCAGCAGAGCCTAGACTCTCCCAACTCCCTCCACTGCCACTGTGTGCCAGCAACTGGGTCACCCGCAAGTGGGGGACCCTGAAAGTTCTAGTCACCAGGATTTGGAATAAAATAGGAAGTGAAGTCATCTTTGGTACAGCATTAAAACTTTTAAAAGAATATTTAATATTTAATTTACTTTAAAAAGTTGGCCAGTGCTTCTTCTAGAAAACATCAAATGATGGATGATGCTGTGGGAGGGCCTGGAGGTCCTGGAGAAGCCCAGGGTCCTTGAAAGGAGGGCCGGGGCAGCTGCCAGCTCCAAGACCCACAGCTGTCTCACCGTTGACCTCTGGAAAGAGATGGTGTTTGCCGAGTTTCCCTGTCCGGAATTCACTGACCATCTTGTACAGACTCACACTAGTGCTTCTGTGCAGACTCCAGAGTTTAACACAAGAAAACAAAAGTGAATTAAGTCTGTTTAAAAGAGAGAGAGAGTCAGCCAGTAATTTTGACCCACACCCTGCTATGAGTTTCTCTCTCTCTTACACACACACACACACACACACACACACACACACACACACACACACGTGCACGCTTATCTCCGCAGCAGCTGTGGCCCGACAGTGTCTTCATCCCAGACGCCTGCTTGGTTTCCAGCACACAGCTGTTGAATTGACCCTTACTCACCCTCTCCAGCTGTTGTTTGCAGATTGAGAAGCTGGACAACTGAGGGAGAAGAGGCAAAACTATGCTAAGTAGAGGAGGACAAGATTAGCTTACTCCTCTCTTGGAATCTCAGGGATCCAAGGACTGTGTTGTGCGGGTCAGGATCAGCCATTCAGGCCCCAGAAAATACCCATCCACCTGTCTTCACCCACACGGCTGGAAACCCAAGCCCTTGTTTAGGCAGCTGAGGAAGCTAAACAATGTGCCATTTCAACTATGACCACCGTGAGGACAACTCCCAAATCTTCCTCTTGGGCCCTGACTATAGTCTTGAGCTCCAGATCTGCCTTTCCAGTGTCAGGTCCCAAGGAACATCCTGCCAGCCCCTCAAATGCAGTGTGAGCTCGAGAAGATCCCTATTCCCAGCCTAGCAGACCCTCCTCCTAGGTTCTCAGCAGCATCCTTCCCCCAGCCCCCTGCCTGCAGTATGCACAGGCTGGAAACCTCAGGTCACTTTCAAAGCCCTCTTCTCCACTCCACACAGCTTCCATCTCCTAGATCTGCCCCTTACATTCATTTCTATAGAAACGATTCTCTCTCACCTAAATCACTACAGCACTCTGGCAACTGCTCATTTCTGTCCTTCCTTAGACACTGTTTCCTAACCAGCTCAAATTGTGTCCCCTGCTTATGAAACAACAATGGCCTTTCTTGACCTATGATGCTCCTGAACAAGGTTTTCAAGGACCACCATGGTTACCTACCACTCCACTTTTCTCATCTGTCCTTGAGTAATAGGCAATAACCTTTGTATTCGATCCAGTATTACAAGTTCATCACTAAAGGGATTTTGCCTATAAGCTTAAATGATACATAATGGGGGCTTCCCTGGTGGCTCAGTGGTAAGGAATCTGCCTGCCAGTGCAGGAGACACAGAGACATGTGTTTGATGCATGGGTCGGGTCACACCAATCCTCTGGAGAAGGCAATGATAACCCATTCCAGTATTCTTGCCTGGACAATCCCATGGATAGAGAAACCTGGTGGGCTACAGTCCACTGGGGTCCCCAAAGAGTCAGACACAACTTAGTGACTAAACAGTAGTACATAATGGCTCATCTCTGGGAACCCTGCTTTCCAGGTAATAAGCATTAAACTAAAATGCTTTCGTTTAGCTTAGAGGAAACATCCTGACCAGGCCCACCTCTGCATGACTGCAGGGAGGGAGAAATTAACACATCCCTTCCAGAGGCTGACCTGAACCAGGAAGTATTTTACTTTATTCCCTCTTCCCACCCTTTTTTTATCCTTTTTTGTCTGGATTCTTTTACTCAACCTAATTATTTTGAAGTTCATTCATCTTTTTGCTTGATATCAATAGTACATAAACAGTATTCCATTGTTTATCCAGTCACCTGTTGATAGACATACAGGTTGTTTCCAGTTTTTCTTGCTTGTTCAAACTTTTAATTTTATAAAAAAATTTTAATTGGAGGATAAGTGCTTTACAATATTCAAATTCTAACTCAGGCAAGATAGTTCTTTGGGGCACAAGCCCACTATCTCCTTGCTTTGCTGGCCTTCCAAATAAAGTCATTATTCCTTGTCCCCAAAACTGGTCTCTCAATGACTGGCCTGTTGTGTGGTGAAATGTATGAGCTTAGACTCAGTAATGCTTGGATCCCTCCTAATCTTCCAGCCATTACAAACTCCTTGTCTCCCTAAAACATGGCAAACACGCCCCACTGTTGCTCATACTACTTTCTCAATATGGAATCTCTTTCATCCCTTTCTTTGATTAACTTTGAGTCTTGGATCAAAGGCTGCCTCTTCACCTCCTCCTTGGAAAATCTGTTTCCTCTTCATTCCCATGATTCTTTGAGATATAGATTATTTTTTAAGTGCAGTTTATGTTTCATGCCATCTTATGCCTTAGCCAGTTCACCCCCTTCATTCTATACATTAAAATACTGAGGCACAATATCCACATTTACTAGTAAATTACTTAGCAAATAGTGGTTGAATTAAAATTAATTCCTAAAAAGAACAGGTCAACTCACCAGGTAAAACTAGGAAAAGATTAGCTTCACGAGGCAGCATGGGGTTGAGGGTATACTCAAAGAGTAATACCAGGGAAAAGAGTTGAGGATGAAAGGCAAAGACAGATCACCCCCTTACTTTGGCAGTGAGGAAAGGGCAAGAGGCCCACCCCACTCCAAATCCCCAGTTCTCTCAGGGATTCACAATCTTTATCTACAGAAATAAAAAACCCTGATCAGTGTCCCAATACCTGTGCTGTAATACAGAGCAAGCCGAACATGGCCTTGGGGTTAACAGTTAGGAAGTCAGCCCCAGCAGTGTGCTCACTGGGCCAAGCACACAGCACTGAGCCTTTCCCCTGGGATTTCTTTAAATGTGGTAACTGGATAGTAAATCTTCCCTTGGTGCTGATCGTATGTTTAAACTGTGGTGCTTTTTACTTGAAATATTTTTAAAGAATGAGCCTCAGGGGACTGTTGATGAGAGTAATTACAAGCGAAGCACACATCCTCAGCCAAAAGTTTCTTCGAAAACTTAAAGATCAGCTCAACTTAAGTGACTAGGAAAGCTGAAAAAGCGGGGAAGACACAAACCAATACTTTTTAAACTCATACTCAAATCTTACTGTTGGGCACCAACCCTGTTCACAGAAGCCACTGAGTCTGTTACGTGTCACACAGATAGGAGGAGTTATTTTCATTTTAGAAATGATGGCACTGAGGTTCAAAAGAATGCATGTGAGTTTACCTATTTCTCAGCGAGCTGATAGGCATCTAGTGAAAGTCACTCAGTCGTGTCTGACTCTTTGTGACCCAGTCCTGTACAGTCCATGGGATTCTCTAGGCTAGAATATTAGAGTGGGTAGCCTTTCCCTTCTCCAGGGGATCTTCTCAACCCAGGGATCTAACCCAAGTGTCCCGCATTGCAAGTGGATTCTTTACCAGCTGAGTCATAAGCATCTAGAGGAGAAGTCACGTACAGTTAACCCTACAGTGTCTTCCACGGCATCAGAGAATAGTATGAATTCAATAAATACTTGCTGAGCCTCAAAATTAAGATCTCCCACCCTTCTGAGGAAGTCCTACCTTTGGTAATTAATCTCCTGTTTGTAAGCTACCAACTGCACGCAGGCAGCTGCCCGGCCACGCCTCCACTGCTAGGCCACGCCTCCTATGGTGTTCCCAGCCAATGAGTCAGTGCACTGTCCTAAGAGCATGGGGCATTCCTCTGACCAATGATTCCCTCCATGGCCTCGCTGAACTTCCCCTGTCCTGGAACATACAGTCTGGTCCTCTCCATCCTCTTTACGTCGCTTCTCTCTAGGATCAGACTTGCATCGCAGTCTGATGAAGTTCTAGACTCCCTCCCGTTTTTTCCCCCATATTCCTTCCCCCAGTAAAATCCTGGCACATTTAATCCTGTCTTGATGTCTGCTTCTGACAGGACTGGAGACTAACATTCCCCAATTTTTGCTTTAATAAATAATTGATAACCTTCATTCATTTCTGAATATTTGTGTGCTCAGTTGCTAAGTCGTGTTCAGCTCTTTGCAAGCCCATGGACTGTAGTCCACCCAGGCTCCTCTATCCATGGGATTTCCCAGGCAAGAAAGCTGGAGTGGGTTGCCATTTCCTTTTCCAGGGGATCTTCCCGACTGAGAGACCAAACCTGCCACTTCTGCATCTCCTGCCTTAGCAGGTGGATTCTTTACTGCTGAGCCACTACTTCAGTCATGTCCGACTCTGTGAGACCCCATAGATGACAGCCCACCAGGTTCCCCCATCCCTGGGATTCTCCAGGCAAGAACACTGGAGTGGGTTGCCATTTCCTTCTACAATGCATGAAAGTGAAAAGTGAAAGTGAAGTCGTTCAGTTGTGTGACTCTTAGCGACCTCATGGACTGCAGCCTATCAGGCTCCTCCATCCATGGGATTTTCCAGGCAAGAATACTGGAGTGGGGTGCCATTGCCTTCTCTTCTCAGGGGCTAGGCAAAGCTGATTATACTACTCCATTGGAGCGCTGGTGGGGGGACTGGGAGAAATCACTATGTAAAGCCCATAGAAGGCTACCTGGGGCATAGCATATGCTCAACTAATATATAGTACTGGAGTGGGGTACCATTGCCTTCTCCCTGAGCCACTAGTGAGCACTTATTATATGTATGCCACGAATACAGTGGTGAGCAAGAACAGCATTATTGATGCCCTTGAGAAACTATGAATCAAATAATTACAAAAATTAAAAGCACAGGGAGCTATGATGAGATTTAACAGGAAGAACCTGACCTAATCTTTGGGCTTGAGAACTGTGCTGGGTTCAGTCACTCAGTTGTGTCCGACTCTTTGCAAACCCCATGGACTGTAGCCCACCAGGCTCCTCTGTCCATGGGGATTCTTCAGGCAAGAAGACTGGAATGGGTAGCCATGCTCTCCTCCAGGGAATCTTCCCAATCCAAGGATCAAACCCAGTTCTCCCACATTGCAGGTGGATTCTTTACTGTCTGAACCACCAGGGAAGCCCAGGCTTGAAACAGAATTCCCTAAAGATGAATGATTTAAGAGGAGACATGATGGATGAGGAAGAGTTAATTAGGCAAAGGTGTAGAGCATTTCAGGCTGATGGAATAGAAGGGGCAAAGGCCCTGAGGTGGCAGGAAGCTCAACAAACCAAAGGCCACAGCGGCAGGGAATGGAGAACAATGAGACTGAAGAGGAAGGCAGAGCCCATCTCAGAAGGTCTTGTGGGATATCTGAGAAATTCGGGAAGATTATTTATCTTTCTAGAGTGAAAATGCTTTAAAAGCAAGTAGCTCATATGGGCCCTCTTTGCCAGATCTAGTATAACACCTGGCACAAAGTAAATTTCACTAAATGTTTATTGAATCAAAGTAGTAGAAATCAGTGAAGAAATACACTATTTGCATTATTATCCCTAACATCAAGGATGCAGCAGACTAGCCAAAAGCATCAACCAGGAGAAGTTTCTGTGCCCCGGGAGCTGGTAAGACTGATGATAACAGTGAGGATGACCCTTCTCAGGCGTTGATCTCATCACTGTTGAGGCAGAAGCAGAGAGACTCCAGAGCAGCAGCCAGCAGAGCAGGTAGAAGACCAGGCTGCTTGATTCAAATACTGGCGTTATCACCTCCTCCCTGGGTGACCGTGAGCAACTTACCTAACGTCAACGCATCTCAGGGGCTGCTGCTGCTGAGTTGCTTCAGTCGTGTCCGACTCTGTGCAACCCCATAGACGGAAGCCCGCCAGGCTCCCCCATCCCTGGGATTCTCCAGGCAAGAACACTGGAGTGGGTTGCCATTTCCTTCCCCAATGCATGAAAGTGAAAAGTCAAAGTGAAGTCGCTCAGTCGTGCCCATCTCTTAGCGACCCCATAGACTGCAGCCTACCAGGCTCCTCCGTTCATGGGATTTTCCAGGCAAGAGAACTGGAGTGGGGTGCCATTGCCTTCTCCTCTCAGGGGCTAGGCAAAGCTGATTATACTACTCCATTGGAGCGCTGGTGGGGGGACTGGGAGAAATCACTATGTAAAGCCCATAGAAGGCTACCTGGGGCATAGCATATGTTCAATTAATGAACTAATTGTTAAAAATCAAACGTGTTTCTCTCTGCTGAGATAAGAAAACATTAGCAGGGAGATTTCCCAAACAGGGTTGAGTTGTCATAAATCATCAGACATCAGAACTGCGTGGGATCACTTCTGACGCAAGAGGCCAGCTTTGCGGACCAGCTGGGTGGGCTGAAGACCCTGGGGCTTGGCCAAGAAACAGGCCCAGACATGCATTTTACTCAAACTCTGAATCCCACACTGGTATCTGAATCAAGATCTGAACATCAGACCAGACAGTTCATCGCTAACGTGGAGGTATATGCCATACACTCACAGGGCAGGCAGCACTGGAGAAAGGACACACTGCTTTCAGCAGCTTCCTAGTCTGGAGGGCAGAGGCTGTGCCTTTTGGCTTCATTTCAGAAGAGCATAAGGCAGCACTAGAGCGGATGCTGCTCAGTTCCTGATTTTCGGGTTTGTTTTCCCACATTGGACACTGCAGTTAGAGCCCAAGCTTAGAAGAAAATACTGATGGAATCACCAGATGAATGGAGGAAAAATACCTGGCTCCTACCCCAAGTTCGGTGTCCCAGCTGGCTCTGGCTGCCTTGGAATGGGGCAGGGTGGTTGGGACTTAATTGCCTGGGCAGAGATATGAGGCATGCGGGCCTACGTGCTCCGTAGCACACACCACCAGGCCGGCAGTGACTCTATTTCGTGAGTGTCCATCTGATAACAGCCTGGATCCTTAAGATGCCAGCTGCCTGCCAAGCTGGACATGTCCAAACAGTGGCACCCAGAGGTCCAGGAGACAGAACAAAGGACCTGTTATTGGCTAGACCTGTGTTAGCATGTTATCTCCACCAAAACAAGTCTTGAGCCAGGCTGGCAGAGAGGCTGTATCCAGGCATCCTGGAGTCCAGAAGGGAGACTATCAAATTCTATAAGGGCTCTCTGACGGCTGTTTCAATGTCAATGGTTGAACCTGGGCCATCCCCTTGGGTCTTAGTACTTGGGTTTATATCTTCCTAAGAGTATTCTTTTCTATGCTGCCCATTGTCACCAACCCCCTAGACTGCTGGCTCTCTTGGTATCCTCTTCTTTAGAGCACAGCATCCCTCAAGGTCTGAAACCTGCCCTCTCCCCACTTCACTAGGACATAATATCAATTATGACCAACATATATTTACTGCTTACACCTGCCACTTACTGCTTTACATACATTTTTAATTCATTTATTCATGGCAGCAACCCTATGTGTACAGCTGTTTCTCCATTTAACTTTCAAGGAAACTAAGGCACAGAGTGGTGAAATAATTTACCCAAAGTCACATAACTAGTAAAGCAGCAGAGCAGGGAAGCAAGTTCAGGTTGTTTGGATACCGAGTCCCTGCTCCTATCCACTAGGCTGTATTTTCTTTCTCTCCATAACTGATTTCTTACTGACATAAAAAATTTTAAAGGCCTCCCATTTCTAAGCCTGTTTTTCCAGAATGAACTGCAGTCCAGTGCAGAGCTAGGATGTTACAACTTCCTATTTTGTGTATGGGCTTCTCTTGTAGCTCAGCTGGTAAAGAATCCACCTGCACTATGGGAGATCTGCGTTCAATCCTGGGTTGGGAAGATCCCCTGGAGAAGGGAAAGGCTACCCACTCCAGTATTCTGGCCTGGAGAATTCCATGGACTGTATAGTCCACGGGCTGGCAAAGAGTCAGACACAACTGAGCGACTTTCACTTTCACTGTTTTGTGTATAGGAAAATCGGGAAAAGTTGACAAATTAGGANGAAGGGAAAGGCTACCCACTCCAGTATTCTGGCCTGGAGAATTCCATGGACTGTATAGTCCACGGGCTGGCAAAGAGTCAGACACAACTGAGCGACTTTCACTTTCACTGTTTTGTGTATAGGAAAATCGGGAAAAGTTGACAAATTAGGAGAGACTAGGAAGGAAAGCTGAACAGCTCAAGAACTCGACAGCAGCACTCATACTGAGAACTCTGGTGTTTTAGCCAAGTGAGTACTTGGGCAAAGTATCTCTCTTGGTAGAAACTATGTCTTGGAGCATCTGGTTTAAGAGAGACATAACTTAGCCCAGTTGAGGAAACTGGGTGCGGGGTTAGGAAAAGCAGCTACTGACTCATGGTTTGTTTATAGCACTGTCTCCCCACAGAGAGAAATAGCAGCCTTGCACAGCGAAGCTCCGCATTCATGTTAGTGAGCCATTCCCAGGAATTCACCCCAGAAGGAACTCCTTGCAGTCATGGAAATGCCAGAAAGGAACACCACCACTGAGCACTGACTCAGAGCTCCCAGGAAGCCTAGACGCGGGATCCCGGGGCCCAGAGACCTTACATACACGTCCATCACAAGTCCTAGGAAATCCATGGACTCAACCTACACCTGATTCCAAAGGAAGGAAGGACTCAGCACCAGTGCCAGCCCAGCTTTCCCGGGAGTCCCCCCGATCCCTCCCATCAGTCCCTCTTTCTGGGACACCTGTACCACTTGTGATCTTTGCCACCATCTAGCGCTAGCCCTCTTTCATGCTGGGCCAATTTTGCTAACCAACCAGGCTGTACATTTGCTGGGGTTGTTGGGGGTCGGTACAATAACTGGGAGTTGAAGTTTATTTCAAGCTATGTTTGGGTATTTCAGGGCAGGAGAGTTAGGGCAGGTAAAGCTCTAGAACCACAGCCTGGTGTCCTGGGTAAGAAGAGTCAGTCACTTCATCCCCAGAAGGTGCGCTTTATAAACAGTGTCAGTTGCTCAGTCATGTCTGACTCTTTGTAACCGCAGGCTCCTCTGTCCACGTGATTTCCCAGGCAAGAACACTGGAGTAGGTAACCATTCCCTTCCCGGGGGACCTTCCCAACCCACGCATTGAACCTGGGTCTCCCACACTGCAAGATTCTTTACTGTCTGAGCCACCAGGGCACGGCTTTAAGAGTCTCGAAAGCATAAGCTAGGAATGACATTCATGATACTCTTGCCCTCCTTTGTCAGTCTCTCTAAAACTCCTAGAAATGGAGTCCAAACTTTGCAAAGCATCCCCCAGAGCAGGCGACTGTGACTGCACTGTCACTAACTCGGGTTTGGTCCAAGGGGAAAGGAAGCTGCGTTTTTGTTGGTAACCCTGCTTCTGCTTTACTCTAGCCCACCCTGCTGCAGCCCCACCTCCTGGGGTGGTGCCCACCAACAGAAGACCCAAGGTCTAACTGCAACCCTTCCTGAACCCCCAGCACATCAGACGAGAAATAATGCCACACAGCAGGTACACTTGGACATGCATGCGTCACTACCAGTCAAAGCTAAGTATTTCAGGAGAATTTATAAGGCAGAAAGCACCCTCTAATTTAACAAAACAAAACAAAAAACCATGAGGGCTGGGTGTTCCTTTTTTTCCCAAAGCCAAGACACAAAAGCTCTTCTCATATGAAAGAGGCTGAACCCACCCAACCTGATTCTCTCCTCATTCAACAAGTACTTCAGTGTCAACGACAGTGACCAGGGCATACTGAGTCACATCAGAAACAGGCCACTAGAGGAAGGTGTCATCCTGTCCTGCAATAAGAAAATGATGTCTTCCTGTCCTGCCACCTATCCAGAATATAGAACAGCGAGGGAGCTGACTGCTCCAAAGGCAAGCAGGGCGGGAGACTCTTCCATGTGCTCTGGGAACCACAAGATCACCTCATATCATGATTTACGACAAAAACAGAGCTGGGATGGCAGAGCCGGGTGTGAAATAGGGTAGTGAAGACCTCATTACAGGTCCTCCCTGATGCCTCTCAGCTATTTGATCGCCCTGTTTTAAGACAGATAATGAGGTTGCCTTATGTTCAGCCCTTTTCTCCCTGCTTTCTAGAAGGACAGTTCCTCCAGTCAGTGGTTTCATAGAGATATGTAGTGTATTATCACATATTCCAGGGCAATGGCTGCCAGCCTCTCCCCTCCTGGTCCTAGGTTAGATGAATATCCTGTATATAGGTGACTCTTCAGTGGGACTCACAGCTCTGCTTCACTCCAGCTGTGGCTCCCCTCAAAGCCTTATTTGTCACCAGCTTCTGCCACCTGCTGCTGGGGTCCACTGTGAAGAACATCTGCAGGAGTCAGGAGTTCTGCGTGATAACCCAGGTCTCTCCTGCCACTCCTGCCCTTTTCAGCCTCTTTTCTTCTCTAACTGCATCCCCATCCGGTTTTGTCTCGACTCTGGTTATTCTCGGTGTTTGCTTCCCCATGGATGTGTGTGTTCTTGGGTCAAAAAGGGAAAAGGAACTACAGGCAAAGGGGAAGTCCCTTGTCCTCCCCCTCCCCGACTCAGTCCCCATCTCCCTACAGGTCACCTGCCATCTCGGTGGGAAGGAACATGACCCTTCAGAACTGCCCTTCAGAGGTCATGGAAAGAGCTCAGTGCTTCTCAAATTATCTGAGATGAAAAACTACTTTATTTATTTATTTTTTAACAATTTCCAATCCATTATGAATCAAACCACTTGTAAAATAAAAATAAATTACTAAAAAAGAATTTTAAGTGAAAAGAATATAAAATACAAGCCTAACTTTTCTTGTTATTAGATTCAACAGTCCTAACATGAGTCTAGCATTTTGTTATTAAAGTTTCTAAATGCTTGCTCTCAAATTCTTACTTGGTTTCCAGGCCAGCACAGGTTGGAGAAGCCTGCTCTAACTTAGCTATTTACTTAATCACTTAGAGCCTGGATCTCTTAAAGATGGGAGACCTCTAGGTAGGTCAGCCTCTAGGTAGGTCCCACATCTGCACATTCCAGCAACTCATTCCTGATGCTTCCTTAGGTTTTACAAATATTTCTGACATTAGAATATGCTGACTTCCTGAGCAGGGGATTAGTCTGCACTTTGTACTGCTGATTGAGAGCTACCCAAGTCTAAAGCTCCTTGGAGAACAATGAAAGAAATGTCTGAGAGAGGACCAGGCAAACATTGGCAGCTCACTGTCTCGGCCTTTCCTGTGTGGAACCAATGGGTGTTTTGAAAAGCATCCTGAAAACATGTCAAAGGTCTAAGAACTGTAATCACTGGAGCTGGTGAGTCATGGCCCAGGCTGGCAGTAATGCAAATGCCAGCGACACAATGGGTGGCTGTCTATTCAAAAACCTGCCCCTGGAACCATGAGGGGGCATCCCATAAATGACTACAGACAGGAAAAGAGGGTGAGCTTGTCAATTAACTGAGAGGGAATGGTGGCCCAGTTAAAATAATTTCTCTGCTTCCAGAAGAAGCAAAGAATTCTCAGGACCTACCCTAACAAAGGGCGGATTGTACTGCAGGAACAAGATTGGGTGTGATCGTCCTTTACTACGAGAAGCTGGTAAGGGAGGTAGGACCCAGAGCAGGGGGAGATAGGGCATCATTTCCTAGAGACAATTTCGAAAACAGCTTTATTGGCATCCAATCACTTCACCACACACTTCAAATACACACAATTCGACAAGCTCTGACACACATATAAACCTGTGAAACCACCACCAAATTCACAATAGTAGCGTACCCATCACGGCCCAAAGTTTCTTGATGCCCTTTTTTAATCACTGCCTCTCACTTCTTCCCACGCCACCAACCAGGTGACACTTTCTGTCACTAAAGACTAGTTTGCATTTTTCTAGAATTTTATATAAATGAAAGCCTACAGGATATACTCATGTTTGATCTGACTTCATTCATGCAGCAAAATTATCTTGAAAATCAAGTTTGAGATTCATTCATGTTTTTCTATCACTGTTCATTACGTTCACAGCTAAGTAGTCTTCTAGTTAAAAGTGATCTTACATCTCAAACAACGTTGTCTTGGGACTAAGATTCTGAGGTGTTAAAGAAAGTTTATGAAGATTTAGGCCCTTCTTAGCGTGGAAGCATGCAGCTCCTATCCTAGGAGATAAACTGTTTTTATCTTACGAGGCAAACTGTTTTGGCTTCAAAGTTAAGGAGAGACAAAGAAACATCAGCTGATCAAGATTCTTAAGTGACAAAAAGGATTGTGCATTATCCAAGGTGCGGGGGCTGTGAGGAATAAGGAGAAAGAGACCCAAGGACATTGTTCTTACTCAAGACAATGCTCAGACTACCCTCACTCTCAATTTTCTATTTGGTGTGTTTCTTGTCTTATGGTAGTAAATGCTCTGAATGGAATGTTCCCATCACAGTTACGATTTTGTGTTTGGAACTGCTATAAAGGAAGACTACTCTGCAACCACAATTAGAGTTATTGGTTTATTTGTTCATTCACTTACTGGGTTACATGTGTGAGGTGTCATCTGTAGGCTGGGCATCATGCTGGGGGTATAGAGACACACCAAAGATGTAGAGAAAGACTTGGTTTCTGCTTTCACAGAGTTAGAGGGTGTGCAGGCTTCATGGCTGGTTAGTTTTACAATGAACTCCTTCTCAATAAATGAGTGTCAGAGATGGCCAGGCTGAGAGCATCATGGAGACTAGAAGCCAGGACTGAAGGTAGATATGATGGCAGAAGCAGAGCTCTGGTTCACAGACTATCATCAGAAAGCACGGTGGCCCACTGACAGTGACAGTGAGTGCAACCCCGACTCCCCAACATGGGGCAGTCAGTGAGACATGGCATGTCTGTCTCTAAAAATTAGCTCTGGAGGTGTACATGGTTGTTTGCACCAAAAAGTAGAGAAACTTATTTTTTTCTAACTAGATGACAGTGTTCTAACAGATTTCTGTAAAAAGCAGACCAGTACTTACTCGTAATCCTTCTGTAATAAAGTTACACTGTAAGAGCACTTGTGGAAAATGGCAGGATACAAAACAGAATGAGCTGGATGATGATTATAATAAATCAAACAGGCAACCAAATCCTTGGAAAGGAAGCACAGTAGAGAAATGTCCAAACAAAATGCCAAAAAATGTGAAAAGAAAATAAAAAGCACTTGTTTGTGTCTTCATCAAATTTCCTTTAGTGAGTATTTGCTATTCAGGTTTTGAAGAATTACTCTGAAACACATTCTTCACGAAAAGTCATAGATTCTCAGCCAAAGGAAACCAAAGTCAACAATGTGAGTTTGCCTGCAGTCTAGAGAGGAACCTGCAACCATGGAGGGACTTTGGGGAAACCAGTGACAGAAGAAGGGTGAAACCTTGCAAAGGGCTCTTGCCAACTCGATGAGTTCACCTGAGGTACAGACTGACAGAGAGATGCGGATGGAAGTGGGAACTGGAGTCCAGCTGAAGAGCAGTGCAGATCCAGGCCTAGACAGCCTTTGAAGGGCTAGGGCCTGGCTGAGGGACCACAAGAAACTCATTTTCTCTGGGCCTCTAGAATTCTTGTCTGTAAAGGGAGAAACAAGACTGGATGAGCTTTACGGTCCCCTATAACCTAAATGTGTAGGAATCTGAATTGTCTGATTAATTTCAACGTCTACCACTGAAAACCTTCCATGTATGAAGAACCACAAACATCTCTTCAGTTTAACTCACATCAATGCTCACATCGGTCAAAAACAAGTTTTTTTGATTGCACACTGATTGGACACCTATTAATAAATGTATAGTGTTGCATATTTTCTAGAAAAAGAGTTTTGCAAAGCAGTCTCTGATTAGAGCAAAGGCTAAGAGAGCAAATCTACCTCTTCTATAATGTGATAATTCATTCTGATTAGAGACATGGGAAAAAGGATTTTGCAGAAGTCATGGAATAGAAATTGACACATATCTCAGGCGGAAGATGCCAAGGTATTGAGCAAAGGCCTGCTGCCCTCATAGGCATTGCTGTGGGAAGAGGTATCCCATTCTCTCTCCCAGAACCATCTCTACTCCCAGCTGTCGACTGAAGTCAGAAGTAAGCTGCTGTCTGTTGATGAGGAATGTGAGAACAAATGCACAGATGGGTGGAGCAGGAAGCTTGAGGGAAGGTCAGAGAGAAAACAAACGGGGTTTCCTGTGATGAGTCACGCCTTCTGAGAAATAATTTCAGAGGGCACCACAAAGTCCCCAGCACCTGTCTGTCCAAGGCTTGCACTTTGTACAGAAGAAAATGTAGCAAATGAAGTACCAAGCCACATCTGACAGCCCACAAGCCATGACAGGGCAGAGGCCTGAGAAGGAGTCAGGCTGAGAGAGGGACATGCGACAATTTGCACATTTTCTGCAGGTGTCTCCAGGGCACACTTATGGGTGGGCTGCAGATTCTGGCTTCAAGTTCTCCTTTTCTTTTGGCTGTTGTTTTCTTCAATAGTCATAGCTTGAATTTTCAGATAAAGGGTTTTTTTTTTTTCTATTGTTCTATGATGAAGATCAATGTAAACCAGAAAAAGTTTTTAAGTGTAAAAAACTTACTGAATCTAGAAAGAGAACAAATTTGACCATCCCTGGTTCCTCTGTTGGTTTCCAGAGTTTCCTCTTACTCTATTCTTACATGTTGCTTCCTCCACCATCTTTGCAGCTCTCAGTTTTATACCCAGTCTCCTGGGCACAGTATCAACATGCCCTTGAGCAAAAAGAAAGCCAAGCTGTCCCTGTCTCCTCAGCTCCCAGACGCCAAGGCTCTCCTCTTCCCTCACAAGGGCCTCCAGGAGCAGTCCTCCAAGAGGACAAGGCCCTCCAAGCTAGCTGGAGGTGGGAGTCACTGAACAGCCAGAGGGACAAGAGGCCCAGGAGCTACCACAGGGCCCTTGATAGAGTAACGGGGTTTTTGGTCATCTTAAGGGCCCACTCTTTGCACAAAAATGATTATACAGAAAGTTTTGAGTTTTAAAACTCAGTCCTCAATCAGTCAAAGTTACAAACTTAAAAATCTAGGTCTTCCTTAAACTTTTAAGTTCAATGTAGAGAGATTATTCCTTTTTTTCAATATAGCAAATTTTAATCCCCTTTAAGGGAACGTTTAATCAATGCTTAACTCCAGTCACAAATTTAGCTTATGAAACTCAAACATTTTAAACCATGTTTATATAGTTAGCATTTTTAATCTCTCTTATATCAACTGGCTAAAAATAAACTATTATAGATGCAGTAAATTTAGTTTTAATGTATGAAAAATCTTTGATTCTCTCAAATATTCCAATATTGATTGATTGGAATTTTAGAATATCTTTTAATTTAAAATCACAAACCTAAATCAATTTCTTGATTGCATATTTCAAATTGGTATCAAATGGGTGATCATTACTCTAATAGGCCAATTTCTCTTAACTACTGCAAATGTGTACAAATTAACAAAAATATTATGAGTCTGGTATTTCTCTTAAACATTTCACCATGTATTTATAAATCTTTACAGGATTAAAAATGCTTACCCAATTCCAGAGTTAACATTACAACTCACTCTTGGTGCTGTACATTCTATGGGTTTGGATAAATGGATGGTGACACTATAACGTAAACTATGAACTTTGGGTGATTGCGATGTGTCGATGCAGGTTCATCAGTTGTAACAAATGCACCCCTGTAATGGGGGATATCGATAATGGGAGGCTATGAGGCTATGGGGACAGGAAGTAGATGGGAAATCTCCTCCCTCTTTGGTTTTGTGCTCTAAAACTAACCCTAACACTGCTCTAAAAATATAGTCATAATTTTAAAAAATGTTACTCTCCATGGAGATGATATCTCCCAGGCCATTTCAAGGTGCCATCTCAGCTGGGTTAGGTTTGTTAACAACCCCTGGGCCTGGTAGCAACACCACAGACCCCTGCATCCACCCCACTTGTCATGTTGAGGTGCGGTTCTGAGTTGCCTTGTCTCACAGTTTGCCTCCCAAAGATTCCAGACAGTCCTAACTTGAGACTTTTCTTTCCCAGTTCACCACTTGGCTAGTTTCAACCAATCTACCTGCTGCTCTAGTCCAGTCTTAATTTTTTCTTTGTCATCCTTTGAGCACCACAGCTCTGACAGATATTTGGTTCTCACCATGGACTCCCTGACAGCCTTGTCCAACTCTGTTTCACAGTTCCAAGTTCATGCCACTGATAAGTAGAAGATGGTAGAAAAGATGGAGAAGGTAAAGCATATTTAGATTTCTAGTTGACTTCCTGTAGGGCACCCTCTTCTCTACGAGGACCAGGGAGCAAGCAGGGGATATATCATTAAGGCTGCATTCTTTCTCCCTAGTGGGGTCATCTCAGTCACCGCTCACTTGCCTAACCTCAGGATCCTCCCTGAGGAGTCCAAAAGGTCTACCAGAGTCCAGGCATCTCAGGTCAGGGCACAGAGCCAAAGGGCTAATCAGATCGACAAGTGATTTTGCTCATCTCTCTCTCTCTCTCTGTATTTCTCTTTCTCTTTTCTCTCTCACACACACACCTCTCTATGCAAGTGATCCTCTGGTGCTTGAATCTCAGATTCAAAAGCATCCTCTATTTAAATATCATAAGGTCAGATACTTTTAAACTGAAAACTCTAAGCAGGGATTACACTAATTCTATCATCTCCTTCAACTATTGACCATGGAGCTGCCTAATCTATTTCCTTTTTTGTCTTCTTTACAGCACTCTCACCTAAATATCAAATAGGTTTTTGTACTGAGGCAGACAAGTTGAACGACTAGTTGAAAACAGATCATTTTGGGGAGAGGGGAATAACTGAACAAAATAGACATGGCAGATCTCCCTTTTTACCCAAGCAGTGAAAGAGTGCTGGGCACAGCATTGGAGGGCTTGGTCTCCATGCCAATTTCTCCTACAAAATGCATCTTGGACCCAACCTCTGTGAGCTTTAATGAAAGTGATAAGGGTGTTTCCAGGATTAAATGTAAAAGCATGGGAAACACTTTAAGTCTTTTCTTTAGTTGGGTACCAGGATCTGACATGTTCCTTGCTCTCCTCCTGCCTCATTGACAGGCCTTAGAATCTTTACTGGTTCCTCTCCATCTCCCAACCTCTATTGATCGGGTTCAATATTTGGACTTCTGCTTTCTATATCTTCTTACTTACTTGGTGATATTATCCAGTCACATAGCCTTTAATATCATCCACTGGCTGATGATTTCAACACTCTGCTCTGCAGCCCAGAACTCTCCCTTGATATCCAGACTTGTATTTCCACTTGCCTACCCATCATCTCACTTGGGTGACAAATAGGTATCTCAAACGATCCGTTCCAAGCCTACTCTCCTGCTGTCTTTCCTTGTTCAGTAGATGGCCATTCCATCCTTCTAGTTGATTGGATCCCAAATCGTGCATTCACTCATGACTCATCTCTTTCATGCTTCCTGTGTATTCCATCAGCAAATCCTTTGAGTCCTATCCAAAAGCTATCCTGAATCTGATGGGTTTTTTTACCACCTCCACTGCCACTACAATGCAATTGAACATTATATCCCACATGGATTCTAGCTCTAGTTTCCTAAGTGGTCTTCCTAATCTGTCCTTGCTCCCTTCCACCCTGCTTGGTCTGTTTTCAACATGGCTGATATCTTGATCTTGTTAAAATACAAATTAGATCATGTCATTCCTCTCCAAGAAACCTTCCAGTTTTTCCCCCATCACATTCAGAGAAATTATCATTATATATTACTTACTATAAAATAGGGGTCATAACAGTATCTACTTCATATCATCGTTGTGGGGATTAAAAGAGTCAATATAGGATCTTCCCTAGTTACCCAGGGGTTAAGAATCTGCCTTCCAATGCAGGGGACTCAAGTTCAATCCCTGGTTGGGAAACTAAGATCCCACATCCCGCAGGGCAACAAGCTTATGTGCTGCAACTAGAGAAGCTCCCAAGCACCTCAACAAAGACCCAGCAGAAGCCAAAATAAAAAAAGAGTCAATATAGATAAAACACTTAAACTGATATTTACTTAGTGTTTCCTGTGTATCAAGCACTGTCTTATTTATATATATTACCTCATTGTGCATTAGCTCATTAATTCTCTTAAGTACTCCAAGATATGTACTGTTATTATGCCCATTTTACAGTTGAGAAAACTGCATCACGGAAAGGTTCAATCACTCCTCCAAGGACACAGCTAATGAGTAACATCTGGCCTCCACAGCCTGTGCTTTCACTACCCTGCCTAGTTAGTAAGGCTTCTTCTGTGACATACTCTGTGGATGCTGAATAACAACCCATCATATGGAGGGGCCATTCCTTCACTTCACCAATTTCTCACTAAGCCATCTGATCATTCCAGAGGTTCTCACTTAAGGCAGAAAGTCCATATTATTCAATAAATATTACTGAGTGACAATATCCTAGGCATTGGGGACACGGCAGTGAACAAACAAAAAAGGGACACAAAACTCTGTCTTCACGAAGCTTACATTCTTTTAGAAGTATCACTAGAGGCTTGACTTGTATGTTGCCTAATGGTTCTTCTCTCAGGCGATCGGGTCAGCTTCATTCAGCACGTCTCTTGGGCAAGGCACTTGGCTAACTTCTATGGGAGGAACATGAATGATTCAGATGTGAACCTTGCTCTCAGGGAAGTTGTACGTTAACATGGGCCTGGGTATCTCCAGGAAGCAGTTCTTGTTTAACTTGTTTCTGGGTCAGACCATGCTTTTTCATTTGCATATTTCTCATCGAACATCAAAGGTGCCTAAGGGGGAAGAACATTCGCGTGGTTTCCTATTTTTCCTCCCACAGAGCCTAGAAGAGTGCTTTGAATACAGTGGCTTCTCACTTTTATGTTCTTTCTGAAGAATCAGTTCTAGGAGTCCCCAAAATACTATTTAGTCACAAATTTTATTCCCCATATTTCTGCCCTTATTAAGGCCACAGGAATTTAGTTCACCTGCAGATAGGAAGAGGAAAGAACTAAGGCTATGAGCTAATTTTATAATTATGAATATTTTAATAGTCCACTTCCTGATTATTTTTAACCATTTGACCACCAGGATTGAGGAACCCTGATAATCTAACAAATCTGCACTTAAAAATACATAAGACTAATTGTCTCACACACACACACACACACACACACACACACACACACACACATACACACACATCCTCCTTAAAGTCCCTCAATGATTTCCCATTTTAGGGGAAAAAAATAGCCAAGTCCTCAGCCATGTATCCAGCTGCCAAAGGCCGTGAGTGCCCTAGCTGCTCCTGCCTCTCCAGTCTGGCCTCACAGAGTACCATGAGTCCCCTTGCTTTCTGCACTCCAATCACAGCGTTTGTTCTCCAAACAAACCCACTCCATTCTGCCACATGGCTTTTGGATGAGGAGTTCCCTCTTCCTAGACTGCATTTCTTTTCTCCAACCTTCAGATTCAACTCAGTCATCACTTCTTTGAGTCAGTCTTCACGAGCCCTGGGCCCCAGACTCTTCCATCCAATGCTGCACCTTCCTAAACATCAGTACCTCTCCTTTAGGCTCCTAGTCATCTGTGCACTCATTCCAGTTGCAATTTTACTTAAGTGAAAATATGACATTAATATCTCTCTTTTCCACTAAATGCGCATCATGAGTCCAAGGGCCATTTCTCATTTTACTCACTGTTGTATATCTAGAGCTGAGCACAGCACTGGAAATAAACAAAAAGTGCTTATTCATCCAGTAAATGTTTAATGAGTCCCTTCTTGTGCCCAGTCTTGTTCTCTGTGCTAGGAATACAACAGTAAACAGGCCAAAGTCCCTGTCTTCCTGGAGGTTACATTCTAGTTTTGGAGAAGAGTTAATAAACAAGTAAGCAAGATGATTTCAAGGAATGAGTCTTCTCAGGGTAAGGGGGTAGGATGTGACCACTGGGGACAGGATGGGATGCTACTTTAGAAAATAGTCAGGGAAGGCCTCTCTCGGGAGGTGGCATGGGAGCAGTGTCTAGAGCCTTCTGAAAGAGAGACTGAATTTTCAGTGCAAAAATTGGGACAGTCCCAGGCAAGCCAGAACAGTTGATCACCCAGCACCAAATGCTGCTGGGAGCCTGGCAGCCTGCTTTCAGCCACTTACCCAGGAAAATGCTGCTCCTATACCTTCTAAATCTCTTTTCCAGAAATACTTACTTTGGGAGAAATTATCCCTTGGCAAACTCCGTCTGTGCTCCCTCCTGGCTGGTTATGTTCCCAGCAAGTTCCACCCAACGATAAACTGTCTGTAATCAACTACAGAGTGGTAGATCCCTGGCCCGTGGTATTCCCACTCTTTGGGGAACACGTTCAAGCAGACCCTGCCTGAACAAATGGGTGGAGGCCCCTTGGCACAAGCGCTAATTCTTCCCACTCTAATTGCTCTGAATTCCCTCTTTAATAAATTTCGAAACAGTTCAGTTCGAGGGCTAAACTTATTTTCTGTTTCATCTTCAGTCAAATTCCTAAGCCACTGTCAAATCCTTCTTTCAAATAGATGTGTGTGTGTGTATAAATCACTTTGTTGTACACCTGAAACTAACACAACATTATAAATCAACTATACTCCTATGAAAAAAAAAAAAAATAGTACAAGACAACCTCCAGACTGGGAGAAAACACTTGTAAATGATGAGAACAACAAGGGCCTAATTTCCAAAATATACAAACAGCTCATACACCTCAACAACAACAAAAAACCCAATGAAAAAATGGGAAGAAGACCTAAACAGACATTTCTCCAAAGAAGACATACAGATGACCAATAGGCAAATGAAAAGATGCTCAACACCACTAATTATTAGAGAAATGCAAATCAAAAAAACAATGAGATACCACCTCACACCACTCTGAACAGCCATCATTAACAATAACAAATGCTGGAAATGGCGTGGAGAAAAGGGAACCCTCTTACACTGTTGTTGGGAATGTAAATTGGGGCAGCCACTATGAAGAACACAATGGAGGTTCCTCAGAAAACTAAAGCTCCATCAATTCCATTCTTGGGCATATATAAGGACAAAACTATAATTCAAAAAGATACATGCGCCCCTATGTTCATAGCAGAACTATTCAAAATAGCCAAGACACAGAAACAACCTAAATGTCCATCAAAAGATGAATGGATAAGGATGTGGTACATATATATAATGGAATACCACTCAGCTGTGAAAAAGAATGAAATAATGCCACTGGCACCAATATGGATGCACCTGGAGAGTATCATTCTAAGTGAAAAAGTCAGATGGGGCAAGACAAATATTATATGATTTCACATATACAAATGAACTTATTTATAAAACAGAAACAGACTCACAGATTTAGAGAATGAACTTATGGTCAACAGGGGGAAATGGTGGGAGGAGAAGGATAAACTGGGGGTTTGAGATTGACCTATACACTCTGCTATATTTAAAATAGAAACCAACAAGGACCTACTGTGTAGCAAAGGGAACCCTGCTGAATATTCTGCAATAACTTATATCAGAAAAGAATTTGAAGAATACATACATGTGTAACTGAATCACTTTGCTGTACACATGAAGCTAACACAACACTATTAATCAACTGTACTCCAATATGAATTTTTTAGAAAGGGAAACAAGTATAAATACATACAAATAAAATAAAATTGGATACAACCTATCTCTGAAACAGAAACAAACTCAGACACAGAGAATAGACTTGTGTTTGCCAAGAGGTAGGAGGGGTAGGAGAGGGATGGATTGAAATTGGAGGATTAGCAGATGAAAACTAATATATATATGGGATGGGTAAATAACAAGGTCCTACTGTATAGCACAGAGAATTATAGTCAATATGCTGTGATAAGCCATAATGGTAAAGAATCTAAAAAATGAACGTGTTTGTGTGTGTTTATGTGCGTATAAATGAATCACTTTGCCGTACAGCAGAAATTAATACAATATTATAGATCAACTGTACTTCATTTTGAATACCCTAGCCCACAATGCAGAAATTAATTATGAAAAACATACTAAATAGAAACAATATATGTTCTCTTTAAAAAAAAAAAAAAAGCTTCTCTTTTTCTCTTACTCTCTCTCCCATCTTCCCCTCTCCCTTGCCTTCTCCCCCTTCCTCCCTACCTGCTCCTACTGCTCTGAGTGTCCTGGTGCACCAGAGTCAAACATGCAGAATTCCACTCCCAGCTCTCCTCTCACCAACTCTGTGGGCAATACTAGCACTTACCTCATTGAGATGTTAGGAGGATGAAGAGAGCTAATACACATTAAGCACCAAGAACAATAGTACACATAGGCCTTCACATGGATTTATCAAACAAATGTTAGTTCTTATTGTCTCTGAGATTTGAGGGCCCTTCGTGCCCTGCTCAGAGAGTGACTGCCACCCATGGTTTTACTTGAAGGGAAAAATATCCTTTTGTCCATATGCCTTCCTGCCAACTTTAATACCCCCACAACTAGCATCTGTATGTAACAGCACATGAGGAGGAAGAGTAATCATGTACCAACTCTTCTCATCCTTTTTCCAGAGGTGTTTGGCCCATTAAATAGATGGGAAATACTAGAGCTGGACAGGGAGGAAAGAAGATGTGGCTTAGTTACAAGAGATCAGAAGCTGGGGGTAGGCATCATGAAGGCACTGGGCTCTTGAGCAAGTGAGAGCTGGAGCAAAAGGCATGGAGAAATAGAAAGAAAGTGTGTGGAGAGGAAAGACTCAAAGAAAAAATTCATCTAGGATTCTGGAACCAAGTCCTTTCAAAATCAGCACACCTCCCCCCATCATGCCCCTACTCTACCCAGATTCAGCTAGGCTGCTTACTGCAGTCAGCCTGGTCAAGAGAAAAGAACCTGGATTTTCAAGCCAGCATGAACTCGGAGCAAATTCCAGTTCTGCCATTTACTCATTGACAAAGTAAACCAACTTCTCTAAATCATAGAATCCTCCTTTGTAAAAATAAAAATCAAAACATTCTGGAAGAGTAGTTGTGAGAATTAAATAAGGTAACACATGCAACAGGCCAGCTTAGTGCCCACTAACTCGTAGGTGCACAAATCATTTCACTTCTTCCTAACCATGACCCCGTGTATGCCCAGAGGTTACCCAGCCAGCTTTCTCAACACACGCCAAATGCATAACCTCTTGCACATGTTCACATCTAGTTTTTACCTGTAATTTATCACATGTAATGCAATTCAACAAATACACCAAAATTTTATAGATTTCATAGAATATAAACCAAGTATTAGGGATATAACAGGATCAAGTCCTACTTGCTCCTTTCCCTCTTCCCAAAATTTATAATCTATAAGGAAGACTGGCAAGTGTAATATGCAGTTACAATGGTAATGAGCATTCCTGTAAGGGAAATATAAGCGCTGTCAGAACACACAGCTTTCACATATAAATGCATTTATGAGACCTATGTCATTTATGTTGTGTCAAGATTCAGCAATCAAGTACAACCACAATAGAAACCCACACAGACAACACAGTGAAGCTGATTTTTATGTTCAAGGAAGTTCCAAAGTAGGCACATAACTGAAGACTACATAAGCAATCACCTTTTAAAAAAAAATTCCCTAAATTACCTATCAAATACAGTATACATGGTTTTTATGCAAAATCATGCATAGCTATGTGTATGCAAACATGCAATACCATATAATAATACAGAAAATTTATTGAAGAATAAATATGTAAAATATAAGTTTATAGACTTTTTATTACACAGAAGAGAACAAAAGCTGAATTAGAAAAAGTTTGCAAAATCAATCTTCCTCATGTAAAAACTTTCTGCAGAAATGCATGTTTATTTCTGATAAAGTCCTGAAAGGCCCAGGAAACAGCAGCAATGCAAAGCACATTCACATTCTTTTATCACTCCGACTTTTTCTCAAAAAATGGTCATAGACTCAGGAAATCATCCTTTGGTTCTTATAGGATCTAGTTAATCTAACAGAGTAATAGAAAGAAAACTGGCCCCCAAAATCATGCTGGCCTTGTATCCTTGAAGAAATCTCAAGGTTTTAAGAAAACTTAGAGTTCACTAGTCCAACCTCTCATTCAATGTTTCAGTCCTTCCCAAGGGACCAAACAGCCTTTACTTAGATCACCCTACTGGTTGGAAGCCATCCACTGCACCTAAGAACACCTCCAGCAAGAAGTGATTTAAACAATCAGTTACTTCAAAAACTTAATACATCAAAATCGTGTGTTGTACATAAAAAAAGAGTAAAATAATGCTATTTGCAACAACATGGATGGACATAGAGACTATCATACTAAGTGAAGTAAATCAGACAAAGACAAGTGCTATGCCCTAATAAGGTACATGTCTAAGTATAAAATCCATATTATATGTGCGATCTTAAAAAATGATACAAATGAACTTATTTTCAAAACAGAAATATCCTGGCAGGCATAGAAAACAAACTTATGGTGACCAAGGAAGATAGCAAGGGGCAAGGGGTAGGGAGAAAAATTAGGAGTTTGGGATTGACATATATATGTGCTCAGTCATGTCCATGGACTGTAGCCCACAAGGGTCCTCTGTCCGTGGAATTTTCCAGGCAAGAATACTAGAGTGGGTTGCCATTTCCTACTCCAGGGAATCTTTCTGACTTAGGGATCGAACCCACATCTCCTACATCAGCAGGTAGATTCTTTACCACTGAGCCACCTGGGGAGCCCTCAACATACACACACTGCNCCTCTGTCCGTGGAATTTTCCAGGCAAGAATACTAGAGTGGGTTGCCATTTCCTACTCCAGGGAATCTTTCTGACTTAGGGATCGAACCCACATCTCCTACATCAGCAGGTAGATTCTTTACCACTGAGCCACCTGGGGAGCCCTCAACATACACACACTGCTATATATAAACAACAAGGACCTATATGGCACAGGAACTATATGCAATACCTTGTATAACCTGTAATGGAAAAAACCTGAAAAACAATATATGTATATGTATAACTGAATCACTTTGCTGTACAACTGAAACTAACACAACATTGTAAATTAACTATACTTCAGTTTAAAAAAATAAAGGGAGAAAAATAATGTGTTGCATCAGGATCCTCCTGGCATTGCTTCACTTTAAAAATATTACGAAGAATTTACCCTGTAATATCCTCAGGTGTATAAAGGATTCACACAAATTGAGTTTTTATTTATTTATTTATTTTTACCAAATTGAGTTTTTAAACTACTAAGCTCTCAAATGATAAATAACAATGTAGATAATCACAACATCTGTATTAAAAAGTTCAGTCTAGCTCATTTAATAGGCAAAACAGATCTCACATTGTACTCCATTAAATAACAAAGGTTATGAAAATGATAATATGTAACATTAGCAAAGGAGCAATGAAGCATGCTTAGGAACTAGTGGTAGAATGTAGATTGCTAAACACTTTATGTATTTCAGTTTGGCAGTACTCATCTGTCAAAGAATAAAGACTAAGATCACCAGTGGTTCATCTGTCTGTTTGCTTGCTTTCAATCACAGTTGAGTCAAGTGAACACATACCAGTGTTGATGTTAGCAGAGTACTTAGTTCCCTGAGGAGGAAAAAGCTGAGAAGGGGGAATATGGGGAGGAGGTTTGTTTCTCTTTTTGTTTTTGAAGTGCTAGGAAGGAATGCCTGGTGGTTATTTTAACTAAGCACTGAAAACTAATGTTCTGGGTAGGCACTTGGTTTTAGTAAGTTCCATTATTCACCAGTGAGAAAAGTCTTTCGTCAAGTCTGGGGGTTGGGGGTAGGGAGAGTCCCTTAAAGTTCACAGTCCTTTATTAGTCTGAGCATGTTAGAACCAGTTGGGATGAAACACAATCTTTAGCTTTGATATTTCCTAGGCAAGTTCTGCTGCAAGTGACAATTTTTCATTCACTGATTTGACAATGAGCATTAAGAACCAATTCCATGCTGGATGCTGACAATGCAGTAGTAAGGAAGACAGATAAAGTCCCTACACTCATGGAAACTGCTACTTAGCAATGTGATTTTGTCACGAAAATGTTTATGTTACTTGATCTAAAAATTCCACTTCAGGAAGCCCATGCTAAGGAGATAATAAATAAAGTGGTCAAATATTTATACACAAAGATATTCACTGAAGTATTGCTCAGCAAAAAGAAAAAAGAAAAAATGGAAACAACCTAAACTTCCAACAATAGGGAAACTGTTGAAAAAATTCATAAAATCATAAAATTGACTACAAAAGGCTTAATAACATGGGAAAACATGCTATAACTTTAAACAAGGCAAACAATATAACATAGACTGTGGTCTCAATTATATTAAATGAATTTTTAAATACATGGCACCCCACTCCATTACTCTTGCCTGGAAAATCCCAGGGACAGAGGAGCCTGGTGGGCCGCAGTCCATGGGGTCGCTAAGAGTCGAACACGACTGAGCGACTTCACTTTCACTTTTCACTTTCATGCATTGGAGAAGGCAATGGCAACCCACTCCAGTGTTCTTGCCTGGAGAATCCCAGGGACAGGGGAGCCTGGTGGGCTGCCATCTATGGGGTCGCACAGAGTCGGACACGACTGAAGCGACTTTAGCAGCAGCAGACAAAAATATACCTGAAATGCTAACATTACTGGTATATNCGACTTCACTTTCACTTTTCACTTTCATGCATTGGAGAAGGCAATGGCAACCCACTCCAGTGTTCTTGCCTGGAGAATCCCAGGGACAGGGGAGCCTGGTGGGCTGCCATCTATGGGGTCGCACAGAGTCGGACACGACTGAAGCGACTTTAGCAGCAGCAGACAAAAATATACCTGAAATGCTAACATTACTGGTATATGAATGTTGGATTATAAAAAGATTTTTCTCTTTATATTTTCATTTGCTTTTATGAAAGCATGTGTTAATTTTATAATCTAGAGTTTGGCAAGCCCCTGCCCCTTTCAAAAAAAAAAAGATGAAAAGAAATCATAACAACCCCCTCCAACCGAAAACATAGGCAAAACTGAGACGTTCTCCACAAATGGCTTAGCTGTGTGTTTGCAGTGTAACCTAGGACTCGATATCTAAAGACAGAATTTCCATGAGAATGAATCTCAATTTTGCTCCTACTGACTCTATAGAAACTATGCTCTCCATGGTTTATCCCAAGAGGAGCAAACAAGAGCGACACACACTTTGTGAGGTAGACAGTGTCTCTCACTCTCCATCTCTGGTATTGTATGACCAAGGAAAAAAACCCATGTCTCATTTCTGTGGACCATGGTAGTTAAGGAGACCCCTCCACATACATTCTCATCTTGAGCCTCACAGCAACGCAAAGACGTGAAAATAAACTCAGAGATGTCAGCGGCCCTGTGCCGAGTCTCTCAATGGTGTAACCAGGGCGTCATGACCCAGATGCAGGCCTAGGGGCTCCAGGCCCTGCCACGTCCATGGCAGACATCCAAGGACTCACTTGGTGGAGTTGAGAACTGGCCAGTTACTCCACTAACACTGGTTTTACTGTAAGCTCAGCTGTTTCTTCTTAAATCTACCAAAAGACACCAGAGCTGTAGATAGTGAGATTTCACACCTCCTAATACAAACTATCCATTCTCCCCCACCCTCTCCTTTTCCTACTTTCATTCGTCTTTCCATTGAACACAGAATAG
>SJYX01007217.1:243470-273524 GCA_006410675.1 Oreotragus oreotragus
CCTTGCCCTCGTCCCTGTGTGCCTTCCCACTTGGAGCCGCAGTTTGGCCCGACCTGGTGACGCCCCCCTCCCACCCTCTCCGAGAGGTCGGGAGGTAGATGGAGAAGGGGGCTCGGCTCCAGCTGCAGGGGTCGAATCCAGGGCAGACTGGGGAGACTGAAAGCCAATAAATTAAGGGAGGAAAGTCCCTTATCAATTTAATCTCACACGCAGCCGGGACTTCACTCGACTTGGCCTGCATTTCCTCAGATCTGCACCTGTTTAGTTGCTACAACCGCCTTTATAAGAGGAAGTTGCCTACGTGCCTGCCGGCTGAAGGACAGAATTAGAAGTACTGTCCCCTGAACGTATGAGCAGAGCAGAGCCTCCTGTTCCGCTGTGGATCTACAGAGTTGCAGGACTGGGTCTCCTGAGGCCCAGCAAAAATTCCAAGACCTCCTTTGCCCTTGGATACAACAGCCTTTCCCGCATTGGGGCGAGTGCATCTGAGATGTCACTTTTCAAAGCGTGTGCGAGGGGGTCGGCTTGTTATGGGGAAGGAGACAGGAGACGGATGCTTGTGAAGGGAAAGAGAGAGGAGGAACGGAAGAGGAAAAGCTAATTAGGAAAGGAGCNTCCCGCATTGGGGCGAGTGCATCTGAGATGTCACTTTTCAAAGCGTGTGCGAGGGGGTCGGCTTGTTATGGGGAAGGAGACAGGAGACGGATGCTTGTGAAGGGAAAGAGAGAGGAGGAACGGAAGAGGAAAAGCTAATTAGGAAAGGAGCGCTGAACAATGAGTAAAGTGATCCCCTAATGAAGGTCTGCTCAAAATCCCATGGACGGAGGAGCCTGGAAGGCTGCAATCCATGAGGTCGCTGAGGGTTGGACACTACTGAGCGACTTCACTTTCACTTTTCACTTTCATGCATTGGAGAAGGAAATGGCAACCCACTCCAGTGTTCTTGCTTGGAGGATCCCAGGGACGGGAGAGCCTGGTGGGCTGCCATCTATGGGGTCGCACAGAGTTGGACACGACTGAAGTGACTTAGCAGCAGCAGCAATGAAGGTCTGCACATCTGGGCACTGGAGACACAAAATAAGTAGCTCTCATGGCCCCTGTGGTCAAGGGTTCACAGTTGAGAGGGGACACCCACGAAGTAGAGAGTTAAACATAAGGGAGACTTTAATGCAATGTTCAGCACCGAGACTCAGGATTCAAGCTGTTCAAGTCATCATGCCAGTTTTGCAGCTTACAGCTTACATGTGACCTTAACTAACCCACTGACTGTCCCCATCTCCCCTCATTTTCCTCGTTTGAAAAATAAGAATGGTAAAAACACTACATTTTAGGACTTTTCAGAGAAATAAATACATTAATACAAGCACAGTCCTTGAACAATGCCCTATATTCACTTGGCACTCAATAAATATTGTCAACAGAATGAATAAAGGAGACCCTGGCACAGCCAAGTTCAGCAAGGCAGGCTGTGTTCTGCACAGCTCAGAGATGTACATCTCAGAGACGTAAATGGAACTTTCCAGAGCTGTGCAGCGTGGTATTCCTAAGGACAAGTATGTCTATTTTAAAATCATTCATAATAAAAAATTGAAAATTCAAGTGCATGTATTCATAAATAAAATGTGGCCTATTCATAAAATAGAGTACTATTAAAGCCATGAAAAGGAATAAATTACATCTATGTGTATCAAAATGAATGTATCCAAAATATACTGAATGAAGAACAGTAAGTTGCAAAATGATACAGACTATGCCATTTATAGAGAGAAAACATGCATGCAAAAAATTCTTTATATTTTATATATGTGTGTTTTTTAATGCTGTGAGAATACACACAAACTTAAAAGTCTCTCTAGATGGAGGAAGAGGAATTAGGATTTGAAATAATGGTCATTAGGAATTTAGCTTATTCCAGATTCTAATTGTTTCAAAGAACAATGCAGTTACCTATCCTGTAGTTTTGTGTATTTTTAAGGTATGGATATGTAAAATAAAACCAGAAGCAAATATGTCAACACTGGCTAATTTGGGGTTGCAGAAATGTGAGTGATTATTGGTTTTTCATTTGTACTTTTCTGCATATTCAAATTAAAAATAATTGCAACCTTGTAGTGGAAATGTTATGTAAGGGGTGGGGCCTGAAAGCTAGGCTAGCTTACCCAGAACCTTTGGTAACAACAGAGGACAGAGCTGGCTTCCCGAGCCCCCTCTGTTCTAACTGCACCCTATGGTGGAAGTGGGTGCCTCTGGCAAACCAGGGCTGCCAGCAGTCTGGGCCAGGACTTCCCTGAGTATGGTGATGCCGGGGCCTATGCTTGGCAAATTCCTCTTTCAGTCTTTAGCATCCCTAAAATATGGCATGCTGATGCCTGCTGGGGAAACACCATATGACAGTGGAATCCCGGAGAGAGGGTACCAGGCTCCACAAGCATGTCATCTATGATACTGAACATTTCAGTAAGCTATTGAATGTCACACAACAAGTGAATAGTACAGGTGGCCATGGAAAGCATATCCAGCTCCCATCACTGAGGTCCTGCTCTCTCCAGCCTCTGCTGAGATCCCTTTCTGCATGTTGCCCTCTTTGGTAGCAGCTCAATGCAGTGGTGAAGATTCCAGGCTTCTCAATCACTCAGAGCTAGGCTCAAGTTACCAAGGACTATGATTTGGGACAAGTTACTCAACTTCCCTGAGCCTCTGTTTCCCCTTTTATCAAGTGGGGATAACTGCCCGCTGGGAAGACAGGACAGGAGCCCTGGGTCAAGGTGGCTAAGTGTGGAAGCAAGTCTTCGCTCTTCCACTTCCATCAGGAAGGAAAGTCTTTTGATAGCTGTGCCTGTTTGAAAGAGGAGATTATTTCTTATCCTGTGGCTTTCCTTTACCCTAATAAAGGGTTAAATAGCTGTGTAGAAAGGAAGAAAGCCCTTGCCTTCACGTGACACTGAGCTTGATATTGACATTCTGAGGGAGTTTTAGGCCTAGGAACAGTTGTTTAAAGAATGCCATCCCTCCACCCCTTAAAGAAGCAATTGTATTTTTGTTTCTTGATAGCCAGAATGAGCCAGTGAATGCCCTCATCTCCAAACAGGATGCTCTCACATGTAAAAAAAAAAATCACTGGGACACCAGTGACTTCTGAAGAAAGGAGACGGAACTCCTGATTTAAGTGAAACACACTAACACACTTTTTCCTCCTTTCGTTGCTTGTTCTCCCTGGCACCCATAAACGAAAGTGTCTAAGGCATTTTTAACTTAGTCGTGCTGAAAATCCACAGTTTAAACCCGATTCCCAGCTGTTTCTTTAGAACGAGTTGCACGAGATGTTGTTCAGTCCAACCAGCCCTGGGGAGGGTAAACACTTACAGCTGGATGGTGGGACGTGCAGAACATCAGGGGAACATAACCAAGCAGAGGGAAGCATGTGCTGTGACTAATAAAGAACAACCTGGGGTGTGGCTGTCATGAGAGAAATCACCTCCCCACAGGCCCTGGCACCTAAGAAAGCTGGGGAAAACAATGTCTGACTCCCAGGCAGTGTTTACCCAGCCAAGGTGAACAGGGCTTCAGTCATCACATTCGTGCTTTTCCAAGCTGCCCTCCTGTGTTTGTTCAGGAAGGGGATGCTGCTGCAGGGAGGGGAAATGATCGCCTTGGATAAGCCCCATGTCTATAAAGACAGCAGCTCAGCCCACAGCAAAACAGAAAAGCCCCCACCCTTGGCCCAGCCTGAGCAGAGATGCCCAAACACTTTTCCCGAGCCTCCCTGGCCCGACACTCCACCCTATTCTCTCCCCAGGGTTTGGCTGGGTATGCAGGGAGGCTCCTGGCACAGGAGCTGAAGCTCTACATCAGCTTCTCCCTCTCCTTTTCCTTCTACTCCAACCGTCCTCCCAAAATCTACATAAATGTCAAGTTCTGAAAACCCTTCCTGTGTAACATTCATAAATCCATCCTCCTTCTCCAGCTACCCTAGCTGAGGCTCCAGATCCAGGTCAACGTCAGCAGTGATAAATCATGTTTACAATCTGCCATTGATCTGATGTGATGAAAATGACAGTTAACCTCTGTGATCTTCTTCCTCAAAACCATAACCCCAGTCTACTTGTAAGGAAAACATCAGACAGATCCAAGTTGAGAGACATTCTACAAAATACCCAACCAGCACTCCTTGAAACTGTCAAGGTCATCAAAACCAAGAGAAGTCTGAGAAAACTGTAACGGCCAAAGGGAGCCTAAGGAGATGTGATGACTAATTGTAATGTGGTATCCTGGAACAGGAGAAAGGACATTATATAAACACTAATGAAATCTAAATAAATATGGTCTTTAGTTAATAGCAGTGTATAAATATTGGCTTATTAATTTTGACAAATGTGCCATACAAACATAAGATGTTAATAACAGGGCAAACTGGGTGGGGTGGTATACATGCGAAATCTCTGTACTTTCTTTGCAGTCTTTCTGACACTTCTGAAACTACGCTGTCAATGATGAAATCAAATAATAAATTTAAAAATATCTTGAGGCAAATGACAATGAAAAATACAACCACACAAACTCTATGGGATGCAGTGAAAGCAGTTCTTATAGAGAAGTTTAAACCAATATGGGCCTTCTTTAAGAAACAAACAAACAATCTCAAATAAACAACCTAACCCACCACCTAAAAGAATTAGAAAAAGAACAAACAAAACCTCAAGTCATTAGAAGGAAGGAGATAATAAATATCAGAGAGGAAATAAATAGGAATCAAAAACAATAGAAAAAAAAATCAATGAAACCAAGAGCTGTCTCTTTGAAAGGGTAAACAAAATTGACAAACCTCCAGCCAGGCTCACCAAGAAGAAAAGAGAAAAGACCCAAATAAACAATATAAGAAATGAAAGAGGAGAAATCACAACTGATACTGCAGAAATTAAAAAAAAAAAAAGAGGGAGAGAATATTATGAACAATTACATGCCAACAAATTTCACAACCTAGCCTAGAAGAAATGGACAACTTTCTAGAAACACACAACCCACCAAAACTGAAGCAAGAAGAAACAGGTAACTTGAAAAAACCAATCACTAGAAGTGAAATAGTAATTTTTAAAAACTCCCTACAAACAGAAATCCAGGGCCAGGTGGTTTCACAGGTGAATTCTACCAACCACACAAAGAAAAACTTATGCCAATCCTTCTCAAACTCTTCCAAAATGTTGAAGAAGAAAGAATACTCCCAAAGACACTCTATGAACCTTCTATCATCCTAATACCGAAACCAAAGTCACTACCATGAAAAAAAATTACAGGCCAATATCCTTGATCAATATAGATGCAAAAATTCTCAACAAAATATTAGCTAACTGAATTCAACAACACATAAAAAAAGATTATATACCACGATCAAGATGGATTCATCCCAGGGTCATAAGGATGGTTAAATATATACAAATAAATGTAACATACCACATCAACAAAAGAAAAGGCAAAAACCACATGATCACCTCAGGAAATGCAGAAAAAGCATTTGATAAAGGTCAACATCCACTCATAATAACTCTTATCAAAGTGGGTATGTGAAAGTGGTTCAGTTGTGTCCAACTCTTTGTGATTCCATGGACTATACCGTCCATGGAATTCTCTAGGCCAGAATACTGGAGTAGGTAGCCTTTGCCTTCTCCAGGGGATCTTCCCGACCCAGGGATCAAACCCAGGTTTCCCGCATTGCAGGTGGATTCTTGACTAGCTGAGCCACAAGGGAAGCCCCAAAGTGAGTATAGAGGAAATATATCTCAACATAATAAAAGCTATTTATGACAAACTCACAGCCAATATAATACTCAGTGGTGAAAAACGAAAGCCTTCCTGCTAAAATCTGAAACACGACAAGGATGTCCACTCTCACTACTTCTCTTTAACATAACACTGGAAGTCCTAGCCACAGAAATTAGACAAAAAAGAAAAGAAAGAAAAAATGCATTCAAATTGGTAAAAGGTATTCAAAGAGGTAAAACTTTCATGATATGCAAATGACATGATACTACAAATAGAAGACTCCAAAGACTTCCCACAAAAACTACTGGAACTGATAAATGTGTGTTAGCAAGGCAGCAGGAAACAAGATTAACATAAAACTGGTTGCATTTTTTATACGAACAATTAAATATCAGGAAGAGAATGTAAATAAACAATCCCTTTATTGCAGCAAAACCAAAACAAAATATTTAGGAATAAACCTCACCAAGGTGAAAGACTTACATGTTGAGAATTATAAAACACTAATAAAGGAAACTGAAGATGATTCAAAGAAATGGAAAGATATCCCACGCTCTTGTACTGGAAGGATTAACATCGTTAAAATGGTCATACTAACCAGAACCCTCTTATACTATTGGTGGGAAACACACACACACACGCACGCACCCGCGCGCGCACACACACGAATGTACTCAGCCATGAAAAAGAATGAAACAGTGCCATTTGCAGCCATGTGGCTGAACCTAGAGGTTACTATGTGAAGTAAAGTAAGTCAAAAAGAAAAAGACAAATAGCATATGATATCATTTATATGTGGAATCTAAAATATGACACAAATGAACCTATCTACAGAACAGAAACAGACCCACAGACAAAGAGAACAGGCTTGTGGCTGCTATGGAGGAGACGGGGGTGGGGAGGAAAGTACTGGAAATTTGGAATTAGCAGATGTAAACCAGTATATACATAGGATGGATAAACAACAAGGTCCTACTGTTTAGTACAGGGAACTATATTCAATATCCATATCCCATTACGGAAAAGAATATGACACAGAAAATATATATATACACACACACATATAACTGAATCACTTTGCTGTACAGCAGAAATTAACACAACCCTATAAATCAACTGTATTCAGTAAGATGTTTAAAAATTAAAACCATGCCAAAAAACAAGGTTATTAAAAATTACAATGGGAATTTCCTGGCAGTCCCGTGGTTAGAACTTGGAGCTTTCACTGCCATGACCTGGGTTTAATCCCTGGTTGGGGAACTAAGATTCTGTAAGCCATGAGGCACAGTCAAAATGAAAAATAAAAAAATAAATAACTCTGTGTGTATAGGGCAAGGAGCTGGTTGTAGATGGGGGGAAGGATGTGAGTAATCAGGAGTGTCCTTAGGGTAGCACATCCCCTCTTGGCCTGAAAAATCCTAATACCATTAGCTCATCCACTCCTACCTCCCAACCACCACCAAAGGTGTCTCTTCAAATGTCTCTTAAAACAAGAGATGAAGACATTTTCTTTCTTTTCTTGATTACATTGCAGAGAAGTAAAAAGAAACTAATAACATGCAGGTTACTCACTATGTTAAAATTTAGTATATTACCCTAGCATGGTAATGTAGTCCTAAATTATTGTAAATCCCATGTTTTAGGTCAAATTGTTCTAGAGCAGTGGTTCTCAAGCTTTGTTGTACTTCAAAATCACCTAATAGGTTTGGAAAACAGATTTCTGAGTTTTTCCCTGATTAGGTCTGGAGCGGGGCCTGAGTATTTGCATTTCTAACTAGTTCCCAGATGATGTTAATGCTGCTGGCTGGCAGGACTATAATTTGAGAGTGACAGGTCTAGGGCTTTCTTCCTTACCTACTCACTTTTTTGCCTTCCTATCCCTGTGCCTTGGCACATTTAGAGTTCCATCTGGAACGTAGTCAACATATTTCATACCAAACCTGCCAATACATTTTCAGGTTACAACAGTGAACAAAAGAAATAAGGTTCCAATCCTCATGGGACTTACATTCCAGTAGTTAGACAATAAATAAATAAATATACAAGAGAATTACAGATGATGGAAAGTGCTCTGAAGGAAATAAATAGGATGATATAACAATAACTAAGAGCAGGACATTTGAATGTCTTTCCATTTATTTGTGCCTTCTTCAATTTCTTTCATCAACATTTTATAGTTTTCAACGTGCAGATCTGTCTCTTTGTTGGCTACACTTATTCCTAAGTATTTTATTTTTATTTTTTGATACTATTATAAATAGGGTTGCTTCCTTAATTCTCTTTTGGATAGCATATTGTTAGTATATAAAAATGAAACTGATTTTTGTATGTTGATTTTTACCCTGAAACTTTACTGAATTTGCTTATTATTTTATTAGAGTTTTCTATATACAAGATTATGTCATCTGCAAAGAGATAATTTTACTTTTTCCTATCTGATTTGGATGCCTTTTACTTCTTTTTCTTGTCTAACTGCTCTGACCAGGACTTCCAGTACCATGTTAAATGGAAGTCATGAGAGTGAGCATCCTTCTCTTCCTAATTTTAGAGGAAAAGCTTTCAGCATTTCACTGCTAAGTATGATGTTAGCTGTTGGCTTGTATATATGACAAGTCTATATGGCCTTTATTTTGTTCAGGTACACTCCTTTATACCTAATTTATTGTGATTTTTATCATGAAAATATGTTGAATTTTGTCAAATGTTTTGCCTGGCTCTATTGAGGTGATTATATGATTTTCATCCTTCATTCTGTTAATGTGGTGCATCACCATTATTGATTTGCATATGTTGAACCACCCTTGCATCTCAGGGATAAATCCCACTTGACCATGGTGTATGACCCCTTTAATGTGCTACCAATTAGGTTTGCTAGTATTTTGTTAAGGATTTTTACATCGATGATCATCAGGGATAGTGGCCTGTAGTTTTCTTCTCTTACAGCATCCTTGTTTGGCTTTGATACCAGAGTAACACTGTCCTTGTAAAATATCTCAGAATACTTGCTGCTGTTGCTATTAGTTACTCAGTTGTGTCTGACTCTTTTGCGACCTCATGGACTGTAGCCTGCTAGGCTCCTCTGCCCATGGGATTTTCCAAGCAAGAATACTGGAGTGGGTTGCCATTTCCTTCTCCAGGGAATCTTCCTGACCCAGGGATCAAACCTGTGTCTCCTGCCTGGCAGGTGAATTCTTTATCACTGAGCCACCCTGGAAGCAGAAAAATTCCATTATTTCCTCTTGGAAATGTTCCCTCCTCTTAAGTTTTTTGGAAGAATATGAGAAGGAGTGATATTAATTCCTCTTTAAATGTTTCACACAATTCATGAGTAAAGCCATGTGATCTAGTTTTTCTTTGTTGGGGAATTTTTGATTACTGATTCAATCTCTTTCATGTTATTGGTCTGTTCAGATTTTCTGTTTCTTCATGAGTCAGTCTTGATAGGTTGTATGGCTTTAGGAATGTAAAACCATAGAAACCATCTTTTCTAAGTTGTCCAATTTTTTGGTATATAATTGTCCATTGCCAGCAAAGATTCATCTAGTCAAAGCTATGGTTTTTTCCAGTACTCATGTATGAACGTTAGAGTTGGACCATAAAGAAAGCTGAGTGCTGAAAAATTGATGCTTTTGAACTGTGGTGTTGGAGAAGACTCTTGAGAGTCCCTTGGACTACAAGGAGATTCAACCAGTCAATCCTAAAGAAAATCAGTCCTGAATGTTCATTGGAAGGACTGATGCTGAAGCTGAAGCTCCAATACTTTGGTCACCTGATGCGAAGAACTGGCTCATTGGAAAGGACCCTGATGCTGGGAAAGATTGAAGGCAGGAGGAGAAGGGGATGACAGAGGATGAGATGGTTGGATGGCATCACCAACTCGATGGACATGAGTTTGAGCAAGCTCTGGGAGTGGTGATGGACAGGGAAGCCTGGCACGCTGCAGTCCATGGGATTGCAAAGAGTCGGGCATGACTGAGCTACTGAACTGAACTGAATTGTTCATAGTGGTCTCTAATGAGCCTTTGTATTTCTGTGGCATCAGCTATGATAATTTTGAGTCTTTTCTGATTTTGAGTCTTTTTTTTTTCTTTTTTAGTCTACCTAAAGGTTTGTCAGTTTATTTTTTGAGAAAAACAGCTCCAGTTTTGCCAGTTTTTCTAGTCACTATTTCATTTATTTCTATTCTGATCTTTGTTATTTCTTAGCTTCTGTTAATTGTGGGCTTAGTTTGTTCTTCTTCTCCCAGTTTCTTGAGGTATAAAGTTAGATTTTTTACTTAAGATCTTTCTTTTTTCTTAATGTAAGTTTTTATCACTATAAACTCACATCTTAGAATTTTGCTGCATCCCATAAGTTGTGGTATACTGTGTTTCCAATTTCCTTTGGTTCAAGATCATTTACAATCACTCCTTTGACTCATTGGTTGTTTAATTTCCACACATTTTCCAGTGTTTCCTCTGTTACTGATTTCTAGTTTTATACTACTGTAGTTAGAACGGTACTTGATATCTCACAGGTATTTCTCAAAGAGCTCTTATCACCTGAATCACTAACTTGGATTCTGCTTCTGCAAAAATGACCTAAGATAAATAAGCACAAGACCCATATCAGAATTATTAGGCCAATGTGTATTTTTGACTCAATTTCCAGACTCTAGATGAGTTGTTGACAGGCTCTGGGAAGAAGGGAAGAACCATGCTGACTTTAAGGAAAGAGAGTAAAAAATGGAAAACAGACCTTCATCATTTTGCTTGAATTGTGGCCAGATCTATGACACATCATTTAGTTATGTGAGACAATAAACCTCCTTTGTATGAGTCAATTCAAACTAAAATCTCTTGTTACAAGGAAAATTGTCCGAGGGTCATCCGAGAAGCTGACCTTGAGGTGACATTTAGATTGAAACTGAAAACATGAAGAAGAGCCGTCCATTGTATATCTGGAGAAAACCAAAAACGCTGATGTGAAAAGATAAATGTCCTTCATTCAGAGCGGCATTTCATAGTAGCCTTATTTACAATCGCCAACATATGGAAGCAAAGTGTCTCTCAACAGATGAATGGATTTAAAAGATGTGGCACATAATGTACAATGGACTACTCCTCGGTCATTAAAAAGGATGGAATTTTGCCATTTGCAACAACATGGATGGACTTGGAGGGTTTTAAGTAAAGTGCTATAAGTCAGAGAAAGACAAAGACAGTATGATATCACATATATGTGGAATCCAAAAAAATACAGCAAACTAGTGGATATAACAACAAAGAAATAGGCTCACAGATATAGAGAACAAACTAGTAGTTAGCAGTGGGGAGAGGGAAGTGGGGAAGCAAAATATAGGGTAGGGGATTAAGAGGTACAAATCATTATGTATAAAATAAACTATAAGGATACAGTGCACAACAAGATATATATTTTATAATATACTGTATATTAAAATAATATATATTATAAAATGTAATCAATACTTTATAATAACTGTTTAAGAAGTTTAATCTTTAAAAATTGTGAATCACTCTATTATATACCTATAACATATAATATTATGCATCAACTCTACTTTAATAAAAGACAAACTAGTTAACTAATTAATTTTTAGAAAAGAAAAACAGCCACTGATGCAAAGAGGCAGGAAAAGGAAAGGAGAAAGAATAACTAGTACGGAGGCTGTGCAATGGGGAAAAAGTTTACCTCCTGGAGTGACAGGGAAGAGGCCAGTTTAAGTGAGGTGGAAGGAGACAAAGTTGGGCCAGTGAACAGAGACATCGTAAGCGTAGCTTATGCAAACAAGGCGAACAGAACTCTACTCAGCAAAAACCCTTATTCACAGAAACCTTGTCTTAGCAAAAGATTAATGAACAATTCAAATTTAGATAGCTTCAGTGAAAATTTTGCTTAATCTATCTGTTTTTATGATTTTTCCATTGAAAAAATTTCAGTTAGGCAAATACCCATCGCAGTTCACATCAGATCAGAGCATCTTATCATATAAATATACTATAATCTATTTAACCTTTTTGCCTTTTGCCAGCATTTCATATCATAATTAATAGTTCTGCAGTGAATGGCCTTGTACACCTTTTCACAGTTATTTAAGTAAAACCTGTAATTTTATAAACATAGACTTTCTGAATCACAGAAAATCCACATTTCCATTTTATTTTTTTTTTGAATATGTGATTTTTTTTTGTATTTATTTATTTTTTTACACGAACTCCCAAACATGAACCCCCCTCCCACCTCCCACCCCACATCATCCCTCCAGATCACATTTCCATTTTAAACGGATGTCACCAAGCTGTTCCTGAAAGTATGTACCAATTCATACTCCATTTAGAGCAAGTCTTACTGGGCATTTTACCAATTAAAAAATACATTTTTCAACCACATAGGCAAAAACAAAGCTTTAGTTCACATTTCTTTTACTATTGAACTATATTTTTTATTTGCCTATTGGCCACTTATAATTCTATTATGAATTCCTAATTAATGTCTCTTTAATTTGATGTAAGGAACGAGGTAAGCATTCAGCTGAATTTATTTTCCAGAAGTCTTGACAGGTGTCCCACTATAATTTATTGATTAATCAATATTTTCCTCACCAATTTGAAATGATGTTATTATCAAATATTAACTATTTTTATATGCTTGGGACTATTTCTACACCCACTATTCAAGTTCATTAATATCTATCCCTACATCAGTAGCAAACTGTGTTAATTTCTGCAACAAAAATGTTTGCTTTATACCTGCCTTTTCTTGGCTATTCACATTGCCAAGTTTTAAGGATTATTTATTTGTCTTATCCCTCTAGTGAACTTAAGTTCCTTTAGAGCAGGAACTGTTGCTTAAGCATTTTTATAGCCTCGACAACTTGGCTGAGTAAGTATTTATTTTTCTTAGTAGATTTCCATCCTGCTCCACCACCCCACAGTGCCTTGCTCAGAGTAATCACTCACTTTAATAATCACGTTCGTTAAGTTTTAAGTGTTAGAGAAGAAAAGGCAAGATGTTCCAAGATAAGAGACGGAAATCAAAAGAGTAAATTCATGAGAGGCTGAAGCAGACAGCCCTCGTGGTAAGAAGGGAAGGCAAACAGGATGATAAGCAGTCCCAACAGGAATGACAGTCTGTTCAGGGCAACACCGAACTACTGGTGTCATTGAATCAGCCTTGGTGTTTGATTAAGTGCTCTGGTCAACAAATCTTGATGACCAAAGGACTGACTGCCTTTGTCATCCAACTCTGGAATGGCAGCATGGAGAATTGACCACCCATTTCCTCCTGCATTTCATGAAGAATGACTGTCACTATAAAGTACTGTGACTTGGCATACACATACCTAATCTTCTTGAGGAGCCCTCTCCCTTTCAGAGTAGACACCCGCATGTTGATGAATAGCCTGTGTTAGGAAGCTGTATATTTATTCCAGTGATTTGGCTGTAGACCAAGAAGTTGTGTTGGCATTGCTCTCAGAGCCTAGGGATAATCCACGTGTAAGAGGATTTGGGATGAAGATGCCAGCAGAGAGTTAAACTCCCAAAACTAACACACAATCATCATTTTCCAGAATTTGCATCCATGTTAAATGGTTAAAATTTTGGCTTTTCAGTCGTGTGGAGAGTCTGGTTTTCGAGGCCAGGGTGTGTTTGAATATGTATAACAGGTGCCCTTGCTGATTATTTATCAGTTTGGGAAACAGTAACATAATAGATTGGATTAATCTGGGTAGAAATGGGTGCTCTAGGAGGCTTACAAAACAGGGGAGTCCAATTAAGTTAATTAGAGTGCATCCTTCAAACTAAAATATAGCCAAAGAAAACCCAGTCTAATTATTTACACAGAAATCTATTTTTTTTTTAAAAAGGCAAGCTGTGTTGATAAAAGAGTATGTGTAGGACTCAAGTCTAAAAAAAAAAAATCAGAAAACATGTATTATTAAAATGAAAGAATGATTACAACAAACCAGCAAAAGCACATTTTCAACTCCCCTTTGATTAGAGAATTTCAGAAAAGTTCTAGCCATGGCACTTGCTATAATTAGGTAGACAGCTGGCCAGGATGACACCCACCCACCTGAATGAGGGAGTTTCAATTTGGATTACTTCTGAACAGTTTTTTGCTTTTAAGTCACACTATACAGAACTGATGGACACAAAGTTTGTGACCCTGGACAAGCTACTTAACTCTGCGGGCCTATTTCCTGCCTATAAAATGAAGTTACACTCTTTCTTAGTCCAGGTAATCTGTAAGCGCTCCCACAGGCCTTCGAGTCTTTGGTTGGTTCCAGGACGTAACCATCTCTCCCGTGATGCACACACAGAGGTCCCTGATACTGACAGTGGCCTGGAATCTCATGGCCTCACTTTCTCCAGTCCTTCCCTAAGACAAGACCTGTGACTCAACCTTAGGATGTAGACAGAGAAGGCAAGCCACTTCAGAGAACATGACCTCCTCTACCCATTATTTCCTGCTCACTGAAGGGGGTCCTGAAAGTCTATAGATTAGATAAGAGCATTATGTCAGTTTCTAATTTTTCTGCTTTGATAATCAAACCATGGTAGAATGAAAAGAGAGAAAGAGGGAGGGAGGGAGAATAGAAAGGAGGAAGGAAGAAATCACTTGGGCATCCCCGTGAAGTGAAGTGAAGTCGCTCAGTCGTGTCCGACTCTTTGCGACCCCATGGACTGTAGCCTACTAGGCTCTTCTGTCCATGGGATTTTCCAGGCAATAGTCCTGGAGTGGATTGCCATTTCCTTCTCCAGGGGATCTTCCCAACCCAGGGATCGAACCCGGGTCTCCTGCATTGTAGACAGACGCTTTACCATCTGAGCCATCAGGGCAGTCCATCAGGGCATCCCCGTAGCCAAGTCAAAACTATCAGGTATTGTTCTTGGCTTTTGTGTGGAGCTTGAGAATTACCAGCTGGGTAACAGGAAAGCCCTGAGAATTCAAGACAACCTCAGACAAGAACTTGTCCTAAAGAATTCTAGTCTCCTACCCTGAAGCCCTCGGGCCTCTGTCTATGAGGTCACTAGCTGGCCCACTAACATTTGATCCTTACGGAAGGGAAGAGCAAGTCTCAAATGCCCAACTCATAGCCACAACCCCAAACTGTTCATGACTGCTTTGTTCCAAAAAGTAGGAAAAATACCTTTTTAAAAAGACAATGCAAAATTAAAAAAAAAACAAACACCTAATCCAAAAAGATACATGCATCTTAAGGTTTATCAGTCAGTTCAGTGGCTCAGTCATGTCCAACTCGTTGTGACCCCATGAATCGCAGCACGCCAGGCATATATAGCAGCATTACTTACAATTGCCAAGACATGGAAACAAGCTAAGTGTCCATCAAAAGATGAACAGATAAAGAAGATGTGGTATTTATGTGCAATGGACTACTACTCAGCTTTAAAAACAGAACAAAATGTTGTCATTTGCAGTAACATGGATAGACTTGGGCATTATGCTAAGTGAAGTAAGTCAGACAAAGAAAGAAAAATATTGTATGATATCACTTATATGTAGAATCTAAAAAATAAAACAAAATAGTGAAATAACAGAAAAAGAAATAGATTCTCAGATGAAGAGAACAAACCAGTGGTTATCAGTGGGGGGAGAGAGGAAGAAAATCAATACGGGGGTAGGGGAGTGGAAGTACAAACTATTAGGTATAAAATAGACTTAAGGATATATTGTACAACACAGAGAATATTTTGTAATAACTGTAAATGAAAAGTAAACTTTAAAACTGTATAAAAAATTTTAACAATTTTTTTAAAGAACCCACCAAATAGGGAGCATTCCTAGATTAACTTCATTCCAAAATACCTTGATAATTCTTTCACTCTGTTTTCCATTAAAATTAGATGTTCCACTTATACTATGACAAAAAATAATAAGACAACCCCAAGAGGCTTCTGCAAATGTGACCAAGCTTTTCTAGCTAGAAATCTCAGGAGGCTTACACAAAATTCCCTAGAGAATATGGCCTGTGGGTTACAGAGTCACAACTTAGCTTGCATCCTTGTTCTGAAACTTAAAATTACTCCCTAATTTTCTAAGCCTCAGTTTCCTTATCTGTCAAATGGATATCATTATGCCTACATCATACAATTGTGGAGAAGAGTATATAGTTTTTTATATATATAGACACATATATATACTGACATGTATAGCACACAAATTATGCTCAGTAATTTTTCATCTTTCCCACAAATGATGAGAATGTGCCTGATAGTATGAATATCTTTAGGATTGTGGCCAATATTCAAACATGAGAGTAAATGGGAAAAAATTTCAAATTAACCAGTGGTAAACAGATTAATTAATTCCAATCAGGAGGTAAACTAGCCAGAGCTGCAGGCTTAAGTCAGAAGAAAGAATTCAATAAAGGTCTAATTTGAAACCAGAAGGTCAGCTGTGAAAATAGCCCTGTTTGTAGAACATATATAAGGAGTCACTTGTTATCACTGTGACTATTTAAAAAGTGCTCAGCATCTCTTTCAGGCAATGGCACCCCACTCCAGTGCTCTTGCCTGGAGAATCCCATGGATGGAGGAGCCTGGTGGGCTGCAGTCCATGGGGTCGCTAAGAGTTGGACATGACTGAGCAACTTCCCTTTCACTTGTCACTTTCATGTATTGGAGAAGGAAATGGCAACACACTCCAGTGTCCTTGCCTGGAGGATCCCAGGGACAAGGGAGCCTGATGCGCTGCCGTCTCTGGGGTCGCACAGGGTCAGACACAACTGAGGCCACTTAGCAGCGGCAGCATCTCTTTTGGTGCATGGGCAGGGCATTCTGGCACTCAGAACTTAAAACGGTTTCCCAGCCAAAACTCTCAGGCAAAAGCAACCCGACCTTGCTTGAAACAGTAAAAATTGTCAACTCTGGAATGTTTTAAATTATAGAGAAAATGAAATAAACCAAACCATGTTGTTAATGGTTTTTTTCAGACAGTTAGGAATGATCTCTGTATATTTTATATTTTAAGTATTTGGCACTTTTAAGAAATTTTAGGAGATTTGACAGATTTGGACTTTCATTCTAACTTAAAACGTATTTGTTTTCCAGTGCTTAGTCGTGTCCAACTCTTTACAATCCCATGGACTTAAAACATATAACTGAGTTAATTTTAGACTTAGATCTTCAATTGAAAGATAAAGAGTATTATGCAGTTTGTAAACAAAATTGGAGTGTATATGATTAACTTGAAAGCACATTCATTAATTTAATTAGATTTATTAGAATGGGAAGGTTTGGATAGGTAGGTTAGGCAGTCAAAGTACTTTTAAAAAAATGAGATTTAGTCAATTATAAATGCAGCCTAAAATGTTCAAGGGAATTTCATAAATTAAGATGTAAACAAGACAAACAGTTTAAGGCAATTTGGCCTGTTCAGCTACTCAATCAGATAATCAAATAACCCCCCTGGATTTATTATGTTTAGTAATAAAATAAGAATTGTAATTTGAACTTGAACGTTTCAGGAAAAGTAGATTTATTTTTAACTTTTCTAAATTGAAGAATAATTTTTAAATCTGAAGGTTTAAGTTCTATTTTTTATCCACAAAAATATATTGCACAAATACTAAATAACTCTTTCAACAGTACCAGTTTTTAGGTTGATGACCACTTAAGATTTCTATTGTATTTGGAGAAACAAAATTGATACAAAAAATGGAATTTATTCAATTTTGAATGAAATATTTTTAAACTATCTTAACCCTCAGAAGAAGGGGGAAAGGAAATAGAAAAAAATTCAAGAGCTGATAATAATGAGGATGATATGATAGCTGAAACTTATTTTGTGCTTAATAAAATAATTGTTACTTCAGTTCAGTCGCTCAGTCATGTCGTGACTCTTTGCAACCCCATGAATTGCAGCATGCCAGGCTTCCCTGTCCATCACCAACTCCCAGAGTTCACTCAAACTCACGTCCATCGAGTTGGTGATGCCATCCAGCCATCTCATCCTCTGTCGTCCCTTTCTCCTCCTGCCCCCAATCCCTCCCAGCATCAGAGTCTTTTCCATTGAGTCAACTCTTTGCATAAGGTGGCCAAAGTACTGGAGTTTCAGCTTTAGCATCATTCCTTCCAAACAACACCCAGGACTGATCCTCTTTAGAATGGACTGGTTGGATCTCCTTGCAGTCCAAGGGACTCTCAAGAGTCTTCTCCAACACCACACAGCACAGCTCAAAGATCTTCACATGTAGTTCCTAAGAACTCATGAAATCATGGAAGAATAGCTTAGAAGAAGGAGGTATGTGGGCTATCGCAAGCTAGGAAAAACTCTTCTTAACATACATCAATGTTTTCCTTTCTAAGGTAGCCCAGTTACAATACACAGCACCCTGTGATACGCCTGTTCACTTATTCCTTCACTCTTACAACCAACATTTATTAAGTTCTTACTATGTGTCAGGCTACTGGGCAGTGCATAGCGTATAGGAAAGCATGCCTAGAGAACAATTAGGAGGCTGTTGTCATGATCCAGGTGGACTTCACAGTGCCTGATTTTGGGCAGTGGCAGTGGAGGTGTTGAAGAAAGGATAGACTGAAGAGTTACTTAGAAGTTAGGATTGATATGCTGCTGCTGCTGCTAAGTCGCTTCAGTCGTGTCCGACTCTGTGCAACCCCATAGACAGCAGCCCACCNTGCCAAGACATGGAAACAAGCTAAGTGTCCATCAAAAGATGAACAGATAAAGAAGATGTGGTATTTATGTGCAATGGACTACTACTCAGCTTTAAAAACAGAACAAAATGTTGTCATTTGCAGTAACATGGATAGACTTGGGCATTATGCTAAGTGAAGTAAGTCAGACAAAGAAAGAAAAATATTGTATGATATCACTTATATGTAGAATCTAAAAAATAAAACAAAATAGTGAAATAACAGAAAAAGAAATAGATTCTCAGATGAAGAGAACAAACCAGTGGTTATCAGTGGGGGGAGAGAGGAAGAAAATCAATACGGGGGTAGGGGAGTGGAAGTACAAACTATTAGGTATAAAATAGACTTAAGGATATATTGTACAACACAGAGAATATTTTGTAATAACTGTAAATGAAAAGTAAACTTTAAAACTGTATAAAAAATTTTAACAATTTTTTTAAAGAACCCACCAAATAGGGAGCATTCCTAGATTAACTTCATTCCAAAATACCTTGATAATTCTTTCACTCTGTTTTCCATTAAAATTAGATGTTCCACTTATACTATGACAAAAAATAATAAGACAACCCCAAGAGGCTTCTGCAAATGTGACCAAGCTTTTCTAGCTAGAAATCTCAGGAGGCTTACACAAAATTCCCTAGAGAATATGGCCTGTGGGTTACAGAGTCACAACTTAGCTTGCATCCTTGTTCTGAAACTTAAAATTACTCCCTAATTTTCTAAGCCTCAGTTTCCTTATCTGTCAAATGGATATCATTATGCCTACATCATACAATTGTGGAGAAGAGTATATAGTTTTTTATATATATAGACACATATATATACTGACATGTATAGCACACAAATTATGCTCAGTAATTTTTCATCTTTCCCACAAATGATGAGAATGTGCCTGATAGTATGAATATCTTTAGGATTGTGGCCAATATTCAAACATGAGAGTAAATGGGAAAAAATTTCAAATTAACCAGTGGTAAACAGATTAATTAATTCCAATCAGGAGGTAAACTAGCCAGAGCTGCAGGCTTAAGTCAGAAGAAAGAATTCAATAAAGGTCTAATTTGAAACCAGAAGGTCAGCTGTGAAAATAGCCCTGTTTGTAGAACATATATAAGGAGTCACTTGTTATCACTGTGACTATTTAAAAAGTGCTCAGCATCTCTTTCAGGCAATGGCACCCCACTCCAGTGCTCTTGCCTGGAGAATCCCATGGATGGAGGAGCCTGGTGGGCTGCAGTCCATGGGGTCGCTAAGAGTTGGACATGACTGAGCAACTTCCCTTTCACTTGTCACTTTCATGTATTGGAGAAGGAAATGGCAACACACTCCAGTGTCCTTGCCTGGAGGATCCCAGGGACAAGGGAGCCTGATGCGCTGCCGTCTCTGGGGTCGCACAGGGTCAGACACAACTGAGGCCACTTAGCAGCGGCAGCATCTCTTTTGGTGCATGGGCAGGGCATTCTGGCACTCAGAACTTAAAACGGTTTCCCAGCCAGAACTCTCAGTCAAAAGCAACCCGACCTTGCTTGAAACAGTAAAAATTGTCAACTCTGGAATGTTTTAAATTATAGAGAAAATGAAATAAACCAAACCATGTTGTTAATGGTTTTTTTCAGACAGTTAGGAATGATCTCTGTATATTTTATATTTTAAGTATTTCGCACTTTTAAGAAATTTTAGGAGATTTGACAGATTTGGACTTTCATTCTAACTTAAAACGTATTTGTTTTCCAGTGCTTAGTCGTGTCCAACTCTTTACAATCCCATGGACTTAAAACATATAACTGAGTTAATTTTAGACTTAGATCTTCAATTGAAAGATAAAGAGTATTATGCAGTTTGTAAACAAAATTGGAGTGTATATGATTAACTTGAAAGCACATTCATTAATTTAATTAGATTTATTAGAATGGGAAGGTTTGGATAGGTAGGTTAGGCAGTCAAAGTACTTTTAAAAAAATGAGATTTAGTCAATTATAAATGCAGCCTAAAATGTTCAAGGGAATTTCATAAATTAAGATGTAAACAAGACAAACAGTTTAAGGCAATTTGGCCTGTTCAGCTACTCAATCAGATAATCAAATAACCCCCCTGGATTTATTATGTTTAGTAATAAAATAAGAATTGTAATTTGAACTTGAACGTTTCAGGAAAAGTAGATTTATTTTTAACTTTTCTAAATTGAAGAATAATTTTTAAATCTGAAGGTTTAAGTTCTATTTTTTATCCACAAAAATATATTGCACAAATACTAAATAACTCTTTCAACAGTACCAGTTTTTAGGTTGATGACCACTTAAGATTTCTATTGTATTTGGAGAAACAAAATTGATACAAAAAATGGAATTTATTCAATTTTGAATGAAATATTTTTAAACTATCTTAACCCTCAGAAGAAGGGGGAAAGGAAATAGAAAAAAATTCAAGAGCTGATAATAATGAGGATGATATGATAGCTGAAACTTATTTTGTGCTTAATAAAATAATTGTTACTTCAGTTCAGTCGCTCAGTCATGTCGTGACTCTTTGCAACCCCATGAATTGCAGCATGCCAGGCTTCCCTGTCCATCACCAACTCCCAGAGTTCACTCAAACTCACGTCCATCGAGTTGGTGATGCCATCCAGCCATCTCATCCTCTGTCGTCCCTTTCTCCTCCTGCCCCCAATCCCTCCCAGCATCAGAGTCTTTTCCATTGAGTCAACTCTTTGCATAAGGTGGCCAAAGTACTGGAGTTTCAGCTTTAGCATCATTCCTTCCAAACAACACCCAGGACTGATCCTCTTTAGAATGGACTGGTTGGATCTCCTTGCAGTCCAAGGGACTCTCAAGAGTCTTCTCCAACACCACACAGCACAGCTCAAAGATCTTCACATGTAGTTCCTAAGAACTCATGAAATCATGGAAGAATAGCTTAGAAGAAGGAGGTATGTGGGCTATCGCAAGCTAGGAAAAACTCTTCTTAACATACATCAATGTTTTCCTTTCTAAGGTAGCCCAGTTACAATACACAGCACCCTGTGATACGCCTGTTCACTTATTCCTTCACTCTTACAACCAACATTTATTAAGTTCTTACTATGTGTCAGGCTACTGGGCAGTGCATAGCGTATAGGAAAGCATGCCTAGAGAACAATTAGGAGGCTGTTGTCATGATCCAGGTGGACTTCACAGTGCCTGATTTTGGGCAGTGGCAGTGGAGGTGTTGAAGAAAGGATAGACTGAAGAGTTACTTAGAAGTTAGGATTGATATGCTGCTGCTGCTGCTAAGTCGCTTCAGTCGTGTCCGACTCTGTGCAACCCCATAGACAGCAGCCCACCAGGCTCTCCTGTCCCTGGGATTCTCCAGGCAAGAACACCGGAGTGGGTTGCCATTTCCTTCTTCAATGCATGAAAGTGAAAAGGGAAAGAACTGATATAACCACTGTAAACAGGACATTAGGGAAAGGTGGTATCTTTTCCCAGCTCCTCAAAATGCAAGGCCTGAGACCAGAGTTAAGGTCACAGCATGGATTTGCTGGATGAGGAAAAAGGGAAGCGAACCAGGACAGCTATGCAACGACCGTGTGCTGCATAGCCACCCTGGATCCTGGTTCATGACAGAACATAGAAATGGAGACAGCGGGTCACTCAGTAGTACTTTTTTTTTTTTTTTTAGCACACAAGACTCCTTACAAGAGCTACAAAAAACAAACATAACCGGAAGCAATCCACAGAAAGAAAAAGGACTTTATCTCACAAGTTATCTCCTGTCTTCTATTTACCAAAACAAACAAACCCTAAGGAAGGAATGTGTGGAGAGGTAGGAGGTGAGAATTCCATTTTGAATAGTTTCACTGGCTCTCAAGAGATGTCCATACGGAAATCTCCAACAGGCAGTTGAACGTTGACAGAGTCTGGAGCTCAAGAGAGAGAAAGCCAGGTTAGAGAAGACCGGGTAATGAGCATACAGTGTGTTCTAGGCTGTGCCCCCAGAAGCCCTCCCGGGAATGAAGCACTGACTCCTCCAGCCGTCAGAATTGTTGCCCGCTGGTGGCCATGGCCAAATCCCTCTTCAAGAATGACCCTCTATCAAAGGAAACTAACTTACCCAAGTCTATGCACCGATCATGTGCATGCAGTGACAGATTGATATGGGATTGCAAAGGCCTGTCCTCTTTGCCTCAGTTCAGGTCTTTTCTGCAAGGTCATTGCAGCTTGAGTTCCCTAGAACTGGATGATGTCATTGTGAAACCACATTGCCAGTCCTGTCGCCTTCATCCCACTCCCAGGGCGGTTTCTAAGAGTGGCAACCTGCATGCAAATCTGTGTGTCAAAGTCTCCCAGGGAACACTACCCAACATAGAGTAGAAGCTGAAAAGCTCTTTCAAGAAGCTTGTCTGTGACAAGAAAGGAAGATACCTAAAGAAGGGTACTGTCAAAGGAGGGTCTTTGGAAGTATAGTTGATTTACAATATTGGGTTAGTTTCAGGTGTACAGCAAAGCAATCAGTTGTTGTTGTTCAGTTGCTAGTCATGTCTGACTCTTTGGGACCCCATGGACTGCAGCATGCCAGGCTTCCCTGTCCTTCACTATCTCCAAGTTTGCTAATGATTATATATATTCATATTTTAAAGATCATTTTCCATTATAGGTTATTACAAGATATTGAATATAGTCCCCTGTGCCTCCAGCAAATCCTTGTTGTTTTTTTAATCTATTTTACGTATGGTAGTTTGTATCTGTTAATCCCATATTCCAGCTGTATCCTTTCTCCCCTCCTTGCCCCTTTGGTAACTGTAAGTTTGTTTTCTATGAGTCTGTTGTTTTGCATATAGATTCATTTGTACAGTTTATATTTTATATATAATTGTTATTTTATAACATCTGTCTGACTTACTTCACTAATAATAATATTCCCTAGGTTTATCCATGTTGCTACAAATGACATTTCATCCTTCTTTCTGATAAATATTTTATTTCATACCACATCTTCTTAATTGTCTATTGATGGCATTTGGGTTGTTTCCATATCTTGGCTATTGTAAAATAGTGTGGCTATGAACATTAGAGGCATGTCTCCTTTCAAATTAGAGCTTTTGTCTTTTCTGGATATATAACCAGGAGTGGGATTGCTGGATAATAAGGTAGCTCTATTTTTAGCTTTTTAAGAAAATTCTATACTGCTTCACATGGTGGCTGCACCAATTTACTTCCCCACCACAGTGGAGGAGGGTTTCCTTTACTCCACACCCTCTCTAGAATTTATTATTTGTAGACTTTTGATGATAGCTATTCTGACTAGTGTGAGGTGATACCTCACTGTGGGTTTTGAGTTGCATTTCTCTAATAATTAGTGATGTTGAGCATCTTTTCATATTACTGTTGGCCATCTGTATATCTCCTTTGGAAAAATATCTTTTCAGACCTTCTGTCCATCTGTTGATTGGGTTGTCTATTTTTTCAACATTGAGTTGTATGAGCTGTTTGTATAATTGTGGTATTAACCCCTTATTGGCCACACTGCTTGCAGAAATGTTCTCTTATTCCATACCTTACCTTTTCACTTTGCTAATGGCTTCCTTTGTTGTGAAAAAACATTTATGCCCCATTTGTTTATTTTTGCTTTTATTTCTATTGCCTTAGGAGATGTATCTAATAAAATATTGCTATAATTAATGTCTAAGAATGTTTTGATTATCATGTCCTTTTGGTGTCATGTCTCATTTTTGTTAATTTATTAAAGTATAACTGATTTACAATGTTGTATTGGCATGTCTTATATTTAGCCTTTAAACCATTTTGAACTTATTTTTGCATATGCTGTGAGGGAGTGTTCTATTTGATTTACATGCAGTTGTTTAGCTTTCCCAGCACTTGTTGAAAAGACTCTTTTCTCCACTGTATATTCTTACCTCCTTTGTTAGAGATTAATTGACCATAGTTCAGTTCAGTTCAGTTGCTCAGTCGTGTCCGACTCTTTGCGACCCCATGAATCACAGCATACCAGGCCTCCCTGTTCATCACCATCTCCAGGAGTTCACTCAGACTCACGTCCATCGAGTCCGTGATGCCATCCAGCCATCTCATCCTCGGTCGTCCCCTTCTCCTCCTGCCCCCAATCCCTCCCAGCATCAGAGTCTTTTCCAATGAGTCAACTCTTCGCATGAGGTGGCCAAAGGACTGGAGTTTCAGTTTTAGCATCATTCCTTCCAAAGAAATCCCAGGGTTGATCTCCTTCAGAATGGACTGGTTGGATCTCCTTGCAGTCCAAGGGACTCTCAAGAGTCTTCTCCAACACCACAGTTCAAAAGCATCAATTCTTCGGCGCTCAGCTTTCTTCACAGTCCAACTTTCACATCCATACATGACCACAGGAAAAACCATAGCCTTGACTAGGCGGACCTTAGTCGGCAAAGTAATGTCTCTGCTTTTGAATATACTATCCAGGTTGGTCATAACTTTTCTTCCAAGGAGTAAGCGTCTTTTAATTTCATGGCTGCAGTCACCATCTGCAGTGATTTTGGAGCCCCAAAAAATAAAGTCTGACACTGTTTCCACTGTTTCCCCATCTATTTCCCATGAAGTGATGGGACCGGATGCCATGATCTTCGTTTTCTGAATGTTGAGCTTTAAGCCAACTTTTTCGCTCTCCTCCTTCACTTTCATCAAGAGGCTTTTTAGCTCCTCCTCACTTTCTGCCATAAGGGTGGTGTCATCAGCATATCTGAGGTTATTGATATTTCTCCCGGCAATCTTGATTCCAGCTTGTGTTTCTTCCAGTCCAGCGTTTCTCATGATGTACTCTGCATATAAGTTAAATAAGCAGGGAGACAATATACAGCCTTGACGTACTCCTTTTCCTATTTGGAACCAGTCTGTTGTTCCATGTCCAGTTCTAACTGTTGCTTCCTGACCTGCATACAGATTTCTCAAGAGGCAGGTTAGGTGGTCTGGTATTCCCATCTCTTTCAGAATTTTCCACAGTTTATTGTGATCCACACAGTCAAAGGCTTTGGCATAGTCAATAAAGCAGAAATAGATGTTTTTCTGGAACTCTCTTGCTTTTTCCATGATCCAGCGGATGTTGGCAATTTGATCTCTGGTTCCTCTGCCTGTTCTAAAACCAGCTTGAACATCAGGGAGTTCACGGTTCACATATTGCTGAAGCCTGGCTTGGAGAATTTTGAGCATTACTTTACTAGCGTGTGAGATGAGTGCAATTGTGCGGTAGTTTGAGCATTCTTTGGCATTGCCTTTCTTTGGAATTGGAATGAAAACTGACCTTTTCCAGTCCTGTGGCCACTGCTGAGTTTTCCAAATTTGCTGGCATATTGAGTGCAGCACTTTCACAGCATCATCTTCCAGGATTTGAAACAGCTCAACTGGAATTCCATCACCTCCACTAGCTTTGTTCTTAGTGATGCTTTCTAAGGCCCACTTGACTTCACATTCCAAGATGTCTGGCTCTAGATTAGTGATCACATCCTCATGATTATCTGGGTCGTGAAGATCTTTTCTGTACAGTTCTTCTGTGTATTCTTGCCACCTCTTCTTAATATCTTCTGCTTCTGTTAGGTCCATACCATTTCTATCCTTTATCGAGCCCATCTTTGCATGAAATGTTCCCTTGGTATCTCCAATTCTCTTGAAGAGATCTCTAGTCTTTCCCATTCTGTTGTTTTCCTCTATCTCTTTGCATTGATTGCTGAAGAAGGCTTTCTTATCTCTTCTTGCTATTCTTTGGAACTCTGCATTCAGATGCTTATATCTTTTCTTTTCTCCTTTGCTTTTCGCCTCTCTTCTTTTCAGTGCTATTTGTAAGGCTTCTCCAGACAGCCATTTTGCTTTTTTGCATTTCTTTTCCATGGGGATGGTCTTGATCCCTGTCTCCTGTACAATGTCACGAACCTCATTCCATAGTTCATCAGGAACTCTGTCTATCAGATCTAGGCCCTTAAATCTATTTCTCACTTCCACTGTATAATCATAAGGGATTTGATTTAGGTCATACCTGAATGGTCTAGCGGTTTTCCCTACTTTCTTCAATTTAAGTCTGAATTTGGAAATAAGGAGTTCATGATCTGAGCCACAGTCAGCTCCTGGTCTTGTTTTTGTTGACTGTATAGAGCTTCTCCATCTTTGGCTGCAAAGAATATAATCAATCTGATTTCGGTGTTGACCATCTGGTGATGTCCATGTGTAGAGTCTTCTCTTGTGTTGCTGGAAGAGGGTGTTTGCTATGACCAGTGCATTTTCTTGGCAAAACTCTATTAGTCTTTGCCCTGCTTCATTCCGCATTCCAAGGCCAAATTTGCCTGTTACTCCAGGTGTTTCTTGACTTCCTACTTTAGCATTCCAGTCCCCTATAATGAAAAGGACATCTTTTTTGGGTGTTAGTTCTACAAGGTCTTGTAGGTCTTCATAAAACCGTTCAACTTCAGCTTCTTCAGCATTACTGGTTGGGGCATAGACTTGGATAACTGTGATATTGAATGGTTTGCCTTGGAAACGAACAGAGATCATTCTGTCGTTTTTGAGATTGCATCCAAGTACTGCATTTCGGACTCTTTTGTTGACCATGATGGCTACTCCATTTCTTCTGAGGGATTCCTGCCCACAGTAGTAGATATAATGGTCATCTGAGTTAAATTCACCCATTCCAGTCCATTTTAGTTCACTGATTCCTAGAAATGTCGACGTTCACCCTTGCCATCTTGTTTGACCACTTCCAATTTGCCTTGATTCATAGACCTGACATTACAGGTTCCTATGCAATATTGCTCTTTACAGCAATATCGGATATTGCTTCTATCACCAGTCACATCCACAGCTGGGTTTTGTTTTTGCTTTGGCTCCATCCCTTCATTCTTTCTGGAGTTATTTCTCCACTGATCTCCAGGAGCATATTGGGCACCTAATGACCTGGGGAGTTCCTCTTTTGGTATCGTAGCATTTTGCCTTTTCATACTGTTCATGGGGTTCTCAAGGCAAGAATACTGAAGTGGCTTGCCATTCCCTTCTCCATTGGACCACGTTCTGTCAGCCCTCTCCACCATGACCCGTCTTGGGTTGCCCGTTTTGGGTTGCCCTGCAGGCATGGCTTGATTTCATTGAGTTGGACAAGGCTGTGGTCCTAGTGTGATTAGATTGACTAGTTTTCTGTGAGTATGGTTTCAGAGTGTCTGCCCTCTGATGCCCTCTTGCAACACCTACCATCTTACTTGGGTTTCTCTTACCTTGGGCATGGGGTATCTCTTCACGGCTGCTCCAGCAAAGCACAGCTGCTGCTCCTTACCTTGGATAAGGGGTATCTCCTTACCGTGGCTGTTCCTGACCTTCAGTGTGGGATAGCTCCTCTAGGCCCTCCTGCGCCTGCGCAGCCACCGCTCTGGGTTTATTTCTGGGATCTCTATTCTGTTTCATTGATCTATATGTTTCTTTTTGTGTCAGTAGCACACTGTTTTGACTCTGGCACCCCACTCCAGTACTCTTGCCTGGAAAATCCCATGGACAGAGGAACCTGGTAGGCTGCAGTCCATGGGGTCACAAAGAGTCAGACATGGCTGAGCGACTTCCCTTTCACTTTTCACTTTCATGCATTGCAGAAGGAAATGGCAACCCACTCCAGTGCTCTTGCCTGGAGAATCCCAGGGATGGGGGACTCTAGTGGGCTGCCGTCTATGGGGTCACACAGAGTCGGACACGACTGAAGTGACTTAGCAGCAGCAGCAGCTTTGCAGTATAATCTGAAGTCTGGGAGGGTTATGCCTCTGGTTTTTTAACTTGGGACTACCTTGGCAATTCTAGGTCTTTTGTTGTTCCAACCTGTAGACTGCTTTGAGTAATATAACCATTTTAATAATATGAAGTCTTCCTATCAAAGAGTATGGCATTATCTTTCCATTTCTTTGAATCATCTTCAATTTCTTTTATCAGTGTTTTACAGTTTTCAGTGTATAGGTCTTTAACGTTCTTGGATAAGTTTATTTCTAGATATTTTCTTTTTTTGATGTGATTTTAAATCAAGCTGTTTTACTTTCTGATATTACATCATTAGTGTAAATAAATGCAACAGATTTCTGTATATTAATCTTGTATCTTGCTACTTTGCTGAATTATTAGTTCAAATAGTTTTGGGGTAGAAACGCTAAGGTTTTTTACAGAGAGTAACATGTCACCTTCAAAGAGTGATAGTTTTACCTCTTCTCTTCTGCCTTGTATGCTTTTCTTTCTCTATCTGATTGCTGTGACTAGGACTTCCATTACTATGTTGAATAGAAGTGGTGGGAGCAGGTATCCTTATTTTGTTCCCAAATACATCAGGAAGGCTTTCAGTTTTTCACCACTGAGTATTAAGTTGGCGACGGGGATGTCATAAATGGCTTTTATTATGCTGAGCTATTTTCTCACTATACCCATTTTGGTGAGTTTTATCAAGAATGGATGTTGAATTTTGTCAGATACTTTTTCTGCATCTATTGAGATGATCATATGTTTTTTTTTTCTTTCCTTTTGTTCATGTGGTGTATCACATGATTGATTTGTGTATGCTGAACTATCTTTGTGACCCTAGATGAATCCAACTTTATCATGGTGTATGATCCTTTTTATGTGCTGTTGGATTTGGTTTCTGAATATTTTTTGATTTTTGCATCTGTACTCATGAAAGATATTGGCCTATGGGTTTTTTTTTTCTTAATTTTGTAATGTCTTTGTTTGGTTTTTGTGTGGGGGGGCGGTGATGGTGGCTTCACAGAATAATTTTGGGAGTGTTCCCTCTTTTTTGATTGCTTGGAAGAATTTGAGTTCACTGGTAGAATTCCCCAGTGAATCTATTTAGTTGGTCTGGAATTCTTGTCTGCAAGGAGTATCTGTTTCAATTATTCAGTTCAGTTCAGTCGCACAGTCAGGTCCAACTCTTTGTGATGCCATGAATCACAGCACGCCAGGCCTCCCTGTCCATCACCAACTCCCAGAGTTTACCCATACTCATGTCCATCAAGTTGGCGAAGCCATCCAGCCATCTCATCCCCTGTTGTCCCCTTCTTCTCCTGCCCCCAATCCCTCCCAGCATCAGAGTCTTTTCCAATGAGTCAACTCTTTGCATGAGGTGGCCAAAGTATTGGAGTTTCAGCTTTAGCATCAGTCCTTCCAATGAACACCCAGGACTGGTCTCCTTCAGGATGGACTGGTTGGATCTCCTTGCAGTCCAAGGGACTCTCAAGAGTCTTCTCCAACACCACAGTTCAAAAGCATCAGTTCTTCGGCACTCAGCTTTCTTCACAGTCCAACTCTCACATCCATACATGACCACAGGAAAAACCATAACCTTGACTAGATGGACCTTTGTTGGCAAAGTAACGTCTCTGTTTTTTAATATGCTACTTAGGTTGGTCATAACTTTCCTTCCAAGGAGTAAGCGTCTTTTAATTTCATGGCTGCAGTCACCATCTGCAGTGATTTTGGAGCCCCCCCAAAATAAAGTCTGACACTGTTTCCACTGTTTCCCCATCTATTTCCCATGAAGTGATGGGACCGGATGCCATGATCTTCGTTTTCTGAATGTTGAGCTTTAAGCCAACTTTTTCACTCTCCTCTTTCACTTTTATCAAGAGGCTTTTAGTTCCTCTTCA
>SJYX01007217.1:276578-291257 GCA_006410675.1 Oreotragus oreotragus
GAATTTTGAGCATTACTTTACTAGCGTGTGAGATGAGTACAATTGTGCGGTAGTTTGAGCATTCTTTGGCGTTGACTTTCTTTGGGATTGGAATGAAAATTCACCTTTTCCAGTCCTGTGGCCACTGCTGAGTTAAAACTAAATAATTTTAATTATTACTACAGATTAAATTTCACTTCTAGTAGTTGGTCTATTGAAATGATTCATTTCTTGTTATCTCAGTTTTGGCAGGCTGTATGTTTCCAGAAACTTGTCTGATTCTTCTAGGTTGTCCAATTTGTTGGCATACAACTGTTCAGAGTATTCTCTTACGATTTTTTGTAATTCTGCAGTATCCATTGTTATTTCTTCTCTTTCATTTTTTATTTTATGTATGTCTTCTCTCTTTTCTTCTTGGTGAGCCTGACTAGAGATTTGGCAGGCTGTATGTTTCCAGAAACTTGTCTGATTCTTCTAGGTTGTCCAATTTGTTGGCATACAACTGTTCAGAGTATTCTCTTACGATTTTTTGTAATTCTGCAGTATCCATTGTTATTTCTTCTCTTTCATTTTTTATTTTATGTATGTCTTCTCTCTTTTCTTCTTGGTGAGCCTGACTAGAGGTTTGTCAAATTGTTTAACTTTTTAAAACACCAGTTCTTGGTTTTACTGATCTTTTCAATTATTTTTTTCTGGTCTCTATATAATTTTTTTCCTCTCTGATCTTTATTATTTTTTCCTTCTGCTTAGTTTGGGTTTTATGTGTTCTTCTAGTTTGAATTTTTTTTTGGTGGTAGACTAGGTAGCTTACTTGAGATTTTTCTTGCTTCTTGAGGAAGGCCTGTATCACTATGAATTTCCCTCTTAGATCTGCTTTTGCTGCATTCCACAGATTTTGTAAGATTGTATTTTCACTGTCATTTGTCTTGAGGTATTCTCTGATTTCTTCTTTGATTGTTGACCCACTGGTTTTTAAGTAGCATGTGACTTAGCCTCCGTGTGTTTGTTCCCTTTCTGTGGTTGACTTCTAATTTCATACTGTTGTGGTCAGAAAAGATGCTTGAAATAATTTCTATCCTCTTAAATTTATTGAGACTTGTTTTTGTAACCTAGGATGTGGTCTATCCTAGAGAACATTCCAACCAAACTTGAAAAGAATGTGTATTCTGGGTTTTTTTGTATATAGTATTTTATAGACATCAATTAAGTTTGTGTGGAAGTTATGACCAACCTAGATAGTATATTCAAAAGCAGAGACATTACTTTGCCGACTAAGGTCTGTCTAGTCAAGGCTATGGTTTTCCCAGTAGTCATGTAGGATGTGAGAGTTGGACTGTGAAGAAGGCTGAGCGCCGAAGAATTGATGCTTTTGAAGTGTGGTGTTGGAGAAGACTCTTGAGAGTCCCTTGGACTGCAAGGAGATCCAACCAGTCCATTCTGAAGAAGATCAGCCCTGGGATTTCTTTGGAAGGAATGATGCTAAAGCTGAAACTCCAGTCNAAGAAGGCTGAGCGCCGAAGAATTGATGCTTTTGAAGTGTGGTGTTGGAGAAGACTCTTGAGAGTCCCTTGGACTGCAAGGAGATTCAACCAGTCCATTCTGAAGGAGATCAGCCCTGGGATTTCTTTGGAAGGAATGATGCTAAAGCTGAAACTCCAGTACTTTGGCCACCTCATGCGAAGAGTTGACTCATTGGAAAAAGACTCTGATGCTGGGAGGGATTGGGGGCAGGAGGAGAAGGGGACGACCGAGGATGAGATGGCTGGATGGCATCACGGACCCGATGGACGTGAGTCTGAGTGAACTCCGGGAGTTGATGATGGACAGGGAGTCCTGGCGTGCTGCAATTCATGGGGTCACAAAGAGTCGGACACGACTGAGCGACTGAACTGAACTGAAGTTTGTAGTTTCTTGTTTTTTAATCCCATCTGCCACTCCATGGGGCTTCCCAGGTGGCCTAGTGGTGAAGAACCGGCTTGCCCACTGCAGGAGACCCAGGAGACGCAAGTTCAATCCCTGGGTTGGGAAGATCCCCTGGAGGAGGGCGTGGCAACTCACTCCAGTATTCTTGCCTAGACAGAAGAGCTTGAGGGGGCTACAGTTCACAGAGTCACAAAGAGTCAGACACGATTGATGCAACTTAGCACTCACGCACACCATTCTATGGCTTTTGATCACAAAATTTAGTCTATTGACATTTAAAGTAATTATTGATATATATGTACTTATTGCCATTTTAAACCTTGTTTTCTAGTTGGTTCTGTAATTCTTCAAAGGAGGATTTTCTAAATTTAGAAAGACTAACCATTTTTATCTACTGATGAGAAAGAGCTAGTTGAGAGGAAACAATGGAAGATTCTGGATAGAGAAAAGACTGAAAAGAAATGGCATCCAAATCACAGGTACAACAATTGTCTAGGAGGAAAGACATTCCCTCTGATGAGAATGAGGGAGAAGCAGAATATAAGTGTGAATGTAGGTAAAATTTATTTTCACTGTAGGGAAGGTTAGATCATCTACTGAGATTAAGAGGAACTGGAAGCTGAGAGTCAGAAGCTTGAGGAGAGTGGGGAATGTTAGAAATAGGTAGTGGGGACAGTGGCTGGGAGAAAGACCCAGTACAAGGCTATAGAACTGCTAAGCAGGGATGAAGTTCAGGTTGAGAATGAGGTCACCAGGAATTTATGGTGGCAGTCATCATAGTACTAAACATGGAATGTTATAATTATTCACAGGCCTCTCTCAGCACATGTGCCTGACAAGCTGGTGTATCCATTCAATGCTGGACAAATGGATGGACCCAGTTTTTATCTCCTTCACCAACAGAGTTTTATCAACTAAAACCATATGAAAGCTATCTTGGGTCAATCTCTTGCTGATATTTTTAGTCTAAAGACATGTTAAATCTAAAGACATACATATATGTGTCTGTGTCTCTCTATATATGCTAAGTTACTTCAGTCATGTCCAACTCTTTGCAATCCCATGGACAGTATCCCTCTGTCCATGGGATTCTCCAGGCGAGAATACTAGACTGGGTTGCTATGCCCTCCTGCAGGGGATCTTCTCAACCCAGGGATCGAACCCACATCTATGTCTCCTGCATTAGCAAGTGGGTTGTGTATAGATACAAATATATACACATATGTATGTTATGTATGTATGCTTTGTAATTCATGTATGCTATGCAATATGTGTATGCATTAAGTAGTTTTCCAAAGATCACTGGGCAGAGCAGAGCTCAAGTCATCTTGGGTCATCTGACTTGCATTCCATATACTGGGATATATGATATGCTATGTGAAATGAAACTGCCAAGGAGTTCCGGATGATTTACTACACTTCCAGTGTTTCCTTCCTTCCTTCCTCCCACCCTCCCTCCATCTTTCATCTCTGAGCATGGTACACCTCTTGGAATCCTTTCTGATCTCCCTACCAAGCTGTCCCCCAGCTTCATTATGTTCAGCCCTCATTTGCACATGCTCTTGACACCTGGTGTTTGGTGGCAGAAATGGCTGATAAAATTCCACACTGATTAATTTCATGTTTAATCTAACTGATACTTCTGTAGCCTTTGCAAATAACCTTTTTGAACAAAAACTGCAACAGCTCATTCCAAACCCGATCAAAGAGGTATGCATGACTCACAGCCACTAAATAAACATTGATGCCTGATGGCAGTAATATGGCTATTTATATTCAGAGCCTGATTTAACCAGTGGCATTCCTGTAATAAGATAATAAGCATGAGCTGTTTACTAGAAAAAAAGGAGAGACTGTGGTGCTGGTGTTCAATAAAATCTCTTAACAGGCAAATGAGTCTCTGAAATTGGTTGGCAAATACATCCAGAATGAGATGTGCTAATTAGTTGCTGTTACTGATTTTCTAAAATAAAGAGTTTAGACTTAAATTAGCCCTGAAATTTAGTACAATAAAAATATCGGATATATGATATCATGTTGAGTCTTATAGATTATATCTAATATATGTCCAGCAATACAATTAAGAAAAAAGAACTCTGCATATAAATCATGGGATTTTAAACAGAAACTGTCTAAGAAGAGGTTTTAAATGTAAGGAATTAGATATTTGTATCTCAGGTTAAAGGTTTTTGTTTTTTTTTTCTATACAGAAAGCATTTGTAGGTGAGCCTCTTGGCTATGCGAGCAAAGATGTCTATTACTATAAGCACTTTAATGTTTAACTAGGAAGAGCGAAAGAGTACAAGAAGTATCTTGATCACTTCTGGATACCCTTTAAAATAGATTAAGCCATTCAAAACCAAGATCACAGAGGTTCTAGGTGAACATAGAAGGGATAATTGTCCGGATTCAGAAATACATGATGAAAGTATCAAGCTTATGAAGCCTCTCCCAGCACCACCCAGCGCTATTTTTCCTCCATCGCAGCAAGAGCAGCAGGCATGCTGTGTTTGCTCCCTTTCTCCTTCTGCCATCACTCCAGGCAGCACCTTCCAGCTGCTAAAGACGCATGTTCAAGCTTCCATTTTTCACTGCTTCTTTCACCAACCCAGAAGGAGCTGCCTCTAATAGGACTTGCAATTTCAAATAGTGAGATGATCTCAGAAGATATCCAAATATTATTTTTAAATCAAATATTATATCTAAAAAGATATAGCCAAGTCATAACAGGATTCAGCTTGTGTATCCATCATATTTTTTCCCCAAACCAACTGAATTCAAGAACTTGTTGTTTGAACTTAGCTGGTTGAGATGATGCTTGTTTTCCCAGAACAGTCATTCTTCTTTTAAAGCCAGCTAGATGGCTGATGTCAGTGTTATAGCCCCGAAGTAGTAATGTTTCTAATGTTAGCAATCAGTCAGTTCATTCATTTAGGTTCTATTTATCTATAGCTAAACTAAAAAAGGTTGATTATTTATTTACTTTAATTTAGATGTTCGGTCTGTATCAGAGTCTTTAGTTACCAAGGGTAATTGATGATGTATATCTTTGTTTCCATGTCACAGCCATGCCCCAGCTTAGGTAGCAACATTTTCAGCTAATACTGAAATCTAGAATTGTTAGGGACACTCTCATATAGTCTAGCGAATAACTGAAATTACAAACAGAATCCTAAGTCATGAACATGTGGTCTTCCCTATATTTTTCAACAATATAACTTAAAGTTCTCTTGAAACTAATTCTAACTAGCTTAAGACTCAATCTAAGACTCAAAGTCATTTACTTGAAAGGATATTAGCAATCTGATAAAAGGTAAGGAAAACTTGACAAGTTACACCTCAGAAGTGCAAGAACCACCGCCAGAGACATGAAAACACAAATTTCTAGGCTTATTCTCCTGTTTTTGGTAGCTCAAAGACTTAACAACTCTTGGTTCCTTTCTTTTTTAAGATTCCATACTCTTACACAAAAAAATCCAGTTGGTCTAACTGGGCTCAAACAAATGACCTGAACAAATCAGTTATGACTAACAAAGAGAGGGTCAGGATCACAGGGCATAGACATGGCTTCTGTGCAAGTCCCAAGAGACTGGAGGATGGCTGTCCACTGGGCAGCAAACCCAAGGGTCCTCTACACCAGCGCTTCTCCAAGTGCTGGTCCCCAAAACAGTCTGAGGCCAATCCATGAGGGTGCTATTTAAGGACCAGGCACCAGAATCCAAATCAACAGACTGATTACTTCACTGAGAAAATCTTGCTATTAAAAATTGTCAGCTGAACTAGAGTGTGCTAGGGACACATTGGGTCACCTCCTGCTGCAGCATGTCTTACCTCCTCGAGGACCAGTAGGGTACAGGCTGCAGACCACCCTTGAGTAGCAGTCTCTTCTCTTCAGCCCTTCTCTGACGTTATGGGACTCATACCACGGCAACCAAGACCACAGACTTTGAAACCACCTGGGATTCAGTTCTCACTATGCTCAGTTGCTGAATGACCCTGGGCTAATAAATACTCTGAGCCTCAATTTCCTCATCTAAGCTGGAGGTAATGATACTACCATATTTATCAGGATTCCTTCAATTGCAGGCAGCAGAAAATCAAGTCATTAAGGTAAATCAGATGAAATTGTTGATATCCAATCTTCAAAAATGGCAATTTTATGTGGTTCAAGCTAATAGCTTAAGCTAAAAATAATTTTATTTGCTTATGAAACTGGCAAGTATAACAGTGGTTCAAATGACTAAAGAGAACTAAGGCTCAAATCTGAATCTAAGGCTCAAATGAATAAAGAGAAGCTCTCTCTTTTCCAGCAACCAGAGTTGGATCATGTGGCACAGTATGAGACTAAACAGCCCTGCTTGGGTCATGCTCCCAGTCCCTGGCCCAATCACTGTTTAAAATATATATATATATGTATGTTTATAATGCTTCTTGAAGGGCCAGACTCAGGTCATGAGCTTGGGAGACGATCAGGCAGGTCTGTCAGATAAATCCTTTGTTTTGTTCAGTCATATCCCTAGCGCCTAGCACATAATAGATGTCCTCAAAATTAGGTAAATAAATGATTGAGGAGAGGGTATTGTGCAGCCTCTCCAGCCAAAAGGAGGCAGACAAAAGAGACAGAATCCCATGATAAATGCCTACACCATATGGTTGTTGTGAAGATCAAATGAGAATGTGATGCACATGGAACAGAGACAGGGACACAAGAGCACTTTTATCAGCCACATCGATCAGGTCAGAGCGGAAGCCCATCTCTTCCATGCAGCGATTTGCACATAGCAGGCACCCAGGTTTTTTAATTGACTGGATGAGCTAATAAGTGAACTCATGGACAGACAGTGAGCAATCTGGATCCCATATCTTCCTTTGGAAAATGTTCTCTATTCTATGGCAATTCTGATTTTGTCTGAGGTTTTCCTGTAAACAGCAGACACGAATCACATGATCAAATAAAGCAAGAGCAAAAAGGCGATAAATTGCAGCTGGGGGCATTTTAGGTGAAGACTTACATTAGGACAACTTTCTAGGGTCTAGAAGACAAATCTTCAGTGACACTTAAAACAGGCTGGTTCATATTGTGATTCTTTCTGGTAGAAGAAAAAGGACAGATGACTTCTGTGAGTTCTTGCCCAGCAACTGGCAGCGCTGGTTGGTCACATTCCAATCCAAGTGAGGACAGAGGAAAGGGGACGGGAGCAGCGGCCACAGTATCATAGCAGAATGCTTGACTCGGAAGTGCTCACGGTGCTTGCCGGTCTGATTTCCTCTTTTTATCAAAGGGGAAACAGCCTGGACAATGAAGAGGCCTGTCTAAGGGGTGGAGCTGAATCCAGCTCTTCTTAGCCCATGTCAAGTATCTGTCCCATGCCACATCACAGGCAGAGATGGCTTCCCATCAAATTAGGTTATTTCATGTATTAGGTTATTTCATTTTCTAAATTAAAAATGTTCTAAATTAAAATGTTTTCTAAATAAAAACAATTTCTAAAAATGTTCTAAAAAAATTTTATAAATTAAAAATCCTAACAAAGGATAGTTGAGCCTTTTCTGAACAGGAAAAACGTACATTTAGATGCTAAAATATTAACCTTGTCAGCAGACTGTCTGCAATCAGGATGAACCAGGATATGTGCTCACTTACAGGGTTTGGGTGTCATATTTGTGGCAGACTATTAGTTCCCCGCCCAGTATAGACTCTCCCCTTCACCACTGGCAGGGCCACTTCATTGCTGGGAATGACAGGATTCCCAGCCTAAAACTGTTTATGACTTGCTTGAAATGTAAGTAACAGTGACAGAGGCTTTCCAGAAAGCCCCCATTACAGGAACTGTCTTTCCTCTTTCTACATCTTCCAGATGCCAATCAGATGGCTGGAGGCCAGAAGCCATACTATAAACATGAGATAAGGGTCTATCCTAGGGACTGTGGATGGCGAGCTGCCAGGAGTTTGGGTCCCCCTAAACCTCATGGCACCACCACATCAGCCCTACACTGACTACTTCTTGTTAGATGAGAAGAAAAGAAAGCCTGTCTTATTTAGACCAGTCTTCAGATCAGCTGAGTACAGTTTCTGACTGATTCAAGCTTATAGCATGGTCTTGGCAAAGTTCTTTAGTCTCTTTGTGCCTCAGTTTCTCTCCCCTTAAAACTGAGTAAGAGTAATAAGCAGCTTTAAAAACACTTAATACAGTGTTTTAAAATTCCAGAAAAATTTTGGACGTAATTCAACGGAGGGGGTGAATATATAAGTATCTGAACTTATCCACTTAGTCAGTTCGAACAGTTCCTGTTCTATTTAATTTCTACATGGAATTTCCAAGTAAGATTTCATTTGGAGGAAAGAAAAAAAGAATGTAAAGGCTAAAATAATTTGAAAAATCACTGGCATAGAAAAATGTTTAATTCTTCACATGTGAAAAGGACCGATGGGGCACACTGCTGCTCCGGAGATGACAGGTTTCCAACACTGCCAATGGATCTGCTGATGCTCTTTGGGTCCTTCTTGGAAACAACAGCCCACACTTACAGACACTCACCTACCTGTCAAGCAGCGAAAGTGCCCTGACCCCTGCAGGAAAATCACCAGCCACCCAGCTGGTTTAACCCCCTGTAAAATAACTAATGAAGACTTCCCCAGTGGCTCAGTGGTTAAGAGTCTGCCTGCCAGTGCAGGGGACACAGGTTCCATCTCTGCTGCAGGGAGATTTCACAAGCTGCAGGGCAACTAACTAAGCTTGTCCACCACACACTGCCGAGACCACAGACCACAGCTGCTGAGACGGAGTTTGACAGCCCATGCTTCACGATAAGAGAAGCCGCCACAATGAGAAGCTCGCACAGCACGGCTGCAGAGTAGCCCCCACATTCCACAACTAGAGAGACCCTGTGCATAGCATCCAAGCCCCAGCACAGCCAAAAAAATTTTAAATTGTAAAAATCTTAAAAAGAAAAGAATAACTCATGAGCCTGAGAGCCCTGTGCTGGCTGCTCTCTGGGGTGTAGAAGAGACCGCAGGAAGCTGAGGAGCTGTGTCCATTAAGAAGTGCCTTGTCACTCGGTGGCTCCTCCCACAGCCCTGACCTCTCTGACCCGTCAGGCTCCATGCACCACTGTACCCAAGGATTCAATAGCCTTCCACGTGGGAAAGAGAGCCCTTCCAAAGGGAGGAAGGAAGGAAGAAATGGAGAGGAAGGGAGGGAGGGCGGGAGACAATGGAGGCAGAGAGGAAGGCTGGAGGGAAGAGAGAATGAGAGGAAGGGAGAGAAAGGGAAAAAAACTCCTGAGCTGTTCCCACAACTTGGATTCCTAATCAAGCTGTCTCTCAGCAGAACATCTCACCTGAGCCCTGGCAAAAGAGCTAAACCACAAGGTTCTTGAGACCTTGGAAATCAGCCTTTGTCTGACAAAATCCCGCACCCATCCACAAAAGTAGCTTCAAAACCCCAGAAAATGATCCAAGCCCTCTGATTATAGAAGGCTCCCCTCTACACTGCTGTTGCTACTAAGTCACTTCAGTCATGTCCAACTCTGTGCAGCCCCATAGACGGCAGCCCACCAGGCTCCTCCATCCACGGGATTCTCCAGGCAAGAATGGAGTGGGTTGCCATTTCCTTCTCCTCTGCACTAAGCCACCTCAAACCAGAACAGCTGAGGTTTACATGGTCAGAGTCCCTGGAGCAATCTTAGACGCTGACTCCAAGTTCTCTTTCCCAGCAGATTTGATATCAACTTTGACTTGACCATCGAGCTGCAGCTTGTTCCGCTCGAATTCTCCAGCTGTTTCTCGGAGTGTGATCACTGCCTGTCTTCCTCTCACTCTGTAGGGTCAGGTCCCATCCCTGAGCCGCAGATCCCCTGTGAGCCCTTGTCTTTAACTCTTGCTCACTCTGTACCCAGTCTCCAATCCACAGGTGCCAATCCAACCACTCCCAGCTGCCAAAATTCAGACTCTTCTGGAGATAGTCAGGCTCTATCTGCCTTCCTTTCTCACATTCTCAAATATCTCTACACACAGCTCACTCAAATACATCACTGAAACAGAATATATTTGATTTGCATTGTATCTTGTCTCTTTCTTTTTCCACTCTACTTTCCCACCCCAATTAGACTGCAAATACTTCCCTCTGAATGAGTTTTTGAATGGAGATATGAGAAATAAAACAGAAAAGATGGCATTAAAAATTAAGAGACTTAAGGGGAGTAATTGTGAAAAGACAATGGAAGGTCCCTGGTTTCTGTAAGATTCATCGAGGTAGAAAAGAGTGCTAGATACTAACCCTTGGTCCTCAGCTATTTCCACCCTTTCCTATGCTCCCCTCTGGATCACAGGGGGTGAGAAGGCATAAAACCACATTTTCCCAACTTTGTTTCTGCTAGGAATCTAGATGAGATTTAGCTTCTGCTAATAAAATACATGCATGTGCTATCTGGAATGCAGAGGAGAAGTGGAGTGATTCTCTCTGCGAAGTGACTGGTGAGTGTGCTTCCATAAACACAAGTTTCGCAGTGGCCACACTCCACGGTATACTGTCTGATGACCAGTCTCATGGGGATTAGGCAGCTGTCAAGCTAGCAGCATTTTCCTGACCTCTGGATGATAGTAGAGAGTAGGTGGAAGGGAGAAAAAAGGAACTGCATTCAGTGAGGTGAACTGAGCTGCATGCTCTTTGCTGGAAGAACTCTAGCTTCTTATCCCCATGTTCTCTCCCCACAAAATAGGGTCACATGATTAAGATACTACTCCTTATAAATGAACTTTAAAATGAGGTAGTATCAGAATGCCTGCTGTTCACAAATCAACCAATGTAACCCATCACACTAATAAATTCAAGAGGAAAAGCCACAAGTGTGTATCAACTGATACAGAAAAGGCATTTGATCAAAATTCAGCACCCATTCATGATTAAAAACTCAGAAAAGTAGGGTAGCAGGAAATTTTCTAAATTTGATAAAAAAAAATATTTATGAAAAAACTAACATTATATTTAACTCAAGAGGACTGAAAAGTTTCCCCCTGAGATCAAGTCCAAGGTAAGGATGACTACGAGGATGTCTGCTACCACCACTATTATTCAGCCATGATCTAGCCAGCTCAATATGGCAAGAAAATGAAATAAAAGGCATACAGATACAAAATGAAGAACTAAGACTGCCCCTATTTGTAGATGCCATTATGGTCTACATAGAAATCCCAAGGAATCTCAAAAAAAAGAAAAAAAATCCTTTGAACTAATAAGTGCATTCAGCAAGTTCACTGATAACAAGATCAACATACAAAAATCAATTGTAACAGTGGAAAAATTAATTGTATTTCTATATCCTAACAGTGGATACATGGGAACAAATTAAAAATACAAAACCATTTATTATCAGTCAAAAAATACAGCAAGAGTGAGTGCTGTTCACAGGTCTCCCAGCTACTAGAGAGCCCCATTCTGAGAGAAGACACTTCTCCACCCTGACTCTAGTAAAGAGGTCAGGAAACCTTGAGTAAGGTTGGAGGTATTAATTTCGGGCAGTTAATTACATTCTTTCAGCATCCATCTCCCTGAAGTTTTCACTGGGCAAATCCTTCAGGAGGACATTCGCATTAGCTATTCATTTCCTTCCACACTGACTAGAGAATGAAGTGACTATTGGCTATGTCACACAACTCGTCGAAATTCACCCCTGGGTGAAGTGATCCTCAAATAATTACCAAATGTAGGTAACTGAATTAGTGAATTACCTTGGCTCCTTTGAGATGAAAGACTCTTTAGGAATGTGAAATACTTTGGCTCTTTGTTATTAATAACCTGAACAATGAAAGAACCCAAAGTAGTATTCGATATGCTCCAAGAATAGGATGACTAAAATTAAAGAATGCAATTGGTTTTCATTTTCCATACTTTTCATTTTCTATCCTTTTCATTTCAATAGTCAGGACTGAATATGACAAGTCATCAAATCTCCTCTGATGTTAATAAGGCATCAACTAAAGAGCTCTGGGAAGAGAAAAATTCAGCCCAAGTGTGACAAGTACGTGGTTCTCCTTCCTTCTATGAAATATTATTATACCACTTCTTCTCATCCACCCTATTAGACTACTCTACAGGTGAAAACCTCCTATGTTGCTTTGTTTTCTTCTGTTCTAGTCTAATTTTCCAAAATTAACAGTCTCAACTACTCTTTCACTCTTGAAACAATTGCTCCTATCAGTGATGCCCACCAGAGAAATACAGGATGCCCTCGGCTTAGTGCTCTCCCTGGGCTGTGGAGAATACAGAAGCCTAGAGGAGAATCTCAGGCAGACAGCTTGGCTTGGGGCTGGAGGAGTGCAAAGTGGTAGGGAGGGAGGTGAGGGCAGGCAAATCAAGGCCCAGTCTACCCGAGTTGAGGGGCAGAGAGCTGAAAATGGTCCAAGAGATGCTAGGATCCACTCATGCAGGATATGGGATATGCTGCATTTACTGAATCCAATTTATAGTCAAACATTTTTAGTTTTCACTTTTTGAAGCACTGAGGGTTTTCTACTTCTCTTCCTATCTAAATATCTTTTAAGTGTAATTTATTTATTTTGGAATTGGAATGGGTAATACCTTCAGATAGTTCACAATTCAAACAGCATTCAGTGATATACAGTGAAGATTCCCTCCCAACTACATGCTCCAGAAACCCAGTTCTCCCTCCAGAGGCATCAGCATCATCACCTTCCTACTTTTTCTTGCAGAAATATATAAGTGAATTTGTATAATTCACCATCTTTTATTTACACAAATGATAACTCACTATTGTGTTCTCTACCTGCCATTTCTCACCTAATATATCTTAAAAATATTTCCACACCAATAAACAAAGACCACCTCAATCTTTTCCTGATGATGAACAGTAATCCATTATATTAACATTTCTTCATTTGTCTACCCACTCTCCCATTGACATTATATTTGGACAATATAATGGACATTTCCATCATATTCAATTTTTTGATACTACAAATAATGCCGCAATGATTACCCTGTCAATAAGTGATCTCTAGCGAGCAGCCAAGAGGAGATACCCCACGTCCAAGGTAAGGAGCAGCAGCTGCACTTTGCTGGAGCAGCCATGAAGAGATACCCTATGTACAAGGTAAAAGAAACACCAGTAAGACACTAGGCGCTGAGAGAGGGCATCAGAGGGCAGACAGACTGAAACCACAATCACAGACAACTAACCAATCTAATCACACAGACCACAACCTTGTCTAAGAAACTAAGCCATGTTGTGCAGGGCCACCCAAAATGGACGGGTCTTGGTAGAGAGTTCTGACAGAATGTGGTCCACTGGAGAAGGGAATGGCAAACCACTTCAGTATCCTTGCCTTGAGAACCCCATGACAGTATGAAAAGGCAAAATGATAGGATACTGAAAGAGGAACTCCCCAGGTTGGTAGGTGCTCAATATGCTACTGGAGATCAGTGGAGAAATAACTCCAGAAAAAATAAAGAGATGGAGACAAAGCAAAAATAACACCCAGTTTTGGATGCAACTGGTGATAGAAGCAAGGTCCAATGCTGTAAAGAGCAATATTGCATAGGAACCAGGAATATTAGGTCCATGAATCAAGGCAAACTGGAAGGGGCCAAACAGGAGATGGCAAGAGTGAATGTCAACATTCTAGGAATCAGTGAACTAAAATGGACTGGAATGGGTGAATTTAACTCAGATGACCATTATATCTACTACTGTGGGCAAGAATCCCTTAGAAGAAATGGAGTAGCCATCATAGTCAACAAGAGTCCAAAATGCATTACCTGGATGCAATCTCTAAAACAACAGAATGATCTCTGTTCGTTTCCAAGGCAAACCATTCAATATCACGGTAATCCAAGTCTATGCCCTGACCAGTAATGCTCAAGAAGCTGAAGTTAAACAGTTCTGTGAAGACCTACAAGAACTTCTAGAACTAACACCCAAAAAAAATGTCCTTTTCATGATAGAGGACTGGAATGCAAAAGTAGGAAGTCAAGAAACACCTGGAGTAACAGGCAAATTTGGCCTTGGAATACAGAATGAAGCAGGGCAAAGGCTAATAGAGTTTTGTCAAGAGAATGCACTGGTCATAGCAAGCACCTTCTTCCAACAACACAAGAGAAGACTCTACACATGGACATCACCAGATGGTCAACACCGAAATCAGACTGATTGCAGCCAAAGATGGAGAAGCTCTTTACAGTCAGCAAAAACAAGACTGGGAGCTGACTATGGCTCAGATCATGAACTCCTTATTGCAAAATTCAGACTTAAACTGAAAAAAAGTGGGGAAAACCACTAGATCATCCAGGCATGACCTATATCAAATCCCTTACGATTATACAGTGGAAGTGAGAAATAGACTTAAGGGACTAGATCTGATAGACAGGGTGCCTGATGAACTATGGGTGGAGGTTTGTGACATTGTACAGGAGACAGGGATCAAGACCATCCCCATGGAAAAGAAATGCAAAAAAGCAAAATAGCTGTTTGAGGTGGCCTTACAAATAGCTGTGAAGAGACGTGAAAAGCAAAGGAGAAAAGGAAAGATATAAGCATCTGAATGCAGAGTTCCAAAGAAGAGCAAGAAGAGATAAGAAAGCCTTCCTCAGTGATCAATGCAAAGAAATAGAGGATAACAACGGAATGGGAAAGACTAGAGATCTCTTCAAGAAAATTAGAGATACCAAGGGAACATTTCATGCAAAGATGGGCTCGATAAAGGACAGAAATGGTCTGGACCTTACAGAAGCAGAAGATATTAAGAAGAGGTGGCAAGAA
>SJYX01007217.1:293022-335069 GCA_006410675.1 Oreotragus oreotragus
GGAAATCAGTCCTGAGTGTTCATTGGAAGGACTGATGTTGAAGCTGAAACTCCAATACTTTGGCCACCTGATGTAAAGAACTGACTCATTTGAAAAGACCCTGATGCTGGGAAAGATTGATGCGGGAGAAGGGGACAACAGAGGATGAGATGATTGGATGGCATCACCGATTCAATGGGGATGAGTTTGAGTAGACTCCGGGAGTTGGTGATGGACAGGGAGGCCTGGCGTGCTGTGGTCAATAGCGTCGTGAAGAGTTGGACACGACTGAGAGACTGAACTGATCTCTACATATAGGAGTATGTCTGTAATTTAATAGAATTAGGGCTTCCCTTGTGGCTCAGCTGTTAAATAATTTACCTACAATACAGGAGACCTGGGTTTGATCCCGGGGTTGGGAAGATCCCCTAGAGAAGGGACAGGCTACTCACTCCAGTATTTTGGCCTGGAGAACTCCATAGACTGTATAGTCCATGGGGTCGCAAAGAGTCAGACAAGACTGAGCAACTTTCACTAATAGAATTATTATAAATAATTCCTGTAACTAGAATTCCTGAATCAAATATTTAGTATTTGTCATTTTGATATTGCCAAATTGCAAATTCTTGTCACCCGACACAACATCCTTTGCTATCTTTCTATGCATTTTTTAATTTTTTTCTTACTGATTGTGTGAGAGAGAGATGATGAGATGAAGTCGCTCAGTCGTGTCCGACTCTTTGCAACCCCGTGGACTATAACCTACTAGGCTTCTCTGTCCATGGGATTCTCCAGCCAAGAATACTGGAGTGGATTGCCATTTCCTTCTCCAGGGGATCTTCCCGACCCAGGGATCGAACCCGGGTCTCCCACATTGAAAGCAGATGCTTTAACCTCTGAGCCACCATAAAAATATTCCCTGATTTGTCCTTTGACTTTTGACCCAGCTATGATTGTTTTTGCATGGATACATTTTTTAAAACCTGCTTAATTTTTTCAATCTTTTATTTGATGACTGCTATAACTTGTCATATATTTCAAAGTTCTCTTCAGTCATAAATTATAAGAAAATTGTTTTTTTTCTCCTATTTTATGGTTTCATATTTTTCTATTTAAAAATCTGTAACCCATCCAGAATTTATTTGAATGATTGTTTTTGCATGGATACATTTTTTAAAACCTGCTTAATTTTTTCAATCTTTTATTTGATGACTGCTATAACTTGTCATATATTTCAAAGTTCTCTTCAGTCATAAATTATAAGAAAATTGTTTTTTTTCTCCTATTTTATGGTTTCATATTTTTCTATTTAAAAATCTGTAACCCATCCAGAATTTATTTGGTAACACTTGAGGTTTGGCTCCAATTTTAATTATGTATTTATTGTTATAGCTAACTACCCTGTTGTCCAAACATATTGATAAAAACCCAATGTTTCCAATGATTTAAAATGGGACCTTTTGTTTTGTGTGTTGCCTAGTCGCTAAGTCACATCCAATTCTCTGCTACCCCATGGACTGCAGCCTGCCAGGCTCCTCTATCCATGGAATTTCCCAGGCAAGAATATTAGAGTAGATTGTCATTTCCTTCTCCCAGGGTTTTTCCCAACAGGGATCAAACCCTCGTCTCCTGCGTCGGCAGATGGATTTTTTACCACTGAGCCATCAAGGGAGCAAAATTGGACCTTTAGCATGTGCTAAATCCCTATATATATTTGGATCTACTTTTTAATTTTCTATTCTATCTCTTCATTTATGCACCCTGGATTGATTTTTTTTTTAATGTAACTAAAAGCAGTTGTACCTTCAATTTTAAAAAATTTATTTATGTATCTCCTTACATAACTCTTTCCTTGGGTCAGTGATCCATGAAAACAAGGTTTCCTGTCTGTGTCTTACAACTTTGTTTACTTTCCCTCAGATAGCTCAGGACTAGATTTTTCTTAGCCTTCCAGGAAAAGAAATTTAGCCTCTACAATCTGAGTACCATAGTCAAATGAATGGCATAAACTTGGGCTTATGAGATGACCATAGGAATATCATATTTTACTTTTCTAAATCCTGGTGCATAACACAGTCACTAGGAACAGGCTCTTTGATTTCTATAGCCACTTTAAAATAAAAAGTGTATAATTAATGAATATGTACTATATAGCAAGTTGTTTCAGTTGGGACAGATTCAAACAGCCTTCCAGAATAAGGAAATGCATGAACTGCGAGAACTAGTTCCCAAAGAGCAGGGAGATGGATAGGCCGTGTCATTATAAATCCAGACTCTTACCATTTTATGTTCCTCCATCCTCAGTCGTTGGCTCCATTCTCAGGCTGGTGGAAAAATGTCTTCAGTGTTTCCAAGTATCCTCTCCAGACATGACCACACCTTGAGAAAGAAGAGATAGCATCTTTTTTTGTTCTTTTAGGCAAGGAAACTTTTCCCAGAAGTCTCCCATGCATGCCTGGTCAGAATTTGGTGACTTTCCCATTTCCAAATCAATTATTGACAATAGGAATGTGATCACCGTAAGGTCAATCAGACCCATCCCTAGGGTGGGTGAAGGTGAATTCCCACCAAGGCACATGGCTGCTTGCAAGAAGGTGAACATCTGCACAAAACTTGGATTCTGGTAGCGACAGGAGTGGGCAATGGAAGCTGATAATGAGTCTGCCCCATGCCCCTCTCTTTTTCTCTCTCCTGACTGGTTCCCTTCGCAAGACATCCAACAATGTCCCCCTTCACATATACTTAGTGTTTAGTGATGTATTAACTGCAAACTACAAAATTCAGTCAACACTCATGGAATTCATACTGCGTGCCCAATACTGTGTGAGGAGCTGGGGACCAGAAGAAGGAAAGACAAGGATCCCAATCTCAATGATTTAATGGGAGAGGCAGAAAATCAGTGAATTTCATAGTACAGTGATAAGTGCTCTATGTACATAATCTAAGAGTGCTATGGGAGTTCTAAAGAATGAATAACTTCATAAGGAACTTCACAGTAAAGCAAATGGAATATTCCAGCTGAGCTTTGAAAGATAAGTAGGTAATCAAGGAAGAAGGATATTCACGCCGGGAAATTAGCTAGTACCAAGGACCGAGAGGGCACTGGCCTGGCATGCTCGGTCACTACGAGTGTAAGATGGCAGTGAGGTGCTGCTTTAAACAAAGAATGAAGGCCTCTGGGGAAGTTTGGGGTCCTGATTAACAACTTGTTTTATGCAGTTCAAGAGACATCATCAGTGGATATTATCCCTAAGAAGCTCTGAGAGAGGTTAAAGCTAATCATAGTATTCAAACACAAACAGCACATTATGAATCAACTCTAAAGTGGCGCTAGTGGTAAAGAACCCATCTGCCAATGGAGGAGACATAAGAGATGCAGGTTCGATCCTTGGGTGGGGAAGATGCCCCTGAGGACGTCATGGCTACCCACTCCAGTATTCTTGCCTGGAGAATTCCCATGGACAGAGGAGCATGGTGGGCTACAGTCCATGGGGTTGCAGAGAGTCGGACACGACTGAGGCGACTTAGCACACAGCACATTAGAGACGACAGACCACCTCTCAGAGACCCCCAAATCTTCCTCTCACTTCACAATCACACTTCTTGCAAGTGATATCCATACTAACAATCTTCTTACTTCCATTCAGTCCTTAATCCCAACCCCCTGAGGTTAGCGATATGATGGTTATTCCTGCAAAGGTCACCAGGGGCCTCGATAACTATAAAAATATAATAAAACCAACAACAACAAAATAACTCCTCTTACATCCCACCTTCCAATCACATGACTATTTATAATTCACAGATTACATTGATTAATACATTTAGAGACCATAGGCACTGAAAGTATGAATTCTTTCTCCCTTCAATATAAAATTAAAATTAAAAGTATTCCTAAATCATAATCTTTTCCATAGGGACTTCATTTTTATCATATTCCATCCAAAAAAATTCCCTTTCTCTGTACCTCTGCTTTATTGCTTATTTAAACACATGCTCACCAATTGAGTAATCCAGCAATAAACATACTCATACCTTGTTTGTAGTAGGTAAATGGTGTCCCCCCCGCCCCAAAAGATATATTCACCCAGAACCTCAGAATACAATCTTATTTGGAAGAAGAGTTTTTGTAGATGTAATGATTCTTAGAGATGGAAATACCAGACCACCCTACCTGTATCCTGAGAAACCTGTACTCAGGACAAGAAGCAACAGTTAGAACAGGACATGGAACAATGGACTGGTTCAAAATTGGGAAAAGATTACATCAAGGCTGAATATTGTCACTGGGCTTATTTAACTTATTTGCAGAGTACATCATGCAAAATCTTGGGCTGGATGAAGCACTATCTGGAATCATGATTACCTGGAGAAATATCAATAACCTCAGATACATAAATGATACCATCCTAGTAGCAGAAAGCAAAGAGGAACTAAAGAGCCTCTTGATGAAGGTGAAAGAGGAGAGTGGAAAAACCTGGCTTAAAACTCAACTTAAAAATCAAAGAGCCTGCTCCTTGTGACTGAGTTTTAAGTCAACTAAGATCATAACAACCAGTCCCATCACTTCAGAATAGAATACAATAGAAGGGGCAAAAGTGGAAACAGTGACAGATTTTTCTTTTCTTGGGCTCCAGAATCACTGTGGCCGGTAACAGCAGCCACAAAATTAAAAGACACTTGCTCCTTGGAAGAAAAGCTATGACAAACCTAGACAGCATATTAAAAAGCAGAGACATCACTTTTCCAACAAAGGTCCATACAGTTAAAGCTATGGCTTTGCCAGTAGTCATGTATAGATGTGAGTTGGACCATCAAAGGCTGAGCACTGAAGAACTGATCCTTTAAACTATGGTGCTGGAGAAGACTCTTGAGAGTCCCTTGGACAGCAAGGAGATCAAGCCAGTGAATCCTAAAGGAAATCAACCCTGAATATTCACTGGAAGGGATGATGCTGAAGCTCCAATATTGTGGCCACATGATGCGAAGAGCCAACTCACCGGAAAAGACCCTGATGCTGGGAAAAATTGAGGACAGGAGAAGGGGTGACAGAGGATAAGATGGTTGGATGGCATCACCAACTCAGTGGACATGAGTTTGAGCAAACTCTGGGAGACAGTGAAGGACAGGGAAGCCTGGTGTGCTGCAGTTCATGGGTCTCAAAGAGTCAGACACGACTTAGCTACTGAACAACAAGATGTAACGAAGGTAAAGATCTCTAGACGGGATGATTCTCGATTAGTGTAGGCCCTAAATCAAATTGATGAGCTTCCTTGTAAGAGATAAAAACAGAATCACAGAGACACGTGGGGGGAACACCACAGGAAGATTAAGACAGAGATTGGAGCAACGCTTCTACAAGTCAAGGAAGGCCAAGAAATATTGAAACCCCCAAAGCTAGGGGAGAACATGGAAACAGATTCTTCCTCAGAGCCTCCAGAAGGAACCAACCCTGCCTGATGGGGACTTCTGGCCTCCAGAACTGTGAGGGAACACATCTCTGTTGCTAAAGTCATCCAGTTACAATAATTTGCTATGGCAGTCCTAGGCAACCAATATATTATTGTGTAATGTTTTGAATTAAAATCAGGAAATGTTTTATTATAAGAAGACGAAACTCACTTCAGTTAGCTCAGGAAGTGAGGAATTTATTTTTAAGAACTGTAATCTCACAGGACACAAAGATGAGAAATCAAGCCTCCTGCTTTTGGATGTGGAAACCAGGGCTGGAACAAAAAGTGATTCTCCATCTCCCAGAGACATCTAATAAGCTCTCTCATATTGCTCCCTTCTGTGAGTCATCCCATGCTGTCCCCTGGCTGGCTTCCTTTGCTTCATCACTCTCTGGATATGTGTGGTTCATTAAGGTGTCTCAGTCCCAAGTCTCTGTACATTTCAGCTTTGTTCCCCATATCTGACTCCGTCTCTCCAGCAACCTAATTACAAATTGTCAAGTAAGGAACTGGGTTGGCTCGGCTTAGTTGTTAGTGGACCCAGACAAACCATCAGGCGCCCGTCTCTGGCCTACTTGCAGCACATGAGGGGTGGAGCACCATGGCATGAGGGCTGTGCCTCCCAGGCTCTGGGCAAGAACTCCCCCTGCAGAGGTCACAGGAGTGCCCTCTTGGTACAATCTTGCTTCTTTGTACCAGAGAAGCTTGGCCTCTGGTACAATCTGGTCATTTTTCTGCCTCCTTCCCTAGACTGAAAACCCCTCGAGGACAAGAATGTAGGTCTCAGTGCCTGAGACGTGGTAGGTATTCAGGATGAGTTTATTAAATACAAAGGAATTAGTTGAGCTTTGTAGAATTGTATCTCTTCAGCAGACCAGAAAAAGTAAATGTTTATGCCACTTTCTCTGTTCACTGTTTATGTCATTTTCCTGACAAAGTGGTCATTTTAAAGCTGACTTCCTTCCCTTAGGTCATTCTTGGAAATAGTAGAGAGATTATCTCTGTTTATTTCATAAAATGACACTCACAAAGCCACACAACCTCATCAGGTCCCTGATGAGTGGATATAAGGTAAACAGTTGTCTGACCTCTTTCTCTCTCTATTGGTGTCCAAACTCCCTAGTCTTTTGGCCTGTGCTATGATCCTTCTTAACAGAGAGCTCAGGCAAAGAGGTTGTTTGAGTTATTCTTTGCCTGTCTTTCCTTTTCTTTTCTTCCCTTTCAAAAAATGGATTTTCCCCTCCAGAGAAGATCTCTTTCCCCAACTTTTTAAAGTATAGTTGATTTACAATGTTGAATTCGGTTGCATACAGCAAAGTGATTCAGTTCTACGTGTATATATATATATATATATATACGTATAGAAACACAGAAAGATCTTATTTTTAACAAAAACAATCTGATGGAACATTCTTTCAGGATCCTGTTTAGCTTTCTAGAATTTTTTCCTTTGCTTTGGCTACCACTAGTTTGTTGAGACCCTTTCCTAACAGCCTCTCCCTTGGGTCTAACCTTCTCTAAGTATACAGTGCTGTGCCAGGGCCTGGTGAAGATAAGAAATAACAAAAGGTCCAGAAGACATAAGCTCAGTCACTGCAGAGTTCATGCAGTGTGGAGCACCCAGCTAGGCCAACACTGAGAGAGCCCAGCAATCTTCAGGGCCTCATCTGCATGAGATTTGCAAATTGAAAGGATCCTGGTCAGGAACCCATTCTTCTCAGGCTGGTGGGGAAAATCTGATCATTGTTGTGCTAATCAGGTGGACAGACTCAGCTTAGGCAGGGGAGGAGGGAGAAAGGTTAATTCCCAAAACAATTCCCTTTCTCCAAGCCCAGCAGCCAGCAGCCCTCCTGGCTCATCTGAAGGACCCCCCAAATTGTCATTAAAGCTGCCCCAAAGGAGAAATATTGGAAAGGGAACATATGTAGGAATCTTTTAAAACCTTGCAAGACCTTCACACCATGATTCCTTCTGTGATGAACTACAAGTACCGAAACCTAAGTAAAATAACTTGTCCCTAAATTTCTAACTTTAAATATCAATACATATCATCTCTTCTATGTGTACCAGCAAAAGGTAGCCATGGGTGGTGTCAAAGAGCTGTGTAGATGGCAGACCCCACACACAAGGCATTATGGCAACACACACCCCACACAAGGCATTATGGCAACACACACACACACCACACACAAAGCATTATGGCAACACACACCACACACACAAGGCATTATGGCAACACACACCCCACACAAGGCATTATGGCAACACACACACACACCACACACAAAGCATTATAGCAACACACACCACACACACAAGGCATTATGGCAACACACACACCACACTCAAGGCATATTATGGCAACACACAACACACACTACACACACTCAAGGCATATTATGGCAACACACAACACACACAACACACACTCAAGGCATATTATGACAACACACACACACACCTTATCCAGAGAGATAAATGGCCCAATTGTACTGCAACCATCACCTAGTTCCCAGCTGGCCAGATTTCCAGAGAGCCAAAGCTGAGGGAGGCTGGTGTCCCCAGCATGGGGATAACCACCAGGGTCCCCATCAGGTAACCAGTAACGGTGAATGAGTGTTTCTTATGAATGAATGGGACCACTGGGCAGTTTGACCAACATTAAAACAAAGCATCGCATCTGGAGTCTTGAATATCCACAGAAAGGGCCTGAACCAGAGGAAGCTAACATCGAACATGGGACCTCTCCTCCCTGGAAAACTATCCTTCCACTCCAGCCATCCCTTTCCCACTTCTCCCCTCACCCTGGTGAAAGATCCCAGGCGGTGTCCTGCCCACCCAGTTCACTTCCCATTCATTCATTCACTCATTCAACAAACATTAACAGGCACCTACTGTGTGTCAGCCAGTGTGCCAGGCCCTAGAAAGACAGGGAGGCCAGACACAGCCTGCGTGCCAGCCCTGGTGGGGACAGGGAGGCAGCCATTCCCTGCTCCTCTCATCCCAGGCAGGCACCATGCCAGGCCAGCTCTTCAGAGAACCACGGCTTCTCCATTTCTTCTTCCTGACGCCTCACCTCGTGCAGGAGCAGTGGCTCAGAAAATCTTTCTTTTCACTCGAATTATAGGATTTTTTTTTTAAAGCAGCAGCAGCCTTACCTTCCAAGAAGCCTGTGGCTTAGGCTAATATTTACATGTATTTGCATTTCCTTTGTACACATGGATGGGGAAAGAAAGGGTGGGAAAGGGAATTTGGCTGGGAATGAAAATTCGCCCTGAGCCAATCCTCAAAGTGCTATTGCAATTGCCAATTTAAAATCAAGATGCAACTTGTTTAGCTAAAATTCAGATAATTTCCATCACTCCCACCCTGACTCTTCATCCCCTGCAAACTTGCAGCTCCCTAGCTGGCCTGTGCATCACTCCCAGACATATGTGAGGGAGCTATATTTGGTGTTACTCTTAGATACACTAGAAATTTTCTAATTCTGCAGATTTGGGTCATTTTCAGAGAGCTCTGTGGGCACCCTCTGGTGGCTGACTGAAAATTTTACCTGCAAAAATTGCAGTGGAACTGAGATGGCTTTACTTGGCAGTCGGGCTTTGAGGCTGGACCGTAAACATTGTCAGTTTATTTGCTGTACTTCATAGCACGTCTTTTGTCACACGATGCATGGCTGGAACCATGGCTCTGTGGCCTGTCAAAAGGATTGGCACCTTATAGAAAGGGCAGAGCTCAGGCATGGGGCCTACCTGTGGGGCAGTTTTTTTCAGGACAGCCCGAGTGAGGAAGGTGAGGGTAGCCCTGCCTGGGGCTCTCAGAGGACTCACCCAGGAGGAGAAGCCGCTGCAGGCCAGGCTTGAAGGGCTTTCTTCTCAGACTTCCTGCTTCGCTGCTGCTCCTAGGAGCAGCCATTCCTGAGAATCATCCTGATCTGCGAAAGAGCACCAATGGGAGAGCAGAGGAGAGGCCGGAAGAAAAACTCTCTCCACCTGAGGATGCCGCCCAGGCCCTAAAATCAGAGACTCTGAAGAGCGCAGCTGCTCTGTCAACACAGTAAATACCCACACCTGATTTTCCTTGGCTCTTTCTCCAGGGATTTTATTAGTCTCAGGATATCCCTTCAAAGTCAGCTCAGGTGGCCTTTATTTTGCAAAGGGCGAAGAACTAATGTGATGTCACCCAACCTACTGGGGACGGGGGAGATTCAAGACTAGAGTTTTCTCACCTGCCCGTTGATGCTGGGGAATATTTACCTGCAGCCCCTGTGGTTTCAGTCACTCCCACCCTGCACTCTATCAGAGCAAACTACTCTTGACCAGCAAATCATGATGAGACCTCTAAAGGGCAAGGTCTTAAGGAAGGGTACGCTTGAGGGTCAGGAGAGTAGCCATGTCACAAGTGGGTTCCAGAAGCTGGCAAGAGAACCCAGTGCTCAGATTCCAGGTTCCCTCCATAGGCTTCGTTTGGCCCAAACACTACCATTTACCTGGAAACAAAGAAGCGCTGTCTACTGGGAGCAGCCTTCTTTATTGCTACCATTTTTCATTTGCTTTCTTTCACAACCAGGCCCCAGGGCAGAAGGGAAGGCTGGTGAGCCATCAGTCACCCCACACTGATGGGAGCAGCCCCGTTCTGCCCCACCGGGTCTGAGAGCACCACTGGAGCAGACAGTATCTTTGGTGGGCAGCCCAGAAGCTAAGATGTGACTGGAGCAGAGCGAGAAAAAAAACTTTAAAAACCAGTGTGACCACACCTGTGGGAATAGACAGTTCAACTACGTTCAGAGCCATTAGCCTGGAGGCAGGGCAGTCTGGGAGCTCCTCTTGAATGTGAGCTGAGCTCATGGGTTTCTCCCTCTAGCCTGTGCTTCCAGCAGAATGCAAATACTATGGCAAGGTTGCTATGTGCCAAGCCCGCGGGATGGAGTGGACAGCGTGCTCACTGCAGCTGAAGGTGCAATGCAGCCACCACCTACCCTTAACCCTTCACGCAGATGAACGCATCAGCCCTGGTGACAACCAAATGAAGGAGGTACTGCTATTCCTCCAGAAAACAGGACACTGAGACCAAGAAACTAAATAACTTGCCCACATCATGCATATCATCCATGGAGTCAGGATTCAAGCCCTGACCATATGGTTTCAGAGCTGGTGCTTTCAACCTTACTTCATCCTGTGGCTTCCTTCAGTACATGCTAAGAGCTCATTTATCCTCCACAAAAGCTGCACATAGTGTATGACAGCAGTCCCATTTTACTGTTGAGGAAACAGAGTCATAAATAAGTAAAGTGTTAGTCGCTCAGTTGTGCCCTACTCTTTGCAACTCCATGGACTGCAGCCCACTAGGCTCCTCTGTCCAGAGATTTTCCAGGCAAGGATACTGGAGTGGGTTGCCATTTCCTTCTCCAGAGGATCTTCCCAACCCAGGGATCAAACCCGGGTCTCCTGCACTGCATGCAGATTCTTTTACCAACTGATCTACAAAGGAAGCCCGTGTAGAGTCATAGAGGAATTAAATAAGATTACAAAGCTAAGAAGAGGCAGAACCTGAATTCGAGTCCAGGCAGCTAGACTCCTGAATCCCAGCTCTACTTGTCACACTCTACCACCTGTCTCCCAGGGCAGTGTTTCAAAACTCCCACTCGTTNTTTGTTTGTGGACTAAAGCATTCCTATTTTATTTAATGGGTTACTATACTATTATTATTTATTTTGATGATCCAATTTTTTTCCCCGTATTTTGGCCAGTGGGCTCATCTGCAAACTTATTTCTAAGTCCTTCTGGTAGATCTCTATCTTTCTGTGATCATGACCTTGCTTTCTGTCACAACAAGATGTTCTGGATTTATCTTTTACTTTCCCTGCCTTGGCCTTAAAATCAGCCATTTCCAGAAGAAAGCTTGATTCACCTTAAAAGAACATGTATTTGGATACTAGGTCTGTCTTTGCTTCTGTAACCAAAAAGTGTCTTTACACATGTAGCATTCTTACACAGTTAAGAGTCTTGAGATGAAGAGATCATCCTGATTTATTCAGGTAAACTCAATGACAATTGTTCTTATAAAAAGGGCAGAAGAAGATCTGAGAGACAAAGGAGGAAAAGCCAAAGACACACAGAGAAGACGGCTATGCAAATAACTGAGGCAGAGATTGTGCTGATATGGCCATATGCCAAGAATGCCAGGGAATGCTGACAGAAGTTGGAAGAGGCCAGCTAGCTTCTCTTCGAGAGTCCCTGGCCGGGGGCGGGCGGAGGGTGGGTGGCAGGCGGGATGCGGCTCTCCCAACACATTGAATTTGGACTCTGGCATTCAGAACTATGAGACAATAAATTTCTGTTGGTTCAAGCTACCCATTTTGTGGTAATTTGTTATTACCCCAGGAAACGAATACAACCTCAAAAACATTAAGCTAGGAAAATAAACCAAAGACCACATATTATATGATTTCATTTATAGGAAATTTTCAGAAAAGGCAAATCTATAGTCATGAATCAGATTGGTGGTTGCCAGGGACTCAGACAGAAGAAGAATTGGACTAAATGGCCATAAGGAACCACTTTGGCAGGATGGAAACGTTCTTAAATTGAATTTTGTGGTGATGGATGCACAATGATATAAATTCATTGAACACATTAAGCTGTACATTTACACTGGGATATTTTATGGTATGTATGGTTATACCCAAATAAAACTGTTAAAAGTTAAAAACTAAAATATAAAAATATTAGAAATAAATTTAATAAGGAAAACAAAGCACATATATAAAGAAAACCGGTAAATCATTTTTTTCCTTCTATGGGAGGCACTCTTAACTAAGATGGAAAATCTTAAGGTATATTTATGCATATGGACATATATTTATGTATAAAATTTTAAGACTTTTATGGCCAAAGATGTGGTAATTAAGATTGACTGAGAAAATAACATATTTAAAGAAAATTTCAGCAGATGACAAATTATGAATATTTTTAGTAATATTCAGTTCAGTTCAGTCGCTCAGTCATGTCCAACTCTTTGCAACCCTATGAATCGCAGCACGCCAGGCCTCCCTGTCCATCGCCAACTCCTGGAGTTCACTCAAACTCACGTCCATCAAGTCGGTGATGCCATCCAGCCATCTCATCCTCTGTCATCCCCTTCTCTTCCTGCCCCCAATCCCTCCCAGCATCAGAGTCTTTTCCAGTGAGTCAACTCTTCTCATGAGGTGGCCAAAGTACTGGAGTTTCAGCTTTAGCATCATTCCTTCCAAAGAAATCCCAGGGCTGATCTCCTTCAGAATGGACTGGTTGGATCTCCTTGCAGTCTAAGGGACTCTCAAGAGTCTTCTCCAACACCACAGTTCAAAAGCATCAATTCTTTAGCTCTCAGCTTTCTTCACAGTCCAACTCTCACATTCATACATGACTACTGGAAAAACTATAGCCCTGACTAGACAAAACTTTGTTGGCAAAGTAATGTGTCTATGCTATCTATTAGGGAATCTTAGACAATAATGAAATGCAAAAAAAAAATATTCAGTAGAAAAATAAACAAAGACTATGCAGAGCTAAGACAAATAGTCAATAAATGTATACTTTAAATGCATAAACTGGAAAATGATGATAGAATGCAAATTAAAGCCTTGATAAAGTATTACTTTCTACTGCAATGTTGGAAAATTACAGAGCAATAATACTACTGTTGTGGGAAAAAGATAAAATAATAATCTCATGTATTTCTTATTGAAACACTGTGAACAGTTACCTCGGTTGAAAAGTAATTTATATATTAATATGTTACTACAGATAAACATTTCATCCACTCTAGGTATTAATTTCATTGGTAAAAATACCCAGCCATATGATATATGCACAAGTATGCTCATCTTATAGCATTGAGGTAGCAAATTGGGAGTGAAAAATTAAATGCACCTCAATGGAAGAATTGGTTCAATAACTCACACTATATCCACAGCCATGGAATGTTTTCCAGTCATTGACAGAGTTACAGATATAAAATTAAATAGAAATACTAGTTAATTTGGAAATTCTACCAACTATTACTGTCTGAGAAAGCAAGTTGAAGGGGGGGAGGGGTTGGGAAAATGAGTGAAAGAGGTCAAAAGTCAAACTTCCAGTTATAAAACAAGTCATGAGGATGTAATTGTATGGTCACTATAGTTAGTAATACTGTATGACATATTTGAAAGTTGCTAAAAAAGTAGATCTTAAAAGTTCTCATCACAAGAAAAATAATTTTTAATATGTACTGTAACTTTGTCATTACATTACATTGCCAACAAAGGTCTGTCTAGTCAAGGCTATGGGTTTTCCAGTAGTCATGTATGGATGTGAGAGTTGGACCATGAAGAGGGTTGAGCACCAAAGAATTGATACTTTTGAAATGTGGTGTTGGAGAAGACTCCTGAGAGTCCCTTAGACTGCAAGGAGATCACATCAGTCAATCCTAAAGGAAATCAATCCTGAATATTCATTGGAAGGACTGATGCTGAAGCTGAAACTCCAATACTTTGGCCACCTGATGCAAAGAGCCAACTCATTAGAAAAGACTCTGATGTTGGGAAAGATTGAAGGCAGGAGGAGAAAGGGTAACAGAGGTTGAGATGGTTGGGGCATCACCGACTCAATGGACTTGAGTTTGAGCAAGCTCCGGGAGATGGCGAAGGACAGGGAAGCCTGGCATGCTGCAGTCCATGGGGTTGCAAAGAGTCAAACACAACTGAGCGACTGAACAACAATTATAACCAGACTTATTTTGGCGATCATTTCATAATATACATAAATATCTCATCATTATGTTGTACACTAAAACTAATTCAACAATTTTGTCAATTTTACCTCAAAAAAAAAAAAAAAAGAAAAGCAAGTTGCAGAGAAGTGTGTAAATTTTTAAAAGTTATGTACTGTTTCCCACTGTAATTAATAAGTAGGATGCATCTTTGAAGCAAAATGAATGTTCTGTTTTCAACTAACTTTCATCCAGATTTGCATTCTTGCCTAATTCAATTTTAACTTCGAGTGGTTGCAAATGAATCTTTTATTATTATTTAAGATAAACTTTGTTGAAGTATATTGAATCATTTTTTAAAAACCCATTTTGTTTCATAGCATGTTTTGAAGGTTGAATGATCTACATAACGTCTTCCTTTAACTTGGCCTATGTCGACCCAAAATAAATAGGCTTACCTCATGCTTGATCATTGTCTCCATGAATACAGTTGACATTTTCTATTATCTTTTAGACCATCTGACACTTCTAAAAAAAAATTTATAACAAATTAGCCAATGAGACAAGTAAGTTACACTTTTGATTTTGGCATCTGCATCAGCAGCATTGATTAGTAATACTTATCAGAAAAAAATTTTATTAATCTGGTCTCTGGTTTTCTGCACTTGACAGCTGCTTTTCTTCTGCCAAGGCTGGTTCAGTGATATTAGCTACAAGTAGTATTTTTGTGAATACGACATTCAAAATCTGACTCCATAAAACAGATTAGAAAATTTCGCAATATTGCATTTTGTACTGTTTTGTTTTTGATGTTTAAAAAGCAGAGACATTACTTTGCCAACAAAGGTCTGTCTAGTCAAGGCTATGGTTTTTCCAGTGGTCATGTATGGATGTGAGAGTTGGACTGTGAAGAAAGCTGAGCACCGAAGAATTGATGCTTTTGAACTGTGGTGTTGGAGGAGACTCTTGAGAGTCCCTTGGTCTGCAAGGAGATCCAACCAGTCCATTCTGAAGATCAGCCCTGGGATTTCTTTGGAAGGAATGATGCTAAAGCTGAAACTCCAGTACTTTGGCCACCTCATGTGAAGAGTTGACTCATTGGAAAAGACTCTGATGCTGGGAGGGATTGGGGGCCGGAGGAGAAGGGGACAACAGAGGATGAGATGGTTGGATGGCATCACCGACTCGATGGACGTGAGTCTGAGTGAACTCTGGGAGTTGGTCATGGACAAGGAGGCCTGGCGTGTTGCAATTCATGGGGTTGCAAAGAGTTGGACACGACTGAGCGGCTGAACTGAACTGAAGACAGATTATTTGAAAATAAACTAGACTCTTTTGAGTACAAGTGACTAGTGCAATATAAATTTATCTCAGTTTGAACTGTACCATTCAGAATCATTTTTCAAAAAAAATCACCATGCACATGAAAGAGCATTAAAGTTTGTTCAAATGATTATGTTTTATTAAAGCCTTAACTGAGAAAAAACAAGCAAGGAAATTTTTTGTTTGGGATGAGAAGAATTAATCCTAAATCCCGTATTCCTCTATTTCAAAGTTATTTTTCTGAGTAAAATGAGCACAACATAGACTCCTTAGTAACCAATGAAAACAGAGAATTAAACAGTAAACTTTTTTTGTTTTATTTATTTATTTGGCTGTACTGGGTCTTAGTTGTAGCATGTGGGCTCTGGTTCCCTGACCAGGGATCAAACCCAGGCCCCTGGCATTGGGAGTGCTGAGTGTTAACCACTAGACCACCAGGGAAGCCCCAACAGTAAACTTTTTAAATTAATTTTTTATTGAAGTATATTTGATTCACAGTGTTGTGTTAATTACTGCTGTACAGCAAAGTGATTGTTATACATACATTAACAAAATTTTTTTTCATTATGGTTTATCATAGGATATTGAACATAGTTCTTTGTGCCATAAGTAGAACCTTGCTGCTAAAACTTAAACTTTTAATTAGAAAGTTTCATACACTTTTATCTATTTAGAAGCATTAAGAGATCTCATTGAGGAATTAGGTGAGCAACTATTTGGACATTCAGAAAAAACTTCTCACATTTGAACTTAAGCTGATTTTATAGCTACATAAAGCAAATGTTTCATACACTAGGGTGTTCTAGTAGATAAAATGAAGAAATTATTTGAAGGTTTGAATTTTAACCCCAACTTAGCCCATGGTTTTGCAGGATCATAAGAAGAGATAGTTGAATAAGAGATTATAATTTCCTTTGTGCTTATAACTCTATACCATAAGATCAGTAATGCGTATACTCACCAAAAATGGCAGCATATAATTAATTCATCATTCAAAAATATACAGTAAGCACATTACATGTGCCAGGCATTGTTCTAGGCATTGAGAATACAGATCACTTACCTTCTAAAATAAGGAAGAAGCAGAGATATATCTTTTTATATAACAAATCTTAACTTATTAGTATGCTATATTCATGCAATAAATTGTACTCTTGTCCCCACCATTCCACTGAAACTACACTCGATGCTAAGAAAACTAATCATCAGTTCAGCTTTCATCAGTTTGATCTATTGATAGCATTTGACCCAGTTAGTTGATCATTCCCTCCCCCTTGAAGCATTTTTTCTTCTTGGTTACCAAGACACCATTCCACTGTTTTGCCATCACAATAGCCACTTCTTTTCAATTTTATTTGCTGTTTCTATCCATCCCTCCTGATCTTTAGATATTAGAGGTCTCCAAAATTAACTCTAGGCCCTCTTTTATTCTCTAGTTCCATTTACTCCCCAGGTGATTTTTATTTAGTCGTATAGCTTTGACTATACTTTGGCCACCTGATGCAAAGAGCTGACTCATTTGAAAAGACCCTGATGCTGGGAAAGACTGAAGGTGGGAGAAGGGGACGACAGAGGATAAAATGGTTGGACAGCATCACCGACTCAATGGACATGAGTCTGAGTAAACTCCAGGAGTTGGTGAAGGACAGGGAGGCCTGGAATGCTGCAGTCCATGGGGTCGCAAAGAGTAGGACATGACTGAGCGACTGAACTGAACTGATAGCTTTAACTACTCTAACAACTCCCAGATTCAAAGCCTCAGCCCCACTTCTCTCACCTGAGAATCACATGCATGCTAAGTCACTTCAGTCATGTCCAACTCTTTGCAGCCCTATGGACTGTAGCCTCTGTTCATGGGATTCTCCGGGCAAGAATATTAGAGTGGATTGTCATGCCCTCCTCCAGAGGATCTTCCCAATGCACAGATTAAACCTGCATCTCTTCATTGGCAGGTGGGTTCTTTACCACTAGCACAACTCAGGAAGTCCCATTTGACAACTGTACTTGGAATAAAATCTAAATGTCATTATCTCCTTGCTCACTATGACTCTGAGATTTGTATGAGGAGATTTATTGAGGGGTATATTCAGGACTCACACTTGTGATGGTTGAGAATGAAGGAAGCAGGATTGAAAAGTGGAAGATGCCAAATTGTTGATACAGTTCCAACAAAGGCCTCAGCTGATCATACAGGGAGCTCTGGAGCTGGAGCCTCAGAACTGTTGCAGTTGAGGCAAGGGAGATCAGTTTCACTGCACGAGGTGATTATCAGATGTAGGCTAACCCCAGAGAGGAGGGTAATCTTGGGCAAGGCAGCTTCCTCCTATCAAGAGCAGGTCCTAGAGAGGACTCAGCTGTGACTCAGGAGCCAGCTTTTGTGGCAGCTGGGGGAATGAGCATCCCTTCCTGAAAGGAGATCTGGGTGGCACAGCATAGCTTCTGCTATAACCATCCTTTATCTGGTAGTGTCTCATATGCATCACTTTCCATCCATTATGCAGCCTAATTTTTTATTTTCTCGCAAAGTATCCACAGTGTGTTTTATTTCTCTGTTGATTATTACCTACTAGAATATATCATGGGCTTCCCTGGTGGCTCAGATGGTAAACAAACTGCCCACAATGCGGGAGACCCAGGTTCAGTCCCTGGATTGGGAAGATTCCCTGGAGAAGGGAATGGGCACACACTCCAGTAGATATGACACAATAAGAGCAGAACCTTTTCTTCTTTCTTCTTTATTTCTATATCCCCAGCATTTAGAAACAGTAGGAACATAGTAGGTACTCAATAAAAATGAGTCAATGAGGAAACAAATGTATCACATACTTACTTTATACTGGAAACTATGCTATTCTATGTTACAGGAGTACAGAAAGACGACAGTCTCCATCCTCCTGGAAATGACAATCTAGTAGAAATGATATACATATAAAGCACACATGGATAAAATATGCATACATAAACAATATTTTGAAAAGTATAGTTACAGCCAAATGCTGTTATCTAGTATTTTAGGAATCTATCTAGATTCAGTACATCTGGTGGTCTAGCATACAAAACTCTTTACTACATGACAATGTCAGAGACTGAAAAACAGCGGAAATTCTAAAGAGTTATTTATTGTTCCTGCTAGTTTTTGGAAAGAAAAGTTAGAACTCTAGGACACATATCTTTTGCCCAGTTTGGGAGGAAAGAACAAAGAACAAAATAAGACAAAGTAACTCAGAGAAAATGAATTTACTCACTTAACTGGCATTTTTATTGACCAACATCCTGTTTTCTAAACTGCTAGAGAGCAAGGCTATAATTGTACCTAAAGAGACAAGGGGTAAAATGCTTGTAATGAATGGATAATTCGTAGTCACATTATATATAAAAATATAATTTTTCTATTACTGTAGTTTCAGTGACAGTTAAAATGTAATAAGGACTAGGAAATAACATTCATCTTTTAAAAAGCAGCTTATCTTCTGAAAGCTATGTTTTCTGCTTTCTATAGAATATTTATTTCCATTCACAATCAACCAAATGACTTTGCCTTATAGAGCTTCAGCAAGATGAATCTTGTTCCCTCCTCTGCTTGTTTTATTTGAAACAAGAAAGTCTTTCACTCTGTGTTGTCTGTGTGGTAGTGAACATGACAACCAATATTTCAATTCTTGGGTTATCATAAGTAAGATACTTTGCATTTCTAGAATAACTTTCATGGGAAATCTCAATTTGCTCTCTATATATGAATTTGCCAGTCTCTTTGCTTCCTTGCACATTATTGTCACAATGCACGAAATGTAATCTGGGGCTGAACAGGTTTATATACCCATCTTCTATGTGCTAGTTCATCCTAGAGCAATGTAAGCCTTGAGAAGATTCTAGCCTGTAAGAACTTCTACCTTAAAAGTTAAAAAGGGTTTTAATGTTCATGGGATAATAAAACCAATGAGTCCTAATATTCTTTACTCAGTTTGTTATGGTCCTCTATTAAAATAAATTTTAGATTTCATTTTTTAAATAAAATAGATACACACACACACATATATATATATATATATACATTATTATTATTATTTTTTTTTTTTGGCTGCATAGCTTCTGGGATTTTTTTCCCTAACCAGGGAGAAGCAGTGAAAAAAGCAGTGAAAGCAAGTCTTATCTACTGGACCACCAAGGAATTTCCACATTTTATATTTCTGATAATACCTTAGTTATCAATTTTACATGAATTTACTGAAATGTCACCTCTATTACTGGATATCTTTTAGAAAAGAATAGGTGATTACTAGCCTGGTATCATAGTGTGCAGACACAGTCTAATCATATCATTTCTTTGATGACTAATAGGTGGCAAGGTCCTTACAGTGGTCTTTCAGAGCACAATAAATAGAACTCTACAAATTATCCTTGTTGATAATTAATTAATCCTCCTCTTGCAGTTGGAGTTGATACTTGAGTCCCTCTAAGCACAAAAGGGCTGCTGCAGACCCTCAGTTTTAGGGCTGACAGTATTTGATAAGATCAGTCATGGTTGGTTAAGTGGTACATAATTTTACAAAAAGTAGTAACAGAAAATGACCTTTTACTCTGGACTCAAACGTATATCAGGTTATCACAGAAGCAGCTCGAATGTGCCTAATGCCTCACATACTACTGCACGTATGTCTGCCTCACTGTACACTGCCTTGCTGTCTCTGTTCATCTCTCACCATCCCATTCTTAATCTGCTTTATAGTAACAGAAAATGACCTTTTACTCTGGACTCAAACGTATATCAGGTTATCACAGAAGCGGCTCGAATGTGCCTAATGCCTCACATACTACTGCACGTATGTCTGCCTCACTGTACACTGCCTTGCTGTCTCTGTTCATCTCTCACCATCCCATTCTTAATCTGCTTTTTTGAGCTTCCCTACTTTTTTCCTTGTCTTGTGCATTCATCATCTTTTCCTGGTCCCAGATTGTTCATGTAAATTAAGCAGAAAGTAGATTTCAAATGTATATTTTATAGTTTCTAATATTTTTCCTACAGAATATTTATCTTCCTATTGACTGTGTTAAAGACAAGAGAGGAAATTTAAAAACTTTTTCTTAAACTTCTTCAATTATATGCAGATCATTTTCTGTTACTTCTTTTTGTAAAATTATGTACCACTTAACCAACCATGACTGATCTTATCAAATACTGTCAGCCCTAAAATTAAGGGTCTGCAGCAGCCCTTTTGTGCTTAGAGGGACTCAAGTATCATCTCCAAATGTAAGAGGAGGTTTAATTAATTATCAACAAAGATAATTTGTAGAGTTCCATTTATTGTGCTCTGAAAGACCACTGTAAGGACCTTGCCACCCATTAGTCATCAAAGAAATGATATAATTAGACTGTCTCTGCACTTTAATGAGTTGTAGTTTAAGCTGAAAAAAAAAAAGATTACTTACTTCAGTAAGTAGTGGTCTAAGACTAGAGCCTTGCCCACGTACATGTTCAACAAGTGATTTTGGGATAAATGCTCAATATGCAAATACTCAAATTCCTGCTGTTTAGTTGCTAAGCCGTTTTTGACTCTTTTGCATCCTCATGGACTATAGTCCACCATAGGCTCCTCGGTCCATGGGATTTCCCAGGCAAGGATACTGGAGTGGGTCGCCGTTTCTCTCTTACTACAGTATTTAATAGGTAGTTCTGTAGTGTGCAGCATCCTCCAGATACAGGTAGGTAGGTACTCATTAAAACATAAATTTCCAGAGGTACTGCTTATCTGTTTTTGCTCATCTTAATATCAAAATCTTGACAGTTATGGTTCGAGCTCACCTGGATGAGACGTCTATGTGTAACCATACCTGAAGGGGTTCTTTAATTAAAACTCTTATGAACACTCAGAAGTTTTGAGAACTACACGTGCTTTATCTACATGCTTCTGTTTAATGAACTCCAAAACAATGCTTCTTAAGCTGTAGTGTGCATACGGTTCATGCATTTGCAGACTCTGGTTCAGCATGTCTGAGCCAGAGCTTGAGATGCTGCATTTCCAACAAGCTCCCAGGTAATGCTGCTGTGGCTGCATCACACTCTGAGCAGCAAGGGGCTAAAGGTAATGGGGCTTTGTATCAAAATTTTTGCTGTTACCCTTCAGTTCCTTTTCATTAAGAACTGTTGATAAGCCTCAGCTAGCGTGGGTCTGGCCTGTATTCTCTCCTGTCATCTGAAATCCAGTAGGAAGATGAAATATTCATCTTTTGGGAACCTCCTTAAGTCCCTACACATCCACAGATTTATTTTTCTTTGGTTTTTCATTGACCCACTACAATACCTGCCCACTTCTCTAAAGATTTAACACCAAGTAAAACTTGAAAATCTTGACAGTGTGTCAACTTCAGTTTGAGGAAAGTTATTTCCTGGCTTCAGATTAAAGTGGGAGAACAGAATAGATAAATGGAGAAGTAGGGGCAAAATAAAAATGAGGATAAATGCTAAGAAATGGGATGCTTATCTTCCTCTCTGGTTTTCCTCTTCTTCCTTTCTTTTTGCACTCTACTGTGGAGAGGAAGCAATTTTGTAGGTATGTAGAGCCTCAACTCCCACCACCTTAGCACTCTTATTAATTTTTGAGATCTTTGTCACACTTCATTAAGAATCAGTTTTTTTCTCATAATAGTCAATGGTCAAGTTATTTGAAGTCTAGGTTATCTGATATTGCTCATTTTGCCATTTGGATACTATGCTTTGGGGTGACTGAATGCCCTGGAGATTTTATCTAAAGGCAAATGAATTGGGTATTTGCATTTAATGTTTTCTTTTTACTTTAGGGGGAAAAATCAGGTAATTGCTGTAATTACTGCATTGACGCTTCAGTTGGGGCAAAAATGTAATCCATTACAAAATGGAAAATATATTAAAAAAATAAAGGTTTAACAAATTTCTTTATAAACTTTCCTTTAGCTCTCTATTTTGTGAACAGATAGGATGAGGCATAAACTTGTCAGTTAGAGATTTTTAATACCTTTCAGTTTAAAACTGACCACTTGGCTCCTTGGCCAGGCATCTGTATTCAGTGAACAAGCTGTGCAACCACTAAGAATGGCCCTCAAAGAGAAGTTAGGACCCAAGTACTTGAATGCTTCCTTTTCTTCCCCTTATGTTCTCACCTCTTCCCCAAGGAACTGCTACTTCCTCTTTCGCTTTAAGTAGGCACAAACTTCCTTTACATCATATCCTGAGTTATTACTTCCATGACTCATTTTAAACTCAATGGACTGAGTCTACTGTGTCTGGCTATCAAGTCTAGCCTTGCCCTGAACTAAATTACTTCCCAAACTTAGCAACTTAAAACGACAGCTGTTTAGAATTTCACATAGTTTCTGAGGGTCAGGAGTCATGAAGTGGCTTAGTTGGGTGGGTTATACTCCAGTTCTTCAGGACTAGAGTCTCTGAAGACTTGAGTGCAACTAAAGGATTTGATTCTAAGCTCAGTCACATGGATGCTGGAAGGAGGCTTCAGCTGTTCACTTGAGGCCCTTTCTACAGAGCTGCTGACCATAGGGCTTCCCCCAGAGTGAACGATCCGAGACAGCATGACCAAGATAGGAGCTGCAATCTTTTATAACCTAATCTCCAGAATGACTCACTTCTGATCCATCCATCTCACGCAGATCCATCTTAGCACAACGTGGGAGGGACAAGACAAGGGTGTGAATACCAGGAGACCGGGATCAATGCAGGCTTGGCTGGAGGCTGGCTACCACATTTTCTGCCAGCGATCCTCAATGGGAGCAGCACTGCTTTACATGGCATGAAAATTCTTGCTTGGGTGGGATGGTCCCAGGCACTGTTGGACATCTAACATCCCTGACCTTCACCCACTAAATGCCAGCAGCACCTCATAATCAGTGACAATCAAATATCCCGTCAATATTTCCAAGATGGCCAATATTCATGCCCCATTGATAACCTATCCAGTATGTGAGTCAGGAGGACTATGCTTTGGGAGCTACTTAGAGTAAAAATATATGAGTATATTATTTTCAAAAATATGACAACTGTGGCACTGTCCCTACTCCCCGGAAACCTGGCTCACTCTTGAACTTTGTGCTTCCCCTGCAGTATTTTCAAGTTGCCTTTCCATCAGGAATTTCAGGCAAAGCTCTTCCACTCTCAGCTGTCTCCCTTCTTGGTGCTTAGGGCTGGGGGCACTGCTGGAAAAGCTCATCCACCTCTTGGGAGGGGTGTGCTCCAAGTTCACTCCTACAACATCTGGGTCATTAGCACAGCCCCAGAACTCCCGCTTCCCTGGTCGGCTGTGTTCCTTCAGTCTCCACAGCATCTTTGTAAGTCTTTTCCTCCATTTACATGAAACCTTCTGCTCCATTTCTTCATACTTCTACCTCACCCCAACTGCAGATGACCCTGTCCACTACTTCGAAGCTGCAGACAGGAATGCCCATACTTTCCTGCCAGCCCCCTGTCACCCCCACCTCACCTGTCTTTATACCTGTGCATACCTTCCCTTAAGACTAACCTCTCTACCTGTACTTCGGTTTTCATCACCTTGGGCCTTTTCAAGCACTTTCCTGTAAAAATTACCCTCCCTATATATTTCAACATTGATACTTTCATTAAATACTTCCCATTTAAGTATCCTTAAGACTCTTAAAGAAAAAAAAAAAAACCTCCCTCCAACTCTCCTTTCCCTCCCTGTCCATTTTTCTCTTATCCTTGTTTTCCTGCTCACAGCCCATGTTCTTGAAATAACTCTGCACATTTTGTGCAGCTTCCTCACCATCCTTCCCTCTCAACTGACAGTCTGCTTTGGCCCACACCTCTCCTCTGAACCTATTCTCCGGTCACAAATGGCCACCTTTTTGCTAAATCTCATGAACATTCTCATTTCTTATCTGACTTGACCTCTCAGCATTTCACACTGTCCATCTCTCTCTGAAAAAGCTGACTTAAAACTCATTCAAAAAACTAAGATCACGGCATCTGGTCCCATTGCTTCATGGCAAATAAATAAGGAAAAAGTGGAAACAGTGACAGATTTTATTTCCTCGAGCTCCAAAATCACTGTGGATGATGACTGCAGCCAGGAAATTAAAAGACACTTACTCCTTGGAAGAAAAGCTGTGACAAACCTAGACAGCATATTAAAAATCAGAGACATCATTTTGCCAACAAAGGTCCATATAGTCAAAGCTACGGTTTTTCCAGTGGTCATGTACGGATGTGAGAGTTGGACCACAAGGAAGACTAAGCACTGAAGAATTGATGCTTTTGAATTGTGGTGCTGGAGAAGACTCTTGAGAGTCCTTTGGACAGCAAGAAGATCAAACCAGTCAATCCCAAAGGAAATCAACCCTGAATATTCATTGGAAGGACTGATGCTGAAGCTGAAGCTCTACCTCTTTCACCACCTGATGAGAGCCGACTCACTGGAAAAGACCCTGATGCTGGGAAAGATTGAAGGTGAGAGAAGAAGGGGACAACAAAGAATGAGACGGTTAGATGGCATCACCAACTCAATGGACATGAGTTTGTACAAACTCCAGGAGATAGTGAAGGACAGGGAAGCCTGGCATGCTGCAGTCCACGAAGTTTCAAAGAGTCAGACACCACAGCAACTGAGCAACAAGAATCTCTCCCTTCTCTGCTAGAATGCCCTCTTCCCTCGTCTGCTATTCAACCACATTCTCCTCGTTTCTCTCCTGTACCTGCCGTGGCCCCTTTTTAGTCCCCTTTTGGACATGGTTTCCACTGCCCTCCTTATAGATCAGTGTCCTCAAGTCTCTGACCTTAGTTCTCTTCCCTTCTCCCATTACATACGTTGCCTACGTGATTCTATCCAGTCTTTTATCTACAATGAATGTTTACATGCTAATGACCTTTGAAAGCATGCCAGTGACTCAGAAGGCACTCCTGAGCCTCAGACCTATATTACACAAAGTCTCCTGGATGTTTACACCTGGATGTCCCACAGGTATCTTCACTCAGTCAGGCCACATTTGAATTCTTCTCTTCATTTCTCCTCTAAAACCTGCTCTTTCTCCTTGACTCTTCCTTTTTTCTGACCCTAGGAGCCAATCAGTAGGCAGATCCTGAACACTGTACCTCCCCCAAACAATTCTTAGCTCCAAGGGCTCATTTCCAGTTGCATTGTCACTAGCTGAATCTGGGTACCCTTTACTCTTCGGATTACTACCAAACCTCCCAACAGGTCTCTTGGTTTCTAATCTTCACGCTGAACCCACAGCAGTATTTCTGAATCTCCCCTCAGGCCTGTTTAACATTGTTTACTGACTCCCTTGGTCCACAAGATATAAAGCCTTTTCATGGTCTGGTCTGTCTTTCTCTCACATGTCTGACTACCACTCCTTGCAGCATACCTTTCAACTACACTGAACTATTTGTAGTTTTATAAGGTCGCTTGCTGTGTCTTGCCTCTGGACTTTTGCAAATACTTTTCTCTGTTTTTTCCCCTTTTTGTGGGTTAACTCCTAGTGATGACATTTTTAAAGGTGCTTTCTATGGTCTTCTTGTACCAGTGTTAGATGTTCTTCCCTTCCTCTACCATATTAGAGGTTTGCCTAATCATAGCACCAACCATACTTTGTTTATCCACCCTTAAACTTTAGGGAAGAGACCCTTTCTTCTTTGTGGTTTTAACCCTGGAATCCAGACAAGGTCTGATGAGTATTAATAAGAAATAACTATTAAATAAAGGAGTAAATCACTCTATTAATATGTATCACATGAATGGCATATGATGGAAACATAAATATTGATTGAATCTGAATTTTGAGGGGAATATTAGAAAGTTAAGAGATGAATTTAAGAAGCATAAAGAGCCAAACAGATATCCCTCCTTGTATCATGTGTTGGGGCCAGAAAGTCAGATGTTCCTTTATCCTCACTCTTTATCTCCTTTGGCAAGGGGAAAGCATCTGCCACTTAGAGAAGCCACTGTTGACCTTGGTGTTGCCATTTCAAAGACAAGATTAAAAACAAAGGCTGAGCCAGGATGGGAAAAATAACTTCTTTGGTTTCCTTTCACAGTTCAGGTGCAAAAGAGGTAAAGACTCAAATAGAGAAGAAAACATTTTAAAAATGCAGCAATTTCCTGGGCTGAAGTCTAAGAAATATTTACTCTTTAGAATTTTTAGTGTTTATTTAGGTGGATATCTTGAAACAAACAGGCTTACTACCTTATCCTGCAAGTTCAAAAAAAGGCAAATCAATATATTTTCTGATGGTAATGTCCCACCTGCCTTATTTATTGAAGAAAAGAGTGTACATTTACTAGCAACACCCACACATAAGTAAATGAACACTGTTATGCAAGAATCTGAGGAACGCCAACTAAGAGAGCAGCCTGGTATTAAAAGATAAATAGAAACGACTCCCTCTTTTAGTTGTACTTTCCCTTGTACCTCAGATCTCCAACAGATTTAATTTCTCTCTTTTGTCTTTAGAACTGGGGAGGAGAAATCCTGGATTTGGCAGGCGTTGAACTTGGAACCCACACTGGCTCAAGCCGTGCTGTTGGTTCAGATGATCCTTGAGGCCAGTAACACTTCCAGCCCCAGGGAAACCTCTATTCCAAATTTTTCCCTCACTCCACAAGGGAATTCTTTTTGCAAAAGGCTTTGGCTGTTCTTAAAGCTTTCTCTCATTTTGTCTTTTAAAAAGTTTTGTGGGGTTGGAACGTTGCAGGTTTTTCCCCTCCCTCTTCACCCAGATGTTTCTGGTTCTCAGGATGTACACCTGTGAAGCTGGATCACTTGGGACAAATGTTTGAGTTTTATTTACAGCAGAGAATAACGTGGTCTTCACGTGCAAATGTTCAAAATGGTCATTTTGTTCTCAGGGACCAACGGTAAGACCTACTAAGATAGCATGTGTAGGGACAGAAAAAAAATCACATTAAGGTCAAATTATCTGTTAAACATTTTTTGAGTGTCTACTTTTTGTTACCCAGCACTATTCTATCTAGGTGCTGGGAATACAGCAGTGAGGAAAAAAAAGAAGTAAAAGAAAGAGACAAATCTCTACCCTAATTGGGGAAGGAGATAAGTGGAGATGGATATATTAAAAAACAAACAAGAAAATATAGAATTTGTTAGATGAAATTATCCTGAACTTTGAAAGATAAATTCATATATTGATATGCCAGCTTTTTGCCATGAAGGTGGTCTCCTTGTTTCAATGAAGGATGATATATTTGAGGTGTCTCATATAATATCTGACATGTAGTAGGTGCTCAATAATATTAGTTTCTATTCTTTTCACAGCTCAAACTACCAATCCATTTAAACTATCTTTGCACAACGTGTTGTTTTTAGCAAAATGCATCACTTAACTTCAAACTTAGAAAGACTACGTGCAGCCATGATAGAATAATTCATATCATCAAAAGTTACTGTTAGTCACCTAACTCATTCTAAATCACTTCCATAGTAAATATTATCAAGAAGCTACTATTTGTCAAGCCCAGTGACAGGCAATAGGAACACAGAAATTATGGAGCCATCATCCCTGCTCTCAGGAGACAGGGTAGCAATAACTCTCAAGTAAGGTGGTTGCTGTTGTTTGGTCACTACATCATGGCAGACTCTTTGAGACCCTGTGGACTGCAGCTCTCCAGGTTTCCCTGTCCCTCACTATCTCCTGGAGATTGCTCAAACACCTGTTCACTGAGTTGGTGATACCATCTGACCATCTCATTCTCTGTTGCCCCTTTCTCCTCCTGTCCTCAATCTTTCCCAGAATTAGAGTCTTCCAATGGATATTCAGGGTTGATTTCCTTTAGGATTGTCTGGTTTGATCTCCTTGCTGTCCAAGGGATTCTCAAGAGTCTTCTCCAGCACCACAATTCAAAAGCATCAGTTCTTCAGTGCTCAGCCTTCTTTATGGTCTAACTCTTACATCTGTACATAACTACTGAAAAACCATAGCTTTGACTATATGGACATTTGTTGGCAAAGTGATGTCTNTCAAGAGTCTTCTCCAGCACCACAATTCAAAAGCATCAGTTCTTCAGTGCTCAGCCTTCTTTATGGTCTAACTCTTACATCTGTACATAACTACTGAAAAACCATAGCTTTGACTATATGGACATTTGTTGGCAAAGTGATGTCTCTGGTTTTTAATATGTTGTCTAGGTTTATCATAGCTTTTCTTCCAAAGAGCAAGTGTCTTTTAATTGTGTGGCTGCAGTAACTGCAGTGACTTTGGAGCCCCCAAAGTAAAATCTGCCACTGTTTCCTCCTAAAGTAAGGTAGCATAAAAGTTCCATGGACAAATGCAGTCTTCTGGGAGTCCAAGGAAGGAAAAGATATGTTATGTATATGGCGGGGGAGAAAGGAGGAAGAGCATGAAGAGGGGCTTCAATAGGTAGATATCCTCTGGGATGAGCCATCCAGAACTGAACAGAGTTTGCTTGGCAGGGTAGGAAGCCAAGAAAGCCCACAGAATATCTGGGTCCCAGGAATTGTCTGGTTTGCGTAAAGCACAGAATATGCAACATGTGAGATGGACCTGGAAGGGAGCTTGGGATCACAGCATGAGTGTCTTCAATGGCGGGGGAACATCTAATATTTCACAAGGATGGTACCATGGCACATTTTGAGATTTTTTAAAAATTTATTTTTTATTGAAGGATAATTGCTTTACAGAATATTGTTGCTTTCTGTCACACCTCAACATGAATCAGCCATAGGTACACATGTATCCCCTCCCTTTGAACCCCTCAACCATCTCCCTCCCCATCCCACCCCTCTAGGTTGATACAGAGCCCCTGTTTGAGTTTCCTGAATCATACAGCAAATCCCCATTGGCTATCTATTTTATATGGTAATATAAGTTTCCATGTTACTCTTTCCATACATCTCACCCTCTCCTCTCCCTGAAGAGTTTATTTACAGGGCAGCAATGGAAAAACAGACATGGAGAACAGACTTACGGACATTTGGGGATTTTTGAGCTGAGAAATAACACGATCAGCTATGNTATATGGTAATATAAGTTTCCATGTTACTCTTTCCATACATCTCACCCTCTCCTCTCCCTGAAGAGTTTATTTACAGGGCAGCAATGGAAAAACAGACATGGAGAACAGACTTACGGACATTTGGGGATTTTTGAGCTGAGAAATAACACGATCAGCTATGCATCAGACAGCAAGCAGGTAATGAGAAGACCAGTAGGAGGTGACGGAGGACCTTAGGAAGAAATGAGGATTTTAAGTAGGGCATAGCTGTGGGAATTTATAAAATTTTCTATCAAAATGATCCTGTTTTACTGTCTTTGTGGTGCTTGCCACTATTTGGAATTACCTCGTTCATATGTTCATTTGTTTATGGTCTTTCTCCCTCACTGCGTTACAAACTCCATGAGAGCAGGGACCTCGTCTCTCCCTCTTTTTGCTTCCTTCCTGGTGCCTACAGTGGTTCCTGGTCCACAACAGGGACTCTATAAGGCATGCTGAATGAACGAGTGACTCGTGGAAATAGAATTGATATGACTTGAAAAACAACTGATGCAGAACAGGTGGGAGGCAGAAGCATGGAGATGCCGTGAAGAGAGTTTCCACCTCGGTCTCAGGAAGAATGTTTAATGTACAGCCGGACTTATTTCCCATATATCAACTTATTTTCTTCTGCATCTGTATATCTTTAAGAGATGACGCTTTCTTTATAATGATTCCTTGTTGTTATTGTCATCGCCCATTTGTTCTGTTTTATGGTTTTTGGTTAAAGTCTTGACAATGAAGTTTGTTTTTCATTTTGCATCATGAGTGCTTTCAGAGGAGGAGACCCTTTCCCTCTACAATTAATAAATTATCAGTGCCCCTGGAGAAGTATACCACGAGTTGGAAATGTTTGTCTACAATCAGTAAGAAAAGAATCTTAAGCTTGGCTGGCTGCAAATTCCTACATGAAAAGAAGCTCTCAAGTTTTGATAAACACTGCTTCCAAGAATTGAAAAAAAAATTTAATGAAGTGGTATATTTTCTGAGTTACTGTTATACTAAAAGCAGAGACAACGCAAGGATTTCAAATCTGATATAGAAGGAAAGGGTAGGTCAAAGAAGAAACTTGGTCAGAGAACTGGAAAAGATTAAACAACACGTGACCTGAGGTTGATTGTTGATAAGTGAAATTTGTAGCCCCTAGGAAAGTGGAAAATACAAGGAATTCTAGGGACAAGAATTATGGAGCCAGAAACTAGATAGAAATGATTGGCATCCATCTGCTATGTGAAGCGGTCTTGAGCTAAAAGATAGTACCTGCACTGTGAGGATCCAGGGAAAGGATATAGTGGAGAAACAGTCTCTTAGAGGCATTTCATGATAAAGGGGAATGGTGGTGGCAGCAAGTTCTAGAAGAAGCTTGCTCACCCAAGACCAAGCAGTGTTAGGTATGTAGAGAGACTGACGGTGCTAACTGCTACAGTGGGGTGGATGATGATTACCTCTACGTATCACATTGCACAACTCTAGGGGGCACTACTCACTTGGTAGCATATGTAAATAGGATTGTGTTCCAAGGAGCAACAGTCACATAGAAACTACTCCAATCACCTAGACAATATTCTCCATTGAGCTATTTCAGAATGCCCCTCCAACCTCCTGAAATAGTACAATGAGGTGTACTGTCTGCTAGGGAGATGGACATCTTGGGTTTTGGTGTTAGGATTCTTTTGAGTTTCAAGTAGAAACTCAACCCAAATAGCTTAAACAATAGAGATGATGTATGGGTTCACTGCTCTGCATTCTGCGGACAGAGCTGGCCTCTGTTTCCCTCTTTTGGCATTGCCTTCCTCTGGGTGTTAGTATCATTATCTCCTGTTTCTTGGTTTCCTTGGGCTTTATGTGTGTGATGAGGGTAGGAAGGGGTGTGTTTGTGTGTTGGGAGTGTCTTCATGTGAGTAACTTTCTTTGGCAACCTCCCCTCCCCCCATGAAAAAAGTAAAGAAAAGCCGTTTATTCTAGGGAAGGGATATTGTTATCTTCTGGATTATGGAGGATGTGAAGATGACATCTAAAATGTGCATGAATGAACTTGAACAGGATTGCAGGTGGGCCATTAACTATCACATTTGTTAAGCTGTATGTTAAAAATTACTTCCTTAAAACATTTTTTTCTTCCTTGTTGTGAAGTAATTCTATTATATTCTTAAAGAAACCTGACATGAAAAATTCTGTTTAAAAGTCTTCTTTCAAGGTCAGTTTGCAGACTTAATTAATATGGGTTGGTGAGTGATTATGCAATTCTCCTAGAAACAAATATTACTGGATTAGGTTATAATGAGTATTTTATAGAGAAAGTCAATACACAGAGTGTGTTTTCAGTCTTTGTCATCTGGTTCTAGTCTCTGTTTGGCAACAGGATTTTATACGTGGCTCTGTTAGTGCAGCCAAAAACCTTGCATACTTCACAACTTGCCACTCTTTTCAAAGATTTAGTTAGAGACTGAAGCTTATAGCACATGCTGCTGGATTAAGCATCTAAAGTGAGAGTCTCGTGGGCCTAAAATATCTCTTGTACCCACACATTTCCTGGTAGGCCAAACTTCACAAAATAAACATAGATGACCTCTCATCCATCCAGTCTTCCGGAAAGTTTAGAAATGATGCAACCTTTTGGCAATATGACATGACACATTGCTTTACTTGTGCAGAGCATGAACTTCCTTCATTCTGCACAACCCCAGACAAACAAGCATTTACATTAGCACTGCCCGGATTCTGAAACACAATTTTGTCGACTTTAATGAAACTAGACATTAAATAAACGGCCTCGCTTTGGGAAGAATGAGTTGACATGTGACAACAGGGGAAGTCTTGTGGTTGCTTGATAGTGACATCCAAGACTTTTGAGAAAGTAGAAGCTAGTTTTTCTGTCAATACCTTGGTTTCCTTTCCTTTCTTCATCCCGCCCACAACCCCCCTCCACCACCTCATGTGCAGGAATAACAATGTCTGGAATCAATATAGTGCCCTGCTTCTGAAAGGTTGAGCAGGCTGGCTTGGCTCTTTCCCTTGGAGGGAGAGTGTGAGCTATGAGATCTCCTACTTCTCCTCTGCCTGACTTTGTCTCTCTATCATTAACCTAGCTCTCAACTCAGTTTCTCTTTCTGGAATGGCTTATTCTGGTTTTTCTTATTCAATAAATATAAATAAATCGTTGACTTTTGAATTAGTGTGCCATGTGTATCTTTTAACCCTTTTTGATGATTCCAAGTATTTTTCGTTGCCTCCAAGAAGGGATAGTGGTGCCCTCACTGTTTCCAAGGGGTTTTTGTTTTGTTTTTGAAGATTTTCTTTCCTCTGAAATTGCCTGATTCCTCATTTTCTCGACTCCTAAGAGATAAGCTATGCTTGGAAGTGTCACAGTGTCATTCATGGTATATAACTAGGTAGAAATTGGTCAAAGAACTCTGGATGAAGATGATTTCAAACTATTTTACTTATAAAGCTGTTTGCACTCAGTTCCCAACCCATGTCTCCAGCCTGTTACTCCTTGTAATGCATCCCATATGACAATACTTCTCAAATTTTACAAAGTGAAGAACCCGCTGTTTCCATTTCCCATCTGTCAAGGCCAGCTATGGGGTCCTACTGTGAAGGACTAGTGTGCAGTCTGGGCGACCTATCTACACACAAACATGACCGCCTTTGCNGTTACTCCTTGTAATGCATCCCATATGACAATACTTCTCAAATTTTACAAAGTGAAGAACCCGCTGTTTCCATTTCCCATCTGTCAAGGCCAGCTATGGGGTCCTACTGTGAAGGACTAGTGTGCAGTCTGGGCGACCTATCTACACACAAACATGACCGCCTTTGCTCTATATTCCGTCCAAGGACTGGAGGCCAACAACCACACAATGTTAGGTCGCAAGCATTTCTACAGCGCACTCTCTCCTTCTTTCCTTGCACCATCATGGATAACAACCCACAGCCCACTGGCTGCCTCTGAGCAGCACAGCCATTCTACCAGGTCCTTACCTTAACCAAGCCTGACTTTTATTGCTTTTGAGGTTTGACCTAGGTGCTCTCAGTCCGGGCACCCTCATTCTCCTTGATTTGCCTGGCCTGTCCCTACTTGTCTTCGAAGGTCCACCTAAAAAAATTTTTATGAAGAAATAATTCATATAACATTCACCATTTTAATGTGTAAAACTCAGTGGTTTTTAGCACATCTTTAATGCTGTGCAACCATCACCACTACCTAATTCCAGCACATCCCCGTCACCCAAAAATGAAACTCTGTACCTGTTAGTGGTTCCTGTCTACTCCCCTCCCACTTTCTCCCAGCTCCGGACAACCACTACTTTCTGTGTGTATGGATTTTTCTATTCTGGGAATTTTGTATAGATGGAATCACAACACGCAGCCTTTCATGACTGACTGGTTTCACTTAGTGTAATTTTTTCAAGGTTCATCTAGATTGTAGTGTGTATCAGTTCTTCACTCCTTTTTGTGACTGGTTGGGCTTCCCAGGTGCCTCAGTGATAAAGAATTCATCTGCCAATGCAGGAGACTGGGGTTCTATCCCTGGGTTGGGAAGATCCTATGGAGAAGGGAATGGCAACCCACTCCAGTATTCTTGCCTGGAAAACTCCATGGATAGAGGAGCCTGGTGGGCTACAGTCTGTGGGGTTGCTAAGAGTTGGACATGACTGAGCATGCATGCAATATTGTATTGTATGGCTACACCACATTTTGCTTTTATTTAACAGCAATTAATGGATATTTGGGTTGTTTCCACTTTTTGACTATTATAAATAACTCTGGTAACTACAGATACTGTCTTTATTAGGGACATATGTTTTCATTTCTCTTGACTATACATTCATTTCTCTTGACTTGAAGTCCAATTGCTGGATCATATGGTACCTCTATGTTTAACATTGTAAGAAACTGCTAAACTCTTTCCAAAGTGTCTACACCATTTTACATTCCTACCAGAAACATGAATTCCAATTTCTCTACATTCTTGCCAACACCTATTATTTTCTTTATTTTTGAAAAAACTATAGCTCTTCTAGTGGGCACCATAAATATTTTTCTTCTGGGATTGCATCTCTGATTCTTTCTCCTCCCAGGAAGAATCAACCTCCTTTTCCACTTGGCTCTCACAAGAATATATAATACAATAATTACAAGAATAACCAGTTTGGAGACTGTGGGTGCTAGGTACTAAGCTAAGTACTTTACATGTGTGGGCTCATTAAATCTTCACGAAATCTTTTACAAAGTCAGTTTTATTATCTGCATTTTACAGATGAGGGATCAAGCAGAGAGAGTACATTGTCTAAAATCACACGCCTACAAGAGTGAAAGCTGGGATTTGAACTCCTGGGCATATGCGACCCCAGAGCCAATTCTCTTAACTCTTAGGCTTTCTATAAATGGAAGTTACTAGTATTACATTCTCCATTTTAGAGCAGGCCCATGCTGTCCTATTAGAATTAGCAACATTTCATTTCTAAAGAGTTGGTGGAACTTTAGTTTACTCAAAAGAATTGCAGCAAAGTGCTGTCAACAGTTTTCACTTTTCCATTCAGAATCTTACAAGATAAAAAAATAAATTATCCCAGTCCTAAAGTTTACATCATACCCAGTATCTAAAACCCTGCAAAATGTCATTTGTTTATCCCCAGTTATCTACCAATCCTATCATACAAATGAAGACATTTGTTGCCATTTGAAGCAACACGGATAGACCTAGAGATTATCATATCACATATATGTGGAATCCAAAATATGATACAAACATACTTATTTACAAAATAAAATATTATATTTTACTTATAAATAAAATAAAACTTATTATATACAAAATAAAAACAGACTCACAGACATAAAAAACAAACTTATGTTTACCAAAGAAAAGAGGATGGAAAAGGGATAAATTATGAGTTTTGGGTTAGCAAATAAAAACTACTATATAGAAAATAGATAAACAATAAGGTCCTGCTGTATAGTACAGGGAACTATATTCAATATCCTATAATAAACCATAATGGAAAAGAACATATATGTATTTAAAACTTAATCACTTTGCTGTACTACCTAAACACAGCATTGTAAATCGACTATACTTCAATAAAAACATAAACAAATGAAGACATGTATTGATTTCATCTTTGAGTTTGACCTTGAATAAGACTAGTAATATGTCTTCACCAGTTGACCTATGCCACTAAGATTCTTTTCCCTCTAGTGATCTCCTCCTTCCCTTTGGAAAATAAGAGGATTCAAGACACCACTTCACAACGAGGAAAACCTTTGTCATCTGCTCTTATACTTTTTCATCACACACAAGCCCTAATTATTATGTTACTGAATGTTTCCTGATGCATGGGCATAGGCTCTACCTCTTATTAGAGGGATGTAAGTGTGTGTGTTGGTGTGTGTGTGTGTGTGTGTGTGTGTGTGTGTATCTAATGTCTATAGGCCCAGCTGTATTCTGCAGTTATCACAATAATAATTTAAGGTGTGTTTTACTATCACTAATTTATAGGAAAGGCAATGGAGGTATGAAGAAATTCAGAAATTTGCCTAAAATCACAACTATAATAGTAAACTAAGTCTTATAATAAAGGGCTTATTTAACTTATTTGATCATCAAAACCTTCCCTCCCCACATTAAAAAAAAAAATTCTATAAATAATTCAGGAGTCTGTGTAACACAATCTCCCTTCCTCCAACTTTTGTCACCCCCTGTGAAGCCTTCCCAGAAGGAGTTAATCACTTCCTCCTCCTTCCTGCTTTGGTCATAGTGTGTCATAGCATTAAGGATGCTGTGTTGTAATTTATTTGTTTACATGTCTAACTTTTTCTGAGGGCAAGGGGTATGTCTTATTTTTCTTCATATCTCCAAAACTAAAAAGTGCCCAATCAAAGTTTATTTATTCAAATAAGTTTTATTGCTATCTGTCACAGTCATATTTGACATGCAAAAATTACTCAGAACCGCTGGCAAGGACAGCAACGCACACTGCTCTGAAACAGGGAAGAAGGAAAATAAGCTCAGCACATTTCTGTGCTTCTTGAGATGAAAATCCAACATCCATAAATATCTTTAGTTAAGGAGGCCTTATGGTTAGTGTGGGCTCTGGACTGGCATGCATTCTCACCAGACAAATCTGCCAAGATGAAGATTCAACTTATTTGAGTGAGCATATGCCAGTATGACTTCAAAGAAAAGTCTATTAGGCCATTCTGGTCTGTCCATTTTTTAAAAAATTCTTTTCTTTCCCAAAATGCTTTGTTTTCTTCTCATGTTTTGATCCAGCAGGAGAATTGCTGCTGAGTCCTTTCAGTCGTGTCTGACTCAGTGTGACCTTAGGGACTGCAGCCTGCCAGGATGTCCATGGGATTCTCTAGGCAAGGGTACTGGAGTGTGTTGCCATGCCATCCTCCAGGGGATCTTCCCAACCCAGGGATCGAACCCAGGTCTCCCGCATTGCGGGCAGATTCTTTACCAGCTGAGCCACAAGGGAAGCCCAAGAATACTGGAGTGGGTAGCCTATCCCTTCTCCAGCGTATCTTCCCGACCCAGGGATCGAACCGGGGTCTCCTCATTGCAGGCGGATTCTTTACCAACTGAGTTATGAGGGACGCCCTCACTGTCCACACTCTTCTTCTGTACATGGGTCCATGACCTGACTCCCTTCCTCCCCCAGCCTCTGACTTTTCCTAAGTCCATTTCTATGTTTGCTCTCCAAACACATTCTAGGTCACCCTTCCGTTTTCATTATGCATATCAGCTATGCATGTTGCTATGGATTAATACAATATCCTCATGAAGAAGGACGTTTCACACAAGTCAACTGATATACCTCAGGTCCCATAGGAAGGTGAAAACTAAACCCAGAATCCAGATTTCCTGACCTACATTTCCCACTAGTTTTCACTCTCACTGTATTTTTTATTGTTGTTATTGTTAAAACTTCATGTGTTAACACCCCACCCACCTCAACAAAACTTTATATATGAAGAGAAAGGCATGAAAAGTTCTCTTTCCACAGACATTCATGGAATGGAAATTGTGAAGAAAACTGTGAAAAGTCTCCAAGTTATATTCATTATTTGTCCAAAGGGCTAGGCTAGGTTAAGTACACAGGAAAAGGTAGGCTTCTTACCTCCTGAGGGTGGACCCAAGTCATCTGAAGAGGCCATTCTCTGGCCATCCCTGAAACTCACGGAGGTGGTGATCTCATCTTTCTCTAAGCAAATGTGGCCTTTACTAAAAGGGCAGACACCCCCCAGGGAGCAGGCAGGCGGGCCAGGATGTGGGGAGGGTGATTCAGCAGGTAACAGCAGTTCCTCTCAAGCCTCCCTGCAGAAACACTCAAGAGGTTGACCCTCTCAGACAAGTTTCAGGGAGAGAGCCCAAACTCCTAGCTGCACGTACTATTTCCCTCAAGGTGAATTCTCCGTTTGCTCCTTTCAGAGAAAAGTTTCCTATCTTGAGTCAGACAAATCTGAAAATTCCTTATGAATTTGATCACTGTAATATGGTTCCTTTTCTTTTATTATGAAAAGGATTGGTAGTAAGCCCCTTCCAACTTTATTCTGGAGTGCTTCCCCAGTTGCTCAGTGGTAAAGAATCTGCCTGCAATGCAGGAGCCGCAGGAGACTCGGGGTCAATCTCTGGGTCAGGAAGATCCCCTGGAGGAGGACATGGCAATCCACTCCAGTAATCTTGCCTGGAGAATCCCATGGACAGAGGAACCTAGCAGGCTACAGCCCATGGGGTCTCAAACAGTCAGACACAACAGAAGCAACTGAGCACACATAGGTTGGAGAACCCCAATATCCAGCATGGTATGGGGCCCACATCAAGGGGTTGAGATACGTTTGTTGAGCAAGGGAGGAGAGAAGTGGGAAATATTAAAAGGATCTCTTCTTGAATTTCCTTGCTTTATTCTGAGTTTAAGAAGCATATAAATATGATGCTTTACCAAAACTCTAAATGTAGCTATTGATATCTAAAAGCTTGTAATAAATAAAATTAATATGAAATGACTTGATGTTTTTTTCCTTACTGCAAGGCACTTGGATCACAAGAATTGAAATTTTGTTCCCTTGAAGCATATTTTAAAGTATGCTTTTTCCTTTCTCAAAGCATATTTTTAGACCAAGCATTAACATGCAAATTATATGGATAAACCCTCTCCCTTCCACAGCCTTCATAATAGCTTGTGAAAAAATCAGACCACAAGGGCACAAAGACAGTCTCATTACTTTTAACCTTTGGGGAAAGCGGCTTCATCTGCTACTCAGAGTTTGCTTGGGTATCAAACTAAAAACATACCTATGCCTCCAAAGGCTTTGGCTGGATCACACTCCCACACATACCAAGGTGCTCTTTGGACTCTGCTATGGAGACAGCCTGGAAATTAATGACACAGGCTGAGAAGGACAAAGAGAAGGGAAAGGGGTTTCTGAAATGTCAGGGACCCCTCCTGCTGACACTTTGCCAATGGCTTGCCAGGGGCTTTTCTCTGTGGTACTGGAGCTGGGCTTTCCCATAGGTAAACTGGACCTTCAGTGTGCACCAGTGGCTCCTGCTTCTCCTGGAGGCCCTAGAGTGAGAGTGGAACCCAGTTGGAGGTTGGAGGTATCACCCGGTGTCAGTGACTTTAGGAGGAAGGTCCTGAGCTGGTGTCAGGCATTGATGAGGGAGGTGAAGTTCAGTGCCTCCAAGGGTTTCTTGGCCCCAGCCTGAGAGAGGAACTGGTTCCTGTCATTTCCCTGCTTTAAAAGCCACTTTGGGCCTTTGCTACCCATGGGCAAAGTCTGAATTACTGCATATAGGATAATCTTAAAAAACTGGCTCTAACTGACCTGTCCTCTCTTCTTTCTTGACAATTGTGATTTGTCTTGCCCAAGGACCCTACACTGTCAGCCACTGCAGATCTTTGCTGGTCTCCAGAACACTCAGTGCCACTGCACAGGCTCTCTTCCTTGGCCCACCGGCTCCACTGATTATAAACTCATCCTTGGGAACCATTCAGCTGTAGGCATCTTGAACTCCCTCCCAGACATGTCTAAAAATCTCCATTCTGATGTTTATTCCCTTAGCGGGGGTGGGGGTGGGGGAGGGATTAATTTCTTAAATTTCTGAATTTTCTTACCATATTAGCAACTCCTTAAAGGCAGGAACTGTATCCATTTTTCTTTCAATTCTCATCTTCTATCAAGGTCCTGGTGAGGGAAGTTATTTTAGTGCAAGATATACATTTCTCCAGGGGATCTTCCCAACCCAGGGATTGAACCTGGGTCTCCCGCATTGGAGGCAGACACTTTAACCTCTGAGCCACCAGGGAAGTCACATACATTATTACACTCTGGTCATATTCAATCTGCTCCTGTTCTGAGGGCAAATAACTAGGAAGTAGCATGACTCCTGGGGGAGTTACAAGCAGGGCCNAACCCAGGGATTGAACCTGGGTCTCCCGCATTGGAGGCAGACACTTTAACCTCTGAGCCACCAGGGAAGTCACATACATTATTACACTCTGGTCATATTCAATCTGCTCCTGTTCTGAGGGCAAATAACTAGGAAGTAGCATGACTCCTGGGGGAGTTACAAGCAGGGCCTGTCAACCTTCCTATAAACTCTGATTGGGACTTTATCTCCCTCAAAGGTAGGAGTTAAGGTTAAATATATTTTCCTTTTGTAAACAATATCAATTCAAATCAGAATGCAACTCTGAAGCAGAGACTGCTGGAATGAGAGTTAATAAAACTGGATTCTAGCCTTAGCTCAGATACTAAATAATTGTGCACCACTGGAGAAATTATTTGGCCTCTCTGACCATCAGTTTCTTCATCTATAAAATTCAGAATTTGATCTGGGTGATTTCTAATGAATATCCACAGTCTCCAATGGGGCAAAAATTCTCTAGAGTGATTTGAAGAAAAGGCAAAGTGAAAAGGAACAGAGCAATACAGATTTTTAGATGCAAGCCGGTTTGTGAAAGCACCTAACACAATCCTGTGCACAGAGTCCTCAAGAGATGAAGGGTCTATTTCTCCCTAATGACTTTATTTCTATACCTTGTGGTGCCAGCGAAACCAGACTTACCCTGTTTATCCCACTACCCTGATCTAGAGCTTCATCTCCCTTAAAAAGTTTCATTTACCCCCTCTACTGTGGCAGGTGACCTTACAGGAGGTGAGCGCAGAGCAGTCAGTGGAAGGTGTTATGGACTGAACTGTGTCACCTGAAAAAGGTATGCGGCAGTCTTAACCCCTGGTACTTCTGAATCTGCCCTTATTTGAAAATAGGGCCATTACAGAAGTAATCAAGTTAAAATGAAGTCATTAAGGTGGGCCCTAAACCAATATGACTGGTGTCCTCATAAAATGGGGAAAATCGGACACAAAGCCAGACACACAGAGAGAACGTGCTGTGAAGCACGCAGGGAGAAGAGGGTTGTGTGAAGGAAGTGATGCATTTGTGAGCCAAAGGACGCCAAGGGCTGCTGGCAAACACCAGATACTTGAGGCAAGAAAAGGCTCCCCCCTAGAGCTGTCCGACAGAGCCTGGCCTTGATTTTGAACTTCAAGCTTCCAGAACTGTGAGACAACAAATTTCTGTTGCTTTAAGCCACCCAATTTCTGATTATTTTATAATAGCAGCCCTGTCAAACTAATATAAGATTCAAGTTGAGCTGTGTGGGCAGCTTAGAGAAAGAGTGGGGTGTGTGTGTGTGTGTGTGTGTGTGTGTGTGTGTGTGTGCATGCAGCTTAAAGAGTGGTGTGTGTGTGTGTGTGTGTGTGTGTGTGGTGTAGGTGTTAGAAGGTAATTTACATCATGGGCAGGTAGCATACGAGTCCTAGAAAACTAAGCAGACACTAATTGTCAAAAATGACATACCTACTAGCAGATTCTATCTATCCTTTCTTCTTCCCTTTTCACTCTTCTTTCTTTTACTGCTTTGCTGCGGCTTCCTAACTCTCCCTTACTGCCTCTCTACAACCCTGCATTGGCTCCTTTAAAAGGGACATTTTGCTCCGATGTTTACTTAGAAATGCTAGCACCACACAGTCCAGCATGGCTGAAGAGGCCTCAGAGTGAGGGAGAGAGACCAAGCCCTCCCGCTTGGAGCAGCTTTCAGAAGGCTCAGGCTCTGGTGCCACCAGCAAAAGGAAGCCGACTAAGGTAAACTTTTTTTTTTCTAGTTCGTAAATCCTCCTTGTGAAACTAGTATAATAGATGCTGTATAAGAACTCTGCTGGATTCTCCCTTTTGGAATCTTTGGGGCGCCTGACATAACCCTCACCCTCCGCACAGTGGAGGACAGAGAGGCCTCCCTCTGTGTGCTCCATCACAACTTTCCACTGAATCTGGGTTTGCGCTGCCTGATTTGAATGGAGGATTGTTCAGTGTAGCCAGTGACTGGCAGAGTTGCCAGTTCCAACACTTAGAAAATACAGTACTGCTTTTAAAGTGGAGGAGAAGGGCGTTGAAGCAAGGATGCAGGGGTTCCTTGTCAAATACACTGCCCATCTGTCCTGGCTCTCCTTGGAGGCAGGGAGTCGGGGTGGGTGTAGGGGC
>SJYX01007217.1:342783-360108 GCA_006410675.1 Oreotragus oreotragus
GGATGTTGGCAATTTGATCTCTGGTTCCTCTGCCTGTTCTAAAACCAGCTTGAACATCAGGGAGTTCACGGTTCACATATTGCTGAAGCCTGGCTTGGAGAATTTTGAGCATTACTTTACTAGCATGTGAGATGAGTGCAATTATGTGGTAGTTTGAGCATTCTTTGGCATTGCCTTTCTTTGGGATTGGAATGAAAACTGACCTTTTCCAGTCCTGTGGCCACTGCTGAGTTTTCCAAATTTGCTGGCATATTGAGTGCAGCACTTTCACAGCATCATCTTTCAGGATTTGAAACAGCTCAATTGGAATTCCATCGCCTCCACTAGCTTTGTTTGTAGTGAGGCTTTCTAAGGCCCACTTGACTTCACATTCCAAGATGTCTGGCTCTAGATTAGTGATCACATCATCATGATTATCTGGGTCGTGAAGATCTTTTTTGTACAGTTCTTCCGTGTATTCAGTTTTTAAAAATTGGCTATACCAAGTGTTGGTGAAGATGTCGAACAACTGGGATTCATACATTGCTGGTACGTATGTAAAATGGAGCAACCACTTTAAATACATTTGGATTTTTCTTTTTAACTAAGCATAAACCTACCCTATGACTAGCAATTCCATTCCTAGGTATTTATCCAAGAGAAATGAAAACAAAAAAATTGTTTAAGAATTTATAGCAGCTTTGTTGGTAACTTTCAAAAACTGAAAACAGCCCAGGTGTTCATGAACAGGAGAATGGCTAAACAACAGTGGTATATTCATTCAATCGAATACATTTAGGAAGAAAAAAAAAAAAAGAGTAACAAGCAACAGAAAAAACAAGGCAAGTCAAAGACGTCTTACACCAAAGAGTACATACTATGTCATTCCATTTATATAAGGTTCTAGAACAGATAAAACTAATTTGTGATAAAAAGTTCATAATGGGTTGCCTTTGGTGAGTGGACGTGGGGATTGACTGGGAAATTTCTAGCATAGTGGATATGTTCCATATCTTGGTATGAATCTGGGTAACATTTGCCTGAATTCATGAAAAGTACACTTAAGATTTATACTTGTCATTGTATATAAATTCCCGCCCCCCACAAATCCAGAAACAAGTATTAACTATAGTTAGTGATACACATGCAGAGAAGGCAATGGCACCTGACTCCAGTACTCTTGCCTGGAAAATCCCATGGATGGAGGAGCTTGGTGGGCTGCAGTCCATGGGGTCGCTAAGAGTTGGACACGACTGAGCGACTTCACTTTCACTTTTCACTTTCATGCATTGGAGAAGGAAATGGCAACCCACTCCAGTGTTCTTGCCTGGAGAATCCCAGGGACAGAGGAGCCGGGTAGGCTGCCGTCTCTGGGGTCGCACAGAGTCGGACACGACTGACACGACTTAGCAGCAGCAGTGATACACATGTTGAACTGTTTAGCAGGAAAGTGTACCAACGTCTGCAACTGACTTTAAAAAGCATCCAAAAATATAATGAATTGATGGATTATGGGAAATAGATATGTGATAAAGCAAATTATCAAAATGTTACTGACAGATTTAAAGGTCAGGTATTGTGAAATAGCTGTCTATTGTATTATATTTATACACTGGAGTGCTACTCAGCAATGAAAAAGAATGAACCACTGATAAGTACAACAAGATAGCTAAATCCCCAAAACTGTATGTGGCGCCAAAGAAGTCAGAGATAAAATTCATGAACAGGGCGGGTGGGAGGAGGGAAGGGGGTTCATGTTTCAGAGTTCGTGTACACCCGTGGCAGATTCATGTCAATGTATGCCAAAACCAGTAGAGTACCTTAAAGTAAAATAAAATTAAAAAAAAAAAAAATTCATGAACAGGCCATCAGAACAGGTATTGCCTATGAGTAGTAGAAATTGATTGAAAGAGGCATGATACAACTCTATGGGGTGATGGAATGTTTTATACTGTGATTAAAGTGATGGTTATTTAGGTATATACATAAATCAAAATTCACTGAACTATAGACTTAAGATCTGTGAATTTCTGTATGTAAACCTCACTGGGGGTGGTGTGAGGGAAAGGCTGTGGAACAAAGATACCAAATGGTAAGTATAAATGTCTTTGTGTGACTACAGATGGCAATTTAGAGGCAAAAGAGAACCCTGAAGAGGAGGAGGCAAAGGTGAATATGAAAGTGTTAGTCTCTCAGTCATGTCCTACTCTTTATGATCCCATGGACTGTAGCCTGCCAGGTTCCTCCTCTTTACCGTCTGAGCCACAAGGAAGAGGCAAAGGTAACAGATTTCATGTCAGAAATCCAACTCTGAACAGTGGGACAGGTATCTTCTTTGAGATGCCCTAAGATAGAAAAAAAGGCACTCCATATTTCGAGGTGTTATAAGATGGGAGACAATAGTAATATCTTAGTTTGTGGACAATAGGAATCTCAGTCCCAACTTCAATTATACAGGATTATAGGCTTCCCTGGTGGCTCAGAGGATAAAGCGTTTGCCTGCAATGCAGGAGACCCGGGTTCAATCCATGGGTTGGGAAGATCCCCTGGAGAAGGAAATGGCAACCCACTCCAGTATTCTTGCCTGGAGAATCCCACGGACAGAGGAGCCTGGTGGGCTACAGTCCATGGGGTCGCAAAGAGTCGGACACGACTGAGTGACTTCACTTTCACTATGGTCCCACTGGTACCTTTTCCCCTTGTTTTAGGAAATGAACAGATTAAGTTCTGCCTGGGAAACTAGATGTCAAATTGATGGATTGAAATAGTTGCCCTTTAAGTCCCCTCAGGCTCTCTCTCTGACTCTATTTTATACAGAAGGCAAAGAAGGTGGGCTAGAGGCTTTGTTTCCTAGCCCTCAGCAGGTTAGAAGAAGCAAATTAGGAATGAGAAGGCAGTGAAATAGCCAGAGGCCGTCACTCAGAGAGCAAGTGACAGCTCACAGCAGGCAGAAAAGGATGAAACAAAGGGAGAAATATAAAAACGCAACCTAGTAAGCACACAACAGTAAGCAGGGGACCCCCACAGCTCAATTTATTTAAATAACTCCTTACTGTACTGCAGTGCTTTACAGATCAGTCTACAGTCTTTTTTTCATGTCCTAAACAAAGAACTAGGAATATAATTCATTTTCTGGGAAGCCAGAGAATTGCTGTAGCTTCCCTGAGTCATAATGCAATATGATTAGAATAATATTTAAACATCTTGATTAGAGCGATGAACTTTAGATAATTTTTAAAAAATTGTTATCTGTAAAATACTTGTTCCCTGACAATAATGAATAATACTCATTTTACTTCTTAAGATTTCTAGTAAAGGGTCACTCATCAAAATCATATAACATTAGATGATAATATCTTGAAAAATAAAAATAATAGCATTTATCTCTGCTATCAAGCTGATGTCTTGAAATCCAAAAGTTCATGAAATATCACCTCTATTATTCTAAAGGGGCTTTATATATTTAGACATGTCTTGGAATTTCTTTCTTCTGAATGTCAATTGTCCTACTAGATCAGACCTGAAGCAATTTTTAAGAAGTTTTGTGAACAGGTGATCATTTTGTGCATTTTATACCAAGTAGTGTGAGGGCTGCAGCCAGATCCTTCAGTCTCGAAAGACAATTATGGTGTCTTTTCCCAGTTCTGAGTTCAATGACTTCGTGTAATTAGCTTGAAAACGGCTATGGTGGGAGTTTATACCATGAAATTGGCAAATACTATAAATCAGGACTATTCTCTTTTCTTCTCAGAGAGGTGGTTGTTAAACATTTACCAGCACAACATTGGTTCAATCAGATTCTTTAAATTCATTGGATGGCCTTAGATTCAATTGCCACCACCTGTGGCAATTGTAAATTGCCTGTAAATGATAACACCTGGTCCATCTAGTCAAGGCTATGGTTTTCCCAGTAGTCATGTATGGATCGGAGAAGGCAATGGCACCCCACTCCAGTGCTCTTGCCCGGAGAATTGCATGGACGGAGGAGCCTGGTAGGCTGCAGACCATGGGGTCGCGAAGAGTCGGACATGACTGAGAGACTTCACTTTCACTTTTCACTTTCATGCATTGGAGAAGGAAGTGGCAACCTACTCCAGTGTTCTTGCCTGGAGAATCCCAGGGATCAGGGAGCCTGGTGGGCTGCCATCTATGGGGTCGCACAGAGTCAGACATGACTGAAACGACTTAGCAGCAGTAGCAGCAGCAGCATGTATGGATATGAGAGTTGGACTATAAAGAAAGCGGAGCACGGAATAATTGATGCTTTTGAACTACGGTGCTGGAGAAGACTCTTGAGAGTCCCTTGGACAACAAGGAGATCAAACTAGTCCATTCTAAAGGAAATCATCCTGAATATTCATTGGAAGGGCTGGTGGTAAAGCTGAAACTCCAATACTTTGGCCACCTGATGCAAATAGCTGACTCACTTGAAAAGACCCTGATGCTGGGAAAGATTGAAGGCAGGAGAAGAAGGGGACAACAGAGGATGAGATGGTTGGATGGCATCACCGACTCAATGGACATGAGTTTGAGTAAACTCCGGGAGTTGGTGATGGACAGGGAAGCCTGGTGTGCTGCAGTCCATGGGGTCGCAAAGAGTCGGACATGACTGAACTGACTGACTGAACTGAGTGTTCAACACAAATGGCAAGCCAAAAGAGGCTGTTTTGTTGTTTACATTTTATTTGGAGCCTGATAGTGAAGTGAAGTCACTCAGTCGTGTCCGACTCTTTGCGGCCCCATAGACTGTAGCCTATAAGGCTCCTCTGTCCATGGGATTTTCCAGGCAATAGCTCTGGAGTGGATTGCCATTTCCTTCTCCAGGGGATCTTCCCAATCCAAGGCTCGAACCCAGGTCTCCTGCATTGTAGACAGACGCTTTACCATCTGAGCCACCAGGGAAACCTTTGGAGCCTGATAATCCAGCTTAAATATTAAATTATTTGAGCATTGGTGACAAAATAGATGGGAAATATGCTGAGCAAAAACAAATAAAAAGTTGATTGTACTGTTATACAGTATGATCCTAATAATACTTGTTTTAAGAAATGATATCCTTTCTTGGGTCCTTATAGGTCTTGGAAGAAATAGAAATATCGGGCTGCTGCCTTCATATTTAGAATAGTAGTGAATCACAAGCTTCCACAGAGACAGTTAGTTGCTTTTATAAGGGAAGTTATACCCTTTGATTTTCTACATAATTGATGTTCTTGAGATTGGTAAGTTCATTTAAGCACTCACTCCACCAGTGAGTATTATTTGTTATTTAAGAGAATTCCTAAATATTATTGCTTATACAAACCCAGCCTAATGACATATAACCTACTTGGGATATGAGCTTTGGCATGTGCTGGCCTGTAGGCACCTACCTATTGTTGATCAGGTTTTATTTCTTTGTAACAGCCATGAAATATTGACTAGGGCCAGAGATATCATTATCAGGGGAAAAAAGTCCAAATTTTTTTTCCTCTTTAAATCTAGGAGAGAACTAGTTATATGCTTTAAAGGAGATTGATTGGCTATTCATCCCAGGCTCATATTTAATCCTGAAAAACAGCAGAGAATTTTGGATGAAAAATATCTGTTTATCTAATAAATTCTTACTTAATGCAGTCAGTTCATCAAACTCTCTGGACAGTTCCATCCAAAAACTGGAATTCACAAATGTTTATTGAATGCCTTTTCTAAGCAAATCACTCAGCTGGTCATTAAGGAAACATAAAAGGATGGCTGAGATATGGTTTCTGCCTTCAAGGAATTTAATACATATTGAAGGATAGACATTCACCATGGTGTAATCAATCACTAATTAAACTTTTTTTTATTATACCACACTTCTGCTCATTCAAACCCTCTCATTTTGGTTTCTTCTTTATATCTTTAGTTGTGGAAAAAATTTTCTGCTAGTTTTCAGGTCATTATCATCAACAGTTTCTCTATAAATAGTAATTGTGGTGTGCCCATGAAAGGAGGTGGGCTCAGAGTCTTCCTACTCTGAATCTTCTAAAACAATTTTTTTTTAATACAATAAAATATTTATCCACAAAATACTAAATAGACTATTTCATGGTCATAAAATATTTGAGAAAGTATAGAAATGTCACCTTCTTGAAGGGCAAGACCTTCTGTATCATGTTTTCCACTGTGCCCAGTGAACATTTATAAAGAGCATTTGGTGAATGAATCTTGTTCTCTGTCATTTTAGTAAACAATTATGACCACTGAGTCTAAAAGTAATGATTAAAGATCCCTGGAGAGTAAGATGTTAAATAAATAGATTATTTTCTAAAAGTATATGCTATTAAGTTTTCTAAAGTATTGCTTACACTTTCTTCCAATTTAGTTCAACTTTCAACAGAACATGAATATAATCTGGAGGAAAAAAAGAATCACTAAGACTTGTCATAGTGTACAAAATAGCAATTCTACTTAAAACTTAAAGTGCTAATCCCATTACTTAAATGTACTTCATTAAAATAACTAAGCTCCCAGGTATTAATAAATATTGAAATATATACAGAAAAAAAGGAAATCTGAATTTCATATGTGTTTTAATAATTTGCCAACTCCCTTAAATTGGAATTTTTATCAGAAAAAAAAAATAGAGAAAACAGGAAAGAAACACGAAGTCAAAAAGAAAGCGTATTGAAATCAGGAGAAAACTTGGGTGAATCACAAAAACATGACTTGTGAATTTGCCAAAACATTTAAAAATGTTATGTTTTTTAAATGATTTTGTTCCCTCTTCAGTGTGATTTACTTAACTCTAGCCCAACAAATATCCCTGAGAACACAGGCACTAAATCTTTGAAGCCACAGTCACCCAGAGGCAAAGAAGCACTCCACTCCCAGGACCTCTTTGCTGCCCACTATTCACCCCCAACACAAACTGCCAGCCTCTCACTCCCACCTCCCTCCCACTCTCACCTCCCATCTTTGGCAAAACAAAACAGATTGCTTGGAGGTAAACCGTCTGGGCCCGGGCTTTTTGTTATTTAATTTGCAATATGAGTGTGTCAGTCACTTCACCTCTTTGGGCCTCCATTTCCTCATTTGTGAAACAGAGGGGAAGGTATATGACCTTCCTGACTCTCACAGCTTTTCTGAGGCTTTAAAGAACTTGATAAATGAGTGAAGAAACACTTATTCCCTAAACAAGTACAGTTACTGTTTATTTCAAGATTATCTATTCCTAAGTACATTAAAGAGATTTTGGCTTATAAAACCTCATTATTACAGAGGCTTTTCCCTTAACTATATTGGGAAGTTCCAAATTTTCCCATGTCTCACCCATAAATTATGCTACTTCATTAAGGACAAGGTTGAGTGGGTTAGCGGTTAGGTTATGGGACTAAGCATAATACTTCCTGTATTCTTATCTGACTTGGTCTTTGTTTTGTTATTGCTTCAGGGAAAATCTTAATGTCTTAATTTGCTGTAAAAACAAATACATATCAGGATTATATACTTTAAAAAAGGGTCATGAGACTTGGAATGGATTCATATTCGAGGGCTTTTCTAAGTGAATTTTGTTCTTTGTAGCCAAATATTTCTAAGGCGATTGTTTATTGTATATTCAAAATATATATGTAGAAAAAAAGAACTAATTTAAAATGAGCTTTTACTCTGTCTTGAGCAATATGCTTATATTCTCATTCAGTCTGTAAGCTGTACAGTATATAACACTATGGCTGTTTTTTACAAACAAGAAAGACTAGTCTCAGTAACATACTCAAAGATAACCAGCTACAGCAGACAGCGTTGGGATGAAGACTCACTTTTCTTTGATGTAAAATGCCTATTCATTTTACTAGACCTGTGCTCCTCACAGTGTGGTCTGGGGAAAAACAGCATGGAATCACCTGGATCTAGTTAGAAATGGACTCTCAGGCTCCACCTATCTGCCTACTGAATCACAGTATGCATTCTAGAAGGAATCCCACAGTAAAAATTGAGAATCTTTCACTAGACCACCTGGCCTCTCAGACAGACTGCTGACATAGTGGTTATCTTCACAGCTGACCTGGTTCCTGGATGAGCCCCTAACACCACATACCGTTATACCAGCACGAGCTCCAGGCAAAACTAATTACTGCTTCTTTTTACATGTGGCACTGGTTTATGCCACCATTATGACCTTTTTCTGTGCCACACTGTAAGAGTAATGGCAGAAAGTGAAGAGGAACTAAAGAGCCTCTTAATGAAGGCAAAAGAGGAGAGCAAAAAAAATTGACTTAAAATGCAACATTCAAAAAACTAAGATCATGGCATCTGCTCCCATCACTTCATGGCAAATAGATGGGGAAAAAATGGAAACAGTGACAGGTATAATTTTCTTGGCTTCTAAAATCACTGTAGACGGTGACTACCTCCATGAAATTCAAAGACGCTTGCTCCTTGGAAGAAAAGCTATGATAAACCTAGACAACACGTTAAAAAGCAGAGACATCACTTTGCTGACAAAGGTCCATATAGTCAAAGCTATGGTTTTTCCAGTATTCCTGTATGGACATGAGAGTTGGATCATAAAGAAGGCTGAGTGCCAAAGAATTGAGGCTTTCAAACTTTGGTGCTGGAGAAGACTCTTGAGTCCCTGGACAGCAAGATCAAACCAGAAATCAACCCTGAATATTCACTGGAAGGATGAATGCTCAAGCTGAAACTCTAATACTTTGGCCACCTGATGTGAAGAGCTGATTCATTGGAAAAGACCTTGATGCTGGGAAACATTGAAGGCAGGATGAGAAGGAGGCAACAGAGGATAAGACAGTTGGATGGCATCACTGATCCAATGGACATGAGTTTGAGCAAATTCCAGGAGGTAGTGAAGGACAGGGAAGCTTGGTGTGCTGCAGTCCATGGGGTTGCAAAGAGATGGACATGACTCAGTGACTGAACAACAATGTGAGGGTAGGATGGATCTTGTCAATTTTTGTATCCTATGTGCCTGTGACTTAAATAATGGTTGGTTAAATGAACAGACTAAAGAGCACTTTCTTAGTATCTCAAAATTTTCCCTTTGTAATCTCTTCCCCCATAGTATTCACCAGGCCTGATATTCCTCACACTGAGAGACACAACTGCTCTCATTTGGAAGGGTTGCTAGTAAGTCAGATAGGCTAGAGGGTAATCCATTCCCAGAGAAACGCTACTATAGTGGGGGAAATCTCAGAGCCAGGAGGCTTCCCTTGTCTTTGCCATTAGTAAGCTGCATGACTTTTGGCAAGTCTCTTCAATTCCCTGAATTTCCATTTCCCATCAAAGACAGATGAATTTGAGTTCTGAAATACAGGAATTTTTCACCCATCATGATCTGCTATTTGCATTTCTATCACCTCTAAATGTTCAAACCCCAAAACTGTTTTTTATCCAAAGCCCTAAGCCTAAAGAGGTTCAGGGAACAGGGAAGAAGATGAGTATGTTCCATAACTGATCTTAATTCAAAAAAAGAAGAGATCCTTGAGGAAAATCATTCACACTGATGATAATCTTTCAGGAACTTTTAAAACCATGAGCATTCCCTGTTTAACAGCTCTTAGGTATTACTTCTTGGGTACTTGGATGTCACCTTCAAAAGACATTAAATTGCCCAGTTGTGTGGACAATTGTGCAGTTCTGGAAAAGTGAGAGAGAGAGAGAGAAAGAGACATCTGAATATACTCTCAGCTCTCTACAGCAATGCTCTACTACACTCTTTCAACGACACGATTTGAGGTATGCCTCAAATGATTGTTATTAATAAGAGCTATTATATATTAAACTTTGTAAATGATTTCTCTTTTTTTTCTTAGAAAGTACTAGATTTTATTCAAGTTTATCCCCACCACCATCACTAATTTCTATCTCCTTGTGCTTTTTTGAATGAGAGAAAGAGATGAAGCTATCAATAGTTCTCAAGGAGTCTCCTCTAATCAAGGCCTTATCTTATCTCTGCCACAGTGCTGAAATCTAGGTATGGTCAAGGAGTTGTATGGTTCAGATACACATGAATGTCATTTTTCTCTTGTGTCTTAGGGATAAAAGTGTTGAGATATGCTGCATTTGGGGATGCTGACATCATAGTTTTGCAAGCAGAGTTTGTGAGATTGTCATGGCATGTTGAAGAAAATTGGGAAGACAATCCAAGGCTGAACAAAGGGGATGGTTGTTATATATTTAAAATGCTTTCTTTCCATTAATAAGAGAAGATTTAATGGCTCTGGTTTCCCCAACTGCCATTAGAGCCGTGACTTTTTAATTATTTTGACTATAACATACAATAAGAAATACATTGTCCAAAGTAACTGTGGTGTGTGGGTATATACATACATAATGGCTTATATATGATGATAAATATATGGGCTTCCTAGGTGACGCTAGTGGTAGAAAACCTGCCTGCCAATGCAGGAGATATGAGAGGATGGTTTGATCCCTGAGTTGGGAAGATTCCCTGGAGGAGGACATGGCAATACACCCTAGCATTCTTGCCTGGAGAATCTCACAGACAGAGGAGTCTGATGGGCTACAGTCCATAGGGTCACAAAGAATCAGACATGACTGGAGTGACTTAGCATACAATAGTTCATATATGATAGGGAAAATATATAAATAAAACTTTAAAATATCATAAAACCATGTGTTTATAGTTCTTTACGGTATTTTTTGGCTTCCCAGGTGTCTCAGTGGTAAAGAATTCATTTGCTAAGTAGGACACACAGGTTCAATCCCTGGTTCAGGAAGATCCCTTAGAGAAGGAAATGGCAAGCCACACCAATATTCTTCCTTGGAAAAACCCATGGACAGAGGAGTCTGGTGGGCTACAGTCCATGGGTTTGCAGAGTCAGACATGACTTAGTGACTAATCAACAACAACGACACAGTATTTTTTATTCTAATACACTTTTAAAAAAATGTCAGATGCAATCCACTAAATTGATTTCACGATCACTAGTGGATTGCAACTTAGAATTTAAAGATATTGCTTCATAAGTATCTACACTTTCCAGCCTTGACCAATTGCTTACTGCCAATTAGCCGAAAATGACTGAGCTAGTGTCCTCTTTCACAGATAAATAAAGGCTGCTGTTCTGGCCAACAGATGATGACAGCTGTCTTAGAAACACTAGATGACTGGTTTGGCCAAGATAAACAAAATAAAAACATTTCTTTCCATTTAGTGGAACTCAGTGAATTCTACAAAACATTCAGCCAAGCAGCTGTTGTTAAGCCATTCATAAATAAATTGTCCTACTTTATCACAAATTTATAAACCACTACACCATTGTGTTGATCAAGTCAGCTGAAAAGAAAGCAATGTCAAGGTGGAATTACACCATTATCTTCACATAAATTTTTATTAATAAGGAAGTAGTTGGAATTTTAGTGTTTCTTCTAGAAATATGTAAAAACCCAATATAAAAGGATCATGGGAAATAGATGGGGAAACATTGGAAACAGTGTCAGACTTTATTTTTGGGGGCTCCAAAATCACTGCAGATGGTGACTGCAGCCGATGACTGCAGCCATGAAATTAAAAGACGCTTACTCCTTGGAAGAAAGGTTATGAGCAACCTAGATAGCATATTCAAAAGCAGAGACATTACTTTGCCAACAAAGGTCCATCTAGTCAGGGCTATGGTTTTTCCTGTGGTCATGTATGGATGTGAGAGTTGGACTGTGAAGAAGCCTGAGCACCGAAGAACTGATGCTTTGGAAATGTGGTGTTGGAGAAGACTCTTGGGAGTCCCTTGGACTGCAAGGAGATCCAACCAGTCCATTCTGAAGGAGATCAGCCCTGGGTGTTCTTTGGATGCTCAAGCTGAAACTCCAGTACTTAGGCCACCTCATGCGAAGAGTTGACTCATTGGAAAAGACTCTGATGCTGGGAGGGACTGGGGGCAGGAGAAGAAGGGGACGACAGAGGATGAGATGGCTGGATGGCATCACTGACTTGATCGACACGAGTCTGAGTGAACTCCGGGAGTTGGTGATAGACAGGGAGGCGTGGCGTGCTGCGATTCATGGGGTCGCAAAGAGTCAGACACAACTGAACAACTGAACTGAATTGATCCTCTTCAAAGTTTGTTTATTTTTGCCTCAATGGGATTCCAAATTATAAGCTAAAAGTTTCAGTTTTCACGTTTTAGAAGTTTCAAATTCTATATCATCAGAACAGTTTTTTATGTGTGAAATATTTTTAATTCTATTCTTAAAATATTTCTATGTTAAAGAAAACTGTCTGAGATTTTTGTCATTGCTGTTAATTAACTATTTGGCCTCCTTGTGATTTAAAAAAACAAACAAACAAACAGCATCTTACTCAAAATGTGTTTGTAAATATTTTCTCCCATTCTGAGGGTTGTCTTTTTGTCTTGTTTATGGCTTTATTTGCTATGCAAAAGCTTTTAAGTTTAATTAGGTCCCATTTGTTTACTTTTGTTTTTGTTTTCATTACTTTAGGAGGTGGGTCAAAAAGGATCTTGCTGTGATTTATGTCAAAGAGTGTTCTGCTTATGTTTTCCTCTAAGAGTTTTGATGTATCCAGCCTTACATTTAGGTCTTTAATCCATTTTGAGTAAAATATATGTGGAATCTAGAAAAATGGTACAGATGAACCTATCTGCAAAGCAGTAGAAGGCAATGGCAACCCACTCCAGTACTCTTGCCTGGAAAATCTCATGGATGGAGGAGCCTGGTGGGCTGCAGTCCATGGGGTCGCTAAGAGTCGGAGACGACTGAGCGACTTCACTTTCACTTTTCACTTCCATGCATTGGAGAAGGAAATGGCAACCCACTCCAGTGTTCTTGCCTGGAGAATCCCAGGGATGGGGGAGCCTGGTGGGCTGCCATCTATGGGGTCGCACAGAGTCAGACACGACTGAAGCGACTTAGCAGCAGCAGCAATAGGGACACAGACACAGAGGACAAACATATGGACACCAGAGGTGGGGGGGTGGGATGAACTGGGAGACTGGGATGGACATAAACACATACTGTGTATAAAATAGATAACTAGTGAGAACTTCGGTTGGGGGGGGTGGCAGAAACGAAAGGTACAATCTGTTCATAGGACGTAAGTTAACCTTAAAAATGCACTCCAATATATATTGGAATACTGTTTCATTACAGTTATATGAGGTACCTAGAATAGTCAAAATCATAGAGTCAGAAAGTATATTGGTAGATGCCAGGGGCAGAGGGGTGAGGGGGGTGCAGAGGGGGAATGAGGACTTAAAGTCTGATGGGGAAGAAGTTTCAATTTAGGAAGACAGAAAATTCAAGAGATGGATGATGGTAAAAGTTGCACAACAGTGTGAATGTACTTAGTGCTACTGAATTGTACAGTTAAATATGGTTAAAATAGTATGTTTTATACTATGTGACTTTTACCACAATTTAAAAAAATCAAAATGTGTTTCTTTCCTGAAACTACCTTTAAAATCCATTCTGATACAGAATCTGTGGTCATTTACCAGTTCTGACTAGTGAAATTTAAGAAGCAACCACTATAGAGTGTTATAGAGAACTGGAGTGACTTCATTTAAGTGCAACAGGGAGCTCAGAGAGAACAGTGGAGTAACTAAGCTGCTGCTTTGGGGGTGGCATGTGGTTTCTGCATTATTGAGTGGAAACTGGATATTGTGATTGTTTTTACTCAAGCAATTCTGCTCTTGTGGAAGAACTGAATGCAGGAGATAACCCCCGTACAGTGCTTGAGCGTGTATGCTTCAGTAGTGTCTGAAGCCGCTTCAGTAGTGTCTGACTCTTTGCAATGCTCTGGACTGTACCATACCAGTCTCTGTCCCTGGGATTCTCCAAGCAAGAATACTGGAGTGGGTTGCCATTTCCTCCTCCAGGGGATCTTCCCAACTCAGGGATCTAACCTGCATCTCTGGTATCTTCTGCATTGGCAGGTGGGTTCTTTACCCTTGGGAAGCCCCAAGCACTTGAGCTGCTGCTGCTGCTGTTGCTGCTGCTGCTAAGTCACTTCAGTCGTGTCTGACTCTTAGCGACCCCATGGACTGCAGCCTACCGGGCTCCTTCATCCACGGGATTTTCCAGGCAAAAGTACTGGAGTGGTAAATATTCTGCTCTGGAGTGTAAACTGGATAAAGCTCTACCGTGTATCTGAGATTTTTTTTTAAAAACCAATAGCTGAATGTGGACTCTTTTATGTCTGAAAAATAAATGTTTATTCATAAATTATTTTCTTATTTGGCAATGACTAGTGAGAAGGCAATGGCACCTACTCCAGTACTCTTGCCTGGAAAATCCCATGGATGGAGGAGTCAGGTGGGCTGCAGTCCATGGGGTCGCTAAGAGTCAGACATGACTGAGCAACTTCACTTTCACTTTTCACTTTCATGCATTGGAGAAGGAAATGGCAACCCACTCCAGTGTTCTTGCCTGGAGAATCCCAGGGACGGGGGAACCTGGCAGGGTGCCGTCTATGGGGTCGCACAGAATTGGACACGACTGAAGCGACTTAACAGCAGCCGCAGCAGAGATATGCAAGCAAGATTGGACCATGCCAGGAAGGCTAAGCAGACCTAATGTCAGGCTGAAGAAAACAAAAACACGGAAAAGACTTAATATGGACTTGGAGAAATATCCTGGTAACTCTTGTGGTCGAGTTACTGGGCCAAGGAGCCAGTCCACACCCAGGAATAGGATGCTGTTATTCTGAGGAGAGTTATCCAACCCACTGAAATACATCCTGGAGTGAGGTCAGTCCTGAGACAGGATGACAGGCAAGACTTGCATGGAAGCACCCTCCTCTCATGGGACTGAAGGGCAACTGAGCTTGGATATCCACTGGTGGAGGTTTAGTTGTTCCAAACCATTCAGGAATCTCTGGGAGCTACGGATGCTAAGGTAGGATATGGGTCCCTGAGTTTGAACACTAGCAGAGCTAGCAGTTGTTGTCAAAAATGTACTTATTATTTGTGTTGCATTTCTATGAGCCCCAAACCTTTCCTAGCTTCTCTCTGAGAGCCATGGCTAGTCTCGTTTGTGCTGCTGGACACTGAAGAGCCAGCATGAGAGCACCTCAGCAATATGAGAGAGAGATACCAGAAAACAGAGAGAGTGTGCTTGTGCTGTGCATGACACTGAGCAAGGGTTGGTGGTAAGAGGATCACTGTGAGTGGGGTTTCTTCCTTGGGTTGTTAGTCACAGAGGCAGCGGTGTGATGGCAAGATGGGGAGCCTAGACTCGAAGTACCAAGTAGACTTGGTCAGAAAATACATGGCGTAATTCTCTGGGAAACCCTTAGAAATAATGTAGAGACCTTCTCAGAAAGGCTAATTTCTGGCTATTTTGAAATAAAATGATGAAGGTACATAGAGATGAAACAAGCATGAATAAGTCCTTTTTGTAATATTGCAAAAATATTTTCAGAATCTATTAATCACATTGGAATAAGACTGATTCTCTGTCTTTCCTAGCAATAGATGAAAAATTCATTAGTGAAACGTGAACTCACAAAGAAAGTGAGTTTGGTTTAGCAAAATTAAGTTATTCTCTGCTTCCATGTTAGAGTGCTTATTTCTGTTGGCTTCTGGCACAATTATTCCATATTTTCTTAAAGATGGTGGAGAGTGGGATAAATGGACAGAATTTAAGGGTGACCTGCTAAAGAATTTTTAAGGTGAAACAAAGGTTTCTACTGTCTGCTTCCTCCTCTGTAAAACTTATCCTAGGAAGTTTGGGAAACTCTGTGCCATTTTTGCTTCTTGGACACACTGAGCTCTAGTTTAACGTCATCTTATAGCTGGGCCAGTTTGGAGACAAACAATAGCAACATGAAAAAGAACAACTGAGAACTGCAACTTACTGTCAAACAGTTTGACCACAAATATTAAAATAAGCTCAATGTATATTTAATTGTATACAGACAATGTATGCACAGACAGAAAGAGAGTATAGCAGCATGTTAAAGACTGGTAAATCTAGGTTTAAATTTGTTAGTTATTTTATACTTTCAGTGTTTCTATAGATTTGAAAATTTTCAAAATAAAAAGTGCTGGAAGGGTGGGAAGGAGCAATAGAGAATTCTTCAGTCTTGAAAGAGGTGATAATCAGAGTACAGATGTCAAATTAATAAGGTCATATTTTATATTATGCAGTATTATGCAACTTTATGTTAGATAGTGACTAGCCTAGGGCTTAGAATTTAGAAGGGATTCACTTATTTTTTGAATAAGATAGATTAAACCACTTTTCACTCCACTGTAAGAACACACCAAGGGAACCTCTGGAGGGAGCAGTCCATTCCCCTGTATTCTTGAAGCTGTATGATACCTGTGTCCACATATGTATTTCAGCCGTGAGTGGCAGCTTAGGGATAGGAAGATGTACTCTACATCCTCTCAGCTCCATGGACCTGCAATGTCTGCATCTCCTGAAAATTTGTTATTAGAGATGTGGAATATTTCTCTAGCCCCAGACCTCCGGAAGCAGAATCTGATTCTTAGGCACTTTAATTTCATTCCCGTTAGAATAAAAATTGGCCAAAGCCATTTGTTGTTGTGGTTCAGTTGCTAAATCATGTTTGACTCTTCATGACCCCATGGACTGAATACACAGAAGAACTGTACAAAAAAGATCTTCACAACCAAGATAATCACAATGGTATGATCACTCACCTAGAGCCAGACATCCTGAAATGTGAAGTCAAGGGGGCTTTAGGAAGCATCACTACGAACAAAGCTAGTGAAGGTGATGGAATTCCAGTTGAGCTATTTCAAATCCTGAAAGATGATGCAGTGAAAGTGCCGCACTCAATATGCCAGCAAATTTGGAAAACTCAGCAGTGGCCACAGGACTGGAAAAGATCAGTTTTCATTCCAATTCCAAGGAAAGGCAATGCCAAAGAATGCTTAAACTACCACACAATTGCACTCATCTCACATGCTAGTAAAGTAATGCTCAAAATTCTCCAAGATAGGCCTCAGTAGTATGTGAACCGTGAATTTCCAGATGTTCAAGCTGGTTTTAGGAAAGGCAGAAGAACCAGAGATCAAATTGCCAACATCCACTGGATCATGGAAAAAGCAAGAGATTTCCAGAAAAACATCTATTTCTGCTTTATTGACTATGCCAAAGCCTTTGACTGTGTGGATCACAGTAAACTGTGGAAAATTCTGAAAGAGATGGGAATACCAGACCACCTAACCTGCCTCTTGAGAAACCTATATGCAGGTCAGGAAGCAACAGTTAGAACTGGACATGGAACAACAGACTGGTTCCAAATAGGAAAAGGAGTACGTCAAGGCTGTATATTGTCACCCTGCTTATTTAACTTCTATGCAGAGTACATCATGAGAAACACTGGACTGGAAGAAACACAAGCTGGAATCAAGATTG
>SJYX01007217.1:366672-438646 GCA_006410675.1 Oreotragus oreotragus
TTCCCGACTCAGGGATCAAACCTGGGTTCCTGCCTTGCAGACTCTTTACCGTCTGAGCCACCAAGGAATTCCAGGTGGCGCCAGTGGTGAAGAACCCGCCTGCCAATGCAGGAGACACAAGAGACGTGGGTTCAACCCCTGGGTCGGGAAGATCCCCTGGAGGAAGGCACGGAAACCCACTCCAGTATTCTTCCCATGGATACAGGAGCCAGGCAGGCTTCAGGCCATGGGGTCTCAAAGAGTCGGACAGGACTGAGTGACTATCACACACACATACTCTTAAATCCTTTCCTGGGTGAGGCCTGGTGCTTCAACCAGAAACCTCAGCAGAAGCATTTATTGTTTCATCTTAAAGAAACATTCTTATAATGAATGAAACCTGCTACCTTGAATATTTAGTTTCTACCTTACATAATTTTAAAAATTTGTTTTCATTACCAGACTTCATGACCATCTCTTCAGTCATGGGTATCTTGCCAGGTTCACGCTGGCCCTTGCAAAAGGAAATTTTTGGTATTTCCCTGGCAGTACAAATAAGAGCTCAGCAATGAAAGGTGATTGCAGAGCCTCGTGTTGTCAGTTTTGTGCAGCTTGGACTTGCGGTTGAGGCCTGTACCTGTGAGACAAGCACACACACACCTACGCACACACCCCATGGAATCTGAGTGGCACTGACTTATGCTTCTGGTTCATATTTCGGCTTTCAAGGCTCCTGGCCTCAGTTCTGCCTAGTGTATCAACAAGAACTGCTGCTCAGATCAAGCTGGAGATGCCCATGGACTGTTAATAAGAACATTAGGACTCTTCAGAAAATCTCTGTCTAGACAGTCACTTTGACCCCTTTCATCTCTTTCAGACTTCTCTGCCCAGACTCTTTCCTCTTTCCTGAGGTACCTTTCTAAGGCTTGCAAACCCCATAATCTTTAGAGACAACTCTCCTCATCACGTACAAGAGACACCCTTGCCTCCATCTAAACTTTTGTTCTAGTTTTTCCTTACAAGCAATTTTGTAACAACTAATATTTTTGACACTTGCAGTTTACAAAACATAGATAACTATGTTGAACCCAAACAACCCTGTCAGGACTGTAAAATTATCCCCATTTTAGCATAAAAACAAATGTAAGGCTCAGAGGTTCAGTGACTTACTCAAGTTACAGGGTAATTGATGAACTTGTGGACCTCCTGTTCTGCCTATTGGGGGTCCCACCATCAACCCTGCCTGTTGACTGTGACTGCCTGGACCATGTTATTCTCTCTGCATCAGTCTACTTATGCTTCCCAAGGCTCCAGCAAGGCAAGAGAAAGCTTCTTTCTTGGAGTTCATTTCCTGAATGGGAAAGAGCAATTCTTCAGCAAGTTTGCAAGTGAGATTTTATGTGTGTGTGTGTGTGTGTGTATATATATATATATATATATACACATGCTTAGCATAAACTAGGCTTCCCAGGTGGCGCAGGGGTAAGGAATCTGCCTGTCAATACAGGAGATGTGGGTTCGATTCCTGAGTTGGGAAGATTCCCCTCGAGAAGGGAAAGGCTACCTACCTACTCCAGTATTCTTGCCTGGAAAATTCCATGGACAGAGGAGCATAGCAGGTTACAGGGTTGAATATGACTGAGAGACTGAGCATGCATATTTATACACACACACTACATACATGTATTTTATCTTTATTTTCTCATCTCATGATTGCCTTACTCCTACTAGAGATAATTCAGTATCTTCTCAACAATTTCTATATGACCATGTTCATTAGAGAAGGCAGCATTTAGCTTGAATAGTGTGAACTAGCCCAAGTGGGAACTTGGGCTAGGTTCCTAATTTGAGTAATGCCCCACTTTGGACCAGTCGGTAAGCATGAGAGCAAGAGTCTCCTCAGTGCAGGTTCCTTGGAGGGAGAGGGGGACGGGGAGAATAAAGGAGGAATCCTACGATCTCTTTGCAGTCTAAGGTTCATGGAGAAAAGTACTGGGGGCAGACGCCGAAAGCATTCTTTTCACAAATGACTTCCTGAAACTCATGACACAGCAATGCTCCTTCAGGGCCCAGCTGGAAAGGTGTAAGGTAGAGGTGTGGGAAATGTAACTCCTAATTTTGATGGAAAAGAACAGACTTTTTGCAGAAGGAGGCTTAGGGGGAGTCCAGCTCATTTGTGCCTTGGAGGGAAACAGCAAGAAGGGGCACGAAAGCAGCTTTCACCCAGGAGAGCAGAATTAACGGCTCTGAATTCTAGAGGTCTGAGTGGGAAAGGACTTCAGCAAACTATGCAAGACACCCCAGATTCCCACCAGAATAACTTGGGGCCCCCTTTAGGTGAGGAAGAGACCAGGTCTCGCAGTTATACAGGAGAGAACTGGAGATGTGACTATCAATGGTAATAGGACCTCCATCACCACGATTAACCAGCCTTTGGGATGCTGGGGTACAAATACTGAAGAATCTCAACATAAATTTTGGCCAACCTTCCAGTTTGTCATAAACAATGTAAAAACTGCACACGTCTAGTTTTTAAAGAAAAAAAAAGAAAGGTTTTTAATTTGCCCACACAATAATAGCAGTTACAGGCAAATGCTCATTGAGAATGACTGCCTGTCAAGGGCTGACAGCTTTCTCAGTACTCTGGGCAATGAGGTAGGTGATAGGTGGGGATAAGTTAGCCCCACCAGCCCTCTTTTAACTGCTCCAGACTTTATAACCTTTGACAGAGTCCCCTCTGGAATAAGGGCATTTAGGCAGGAGGCAAGTCTTGGCTCATCCCTTAGAGAACTGATATGAGAACAAAATGAAGAGAGCTTTCTGTTTCTTTTTACTAGTGTATTTTCTCATTCTTTTTCTCGGTAAAGAGTATACTTTCAGCCGGGAGATAGGGCTGTGTAAAAGAGAAGAAACACTGGAGCTCAGCCAACTGGGTTGAATTCCCAACCTGTGACGTGGAACAGCAGACAAACCTCTTAAACACCAATCTCATCAGTCAAGAAATAGCTCTAACTGCGGAGGGCAGGGCTACATCCCAATTAGAAACTCTGCACTCAGACCGCCCAGGTGTGACCCCTAGCTCTACTGCTCCCGGGTGACCTGGGGCAAACTATCGATATTGAACCTTTTTGAACCTCAGCTTTTTCATCTGTAAAATGAGGTAAGTATTACTACCTCATAAGTTTGGTATGAGGATGAACTGAGGGGAAAAAATACAAGATCCATAGCTCCTGGCACATTTCATGCACTCAAAAGTATCACTTATTAACTATGCATGTTTTTGATGCATTTTTGTTTATTTATACCTGAGTTGTTATTTTTTTAATGGGAATTTATTTTTTGTTAGAGGTTGTTTTTCTTTTTGAGAAACCATTCTTACCTCTAACTGATTTAAGACATCCACTCCTAAACTCATCTTTGGCTTAAGGGTCTCTGCTTTGTGCTTTTTGTATGAGTACGTCTTTCACAGTACTTACCACAGTGTACTTCAATTTGCATGTGTGTGTGTGTGGGGGGGTTGGTTTGTTTGTATCTTTCACTAAATTATAGATTAATTGAGGGCAGGGAATTTGTTCCCAGAACATAGCACACTGTTCAGTTCAGTTCAGTATCTCAGTCGTGTCTGACTCTTTACAAGCCCATGGACTGCAGCAGCCAGGCCCCCCTGTCCATCACCAACTCCTGGAGCTTGCTTAAACTGATGTCCATTGAGTCGGTGATGCCATCTCACCCTCTGTTCTCCCCTTCTCCTCCTGCCTTCAGTCTTTCTCAGCATCAGGGTCTTTTCCAGTGAGTCAGTTCTTCACATCAGGTGGCCAGAGTATTGGATCTTCAGCTTCATCATCAGTCCCTCCAATGAATATTTAGGACTGATTTCCTTTAGGACTGACTGGTTTGATCTCCTTGCTATCCAGGGGACTCTCAAGAGTCTTCTCCAACACCACAGTTCAAAAGCATCAATTCTTCAGTGCTCAACTTTCTTTATGGTCCAACTCTTACATCCATATATGACTACTGGAAAAACCATAGCTTTGACTAGACAGACCTTTGTTGGCAAAGTAATGACTCTGGTTTTTAATATGCTGTAGGCCTTCACCAAATTTTTCTAGGAAAAGTGCAGAAGTGAATAGATATCTAAAATTAATTTTGATTAGCAAGGAGATAGATGCTTTTAATTGGAAGGAGACAGAAATCCTTTCCTGCAATATATATCAGAATATAAGTGGCCTGGGCTAAAGTTAACTATAGGCCAAAACAAAGAGACCTGGTCACTGTTTTCTAGTTCCTGCAGTAATGGTTGACCCCTAAGGCTCTCCCAGACTACATGGCTGTAAGTTTGATCTGGAAGATGTGTCCCTAGCCTCAGTATAGCCTCCAAAGAATGTGGCTACAGTCCTTGGGACTGTTTTCTAGAAAATGGAGAACTCACCTGAGGAAGTATAGCTACCTGAGGAAATGAATTTGACTCCTCCCTCTGCTGTTATTTTACCTCCTAATGGTCTCCCTGGACCAGATCTTTCCCTCTGCTCTGTTCCCATAACCCTGGTTTTAGTTCAGTTCCTCATCATTTCTTGCCTGAATTAGTGCATCACCTGGCTTCCTAGTTTTTTCCATCCCATTCTCCACAGTGCTTCAGGTTGAACATTCTACAAGGCAGACCTTTCCCTACCACCTGCCATTGTTCAGGGTCTATCTGCTTCCTGCCTCCCTCAGGACAAAGGCTGAATGGGGCTCACTGGTTCTTTCAGGGTAGATATCTGCATTCTGCCCATTTCTCCTTCTTCATCTCTTCCTCCCACTCTTTTTTTTTTTTTTTGGGTCTCTTTTATTTTTTATTTTTTGTATTTATTTATTTTTTTATGTATTTGGACATCTAATCTACATGATGTTGCAGATCAGATCCCTCTCTCAAGTCCATGTTTCCATGTGTTCCAGGAAGTAATCCCTGTCTCTTCCTAAGATGGTTTACTACCCTTTCATTTGTTAGATGCAAGGAGATACCCAGATCTTTCCTTCACCACAGTAATAATCATACTGAATTGTTGCTGTTGTTCAGTCTCTCAGTTGTGTCCAACTCTTTGAGACTCCATAAAAGGCAGCACAACAGGCTTCCCTGTCTTTAACTATCTGCCTGAATTTGCTTAGACTCAGGTCCATTGAGTCGATAATGCCATCCAATGCCATCTGTACACTTTGGCCAATATCTCCCCATTTTCCCCAGCTGCCAGCCCCTAACAAACCATTCTACGCTCTGTTTGCATTTGGCTTTTTTAGATTCCACACATATGAGATCACAGAGTATTTGTCTTTCTCTGTCTGACATTTTACTTAGCCTCAAATGCCCTCAAATTTCATTCAGTTGTTACAAATGGCAGGATTTCCTTCTTTTTTTATGACTGAATAATATTTATTGTATATTTTCTTTAACACAATACTATTCAAAGGAAATAAATAGGGTGAAATATATACAATATTATTATATACAGATACAATAATATTTATTGTATATATTCTTTTTCATACCACATTTTCTTTATCCATTCATCCACTGATGAACAAGGTTATTTCCATGCCTTAGCTATTGTAAATAATGTGGCAATGAACACAGTGGGGAGGGGGTGCCGATACCTTTTTGAGATAATGATTTTGTATCTTTCGGATGTGTACCCAGGAGTGGGATTGCTGCATCATTTGGAAGTTCTGTTTTTAATTTTTTGAGAAATGTCCATACTGTTCTTCACTCTGGCTGTACTAACTTACATTCCCAGCAACCATGTGTCATATTTCCTTTTTCTCCATATCCTCACCAACATTTGTTATCTCTAATCTTTTTGATAATAGCCATTCTAATAGGTACGAGGTGATATCTCATTGCAACTACATAAAATATTCTTGTCACCATTCTTGGGAGTTGTTTGAGGTTTCCTTCCTGGAATCTATTCCCTTGTTGGTTGCCATTTTGGAGAAAATTGCTCCCTGGTGCCATACTGCAAGACTAGCACAGCAGGGGATGAAGTCATAATAGGGTTAACATGCATTTAGTAACCTGGCTAGTTAGGTAGTTCTTCTTATCAATATAAATAAATGCAGTCCCAAAGCAGAGAAACAAATAAAAACTCCTGAAAAGGGTGAGGGAAGCCCTTGGCTTCCAAAGAGCTTAAACAAAGGCATTGTGAAATACATGTATTTTTAAAAATTACTGGGGACTTCCCTGGCAGACCAATGATTAAGACTCCATGCTCCATAAGCAGGGAGAACAGGTCTGATCTCTGGTCGGGGAACTAAGATCCCACATGAAACATGGCATGGTCACAAAAAAGTGTCTCTTCTCTCTTAACCACATCCTTTTCCAATTGTCTTCTAATTAGCCAAAATCCTGTGATCTTTCCATATTAATGTGTTAATATTGCAACATCACTCACTACTATATACAGATGCCCAGGCTGGAGGCTCTCTCTATTCCCATCCTCCAGCCTCACAAGGTCTTGAATATTTGTGGCTTCCTTATTCCTTAAGTTCCCTGACAGTCAATGCTTTTATTTCCTGATGGAATCCTCCTTCTGAAGCAAAACTTTTCTAGAAGAAATCAACTTATCCTTTATTCTGTTATTTTTATTTAAAAAAATTTTCTCCCACTGAGCACCTTTCTGGAACAGTTTTCAAACTTGTTCTTCAATAATAACTTTTTCTCCTTGTTTCTCAATAGGAATTTCTCCTGAATTACTCTAGTTTAAAAGAGATCTATGATGATATCAATCACCTTGGCCTATTCCACTTAATCTCTTATGACTGATAATGACTGAATCAGTGTTTCAATAATGCACTATTTTTAAAAGGCCATTTCATAGCAAATTGATTAGAACAAACTTCAAGCAACACCATTTTTTTGTATAGAGTATATGGCCTCTTTGGAGTATGAGTGCAGTGTGAATCCCATCTTGAGTCTTAGTGGACATGTCTGACCAACTAGTGGAAAGAACCCACCAGAAACCTACTTGAATGTGGATTAAGAAACATCCTGTGGAGAGACCTAACCGTAAGAGAAGAAGGAACTACGCAAAGGAGGGGAGGAATGATTCTGAGCAGCAAAGTGGTTGTCATTTAGATTTAAACCCTGTTGGACTGAGTCCCATAGAGAGAAAGTAAGGCTATCAGAAATAAAAACCAAGAACAGCTTTACTTACAAACACAGTGCTGAGGCAAGAACCAAACTAGCTGGCTGCACAGTGGTAAGAGAGCGATGAAACTTTCTTGCCTGCTTCTCAACACAACGCTCTGAAGCTTTAAACCTCTGACTCAAAGATCTTTATTGCCTTCACTATTGCAAAATACAGTAGGACCTTCCGATATGGTGGCTTGCAATTGTTGTCTAGCAGATGGTGGCACAGTAGGAAATGCAACTAGCAGAGGCAGAGCACACAGAACACAACCAGGGACATTTATAAGTGCTTGAGACGTGCAGGAAGCTGAAGTCCTACAGAAATACCCCCTGGAAGGTAAGGTAGAAGCCCATGGAATTTAGATTTTATCTTTAATGTGACTCTATTACTGTCCTCAAGCTATGGGAGCCTGGGGAAACATGTATTAAATAAAATCCTGAGATCTCTGCTGGGGCAGAAGGAATGCCTGAATTAGAATTAAAGAACAACATGACTATGTAGTTTTCTTCATATCAAAACTGGATATTTGGTTGGAAAATATATTTAGACTACAATCTGGCCACAAGTAATATATTCTTTTATATGTTCTGACTGAATAAAAAGCAAATCCAAGATGTCAACTGGTGACCTAGCATCTCCGAAAAACTTGTAAAGCAAATTAATTACAGAATTTATAGTTGCAAGCACATTTTCCCAGGTTCTTCTGGTTTCATGTTTTTTGCTTTTAAATCTTGTTAACTTCTAATATACTTATGATGTGGATTTGTTCCTAATGCAGAACACATTTTAATATTCTTGTTTTTGGCAAGGTTTTACACAAACATGTTACTTCCAGAAAGTGACTTAATAAATGTTAATAGAAACACCTTTATAGTGTTCATAGGCATTTAGTTTTTAATAATATGTAGAAATCAGATTTTTTAAATCCTATAATTGCTAAACTTAATACATTAAGAAACTTAATTTTTTTCTGTACAGTAAATAAGCATTATAGAAGGGCATAGGCAATAAAAAAGTGGATATTAATTTAAAATTCTAATTCTTATTGATTTTTTAAAATTACATAAAAATAGTGTTGTAATTATAAAAATATTTAGAAGAGTTGAGACACTTTACTAAGAAAACAAACCACAAGCCCCATTACCTCAATCTATTGAAGATGACCACCGTTACAATTTTTTTGTATTTTCCTATACATGTTATATACAATATACTAAAAAGGGGTTAATATGGCATGGTAGTTTTTATACCCTTTTATATTTTTCACCAACTATGTTTTCTTAGTTCATTTCTCTATCGTTTGGAAAGTTTAATTATATTTTTTTCTATTCAGTTCAGTTGTTCAGTTGTGTCCAACTCTTTATGACCCCATGAATAGCAACACGCCAGGCCTCCCTGTCCATCACCAACTCCCGGGGTTCACTCAGACTCACATCCATCGAGTCAGTGATGCCATCCAGCCATCTCATCCTCTGTCGTCCCCTTCTCCTCCTGCCTCCAATCCCTCCCAGCATCAGTCTTTTCCAATGAGTCAACTCTTCGTATGAGGTGGCCAAAGCATTGGAGTTTCAGGTTCAGCATCATTCCCTCCAAAGAAACCCCAGGGCTGATCTCCTTCAGAATGGACTGGTTGGATCTCCTTGCAGTCCAAGGGACTCTCAAGAGTCTTCTCCAACACCACAGTTCAAAAGCATCAATTCTTCAGCGCTCAGCTTTCTTCACAGTTCAACTCTCACATCCATACATGACCCCAGGAAAAACCATAGCCTTGACTAGGCAGGCCTTGGTCAGCAAAGTAATGTCTCTGCTTTTCAATATGCTATCTATTAGTGATTACTTTTTTGTTATTAAAACTTTAAATATTTTTATCTGTTTATCAAGGTTAAGAATATAGCTATTAATTATCATCTGTGTGAAATGAAAAACCTGTTAGGCTTTTACTGTCCTTATTCCCTTCCCACTTCATAATTTTGATTGATGTAATCTGGAATTTAGATCTCAATCATTATTGCTATTTCACATTATCAACTTTGAAGACTTTTGAAATTTGTTTTGTCTTGTAGAATAAATATATTCATGACAGTTTTTAAGATGTTAATCTGGGTTTAAAGAGTTTCCTTTGCTTTTTATCATCTCTATTTTTTTATTGTGGCACTTTCATTCTGTGTATCTTTCTCTGTTCTTAGGATGATTGGTTTGTATCCCTAAACTATGAGTATAGTACCTTCAGAAAACTGGCTTGTAAGAAAACACTGGTCTTTCCTTCAAATGACCTCTTCACCAAGTACAACATTCTTTTCCGTCCAACCTTGAGAGCCAGTCTTCATTTACTGATGGTCTTTGGTTCTCCAGGGGAAAAGTCAATGATTTCCCTTCCCTTGGGGCAGTGGTTCTCAAGCCTAGCTGCACATTCAAATCACTGGGTGAGATTTTTAAAACTACCAATGCCAAGGCTCCTCCCAGAATAATTAAATCAGACTGCTTAAAGATGAAGCCCAGACACTAGTATTTTTTAAAGGCTCACCCATGACTTTTAATACATAGCTGTTGTTGAGAACCACTGCTTAAGAAATAAGCTATTTTTTTCTTGCCTGGATGCTTGTATAGGTTTTCTCCTTCTCCTTAAATCTTGTAACATTCAACATGATATATCAAGGTGACTATGCCTCTTCTTTACTGCCTCATAAACTTCAGTTCTACAAACTCAGCAGTTTCCCCCTATTATTCCTTTGATTATTGCTTCCAATACAGTCATTCTATTTTCTCCTTTTTGTATTCTTAGGATATGTTGACTGGATTTCCTGCATCTCTCTCTTATATTTTCCTCACTTTCTCTCATCATTTTATTGCTGGGTCCTTATGTCAGTACGTATTTCATATTTCTCTTTGGTATTTGACTTGCCATCTATCGCCTCTAACAATATTTGTAATTCTGTGGTTTTATTTTTCATTTCCATACAACCTGCATGAACCACTGTTAGCAAGAACCTGGCTAAGTCAGTTTGGCAAGAACTCCCCCCGCCCCTTCCACATCTAATCCTGCTCCATATCTGAGAGGACTCCATTCTCCATCACCTCCCTGGTGGTCACTGATCATCCTGACCCGTGCTCAGCTAGACCCCTGCTAAGTCCCTGCAGCCAGAATATCCCTTTACCCCTGATCTTCCTTCTTAGTTGTTTTCCATCCACTGACCTCCATCCTGCTCTTTTGACCATGCTGCTAAGTCACTCCAGTCGTGTCCGACTCTGTGCAACCCCGTAGACGGCAGCCCACCAGGCTCCCCCGTCCCTGGGACTCTCCAGGCAAGAACACTGGAGTGGGTTGCCATTTCCTTCTCCAATGCATGAAAGTGAAAAGTGAAAGTGAAGTCACTCAGTCATGTCTTCTCGACCCCATGGTTTGCAGCCTACTGGGCTCCTCCATCCATGGGATTTTCCAGGCAAGATTACTGGAGTGGGATGCCATTGCCTTCTCTGCTTTTAACCATAAATCCCCACTTTCACTTGTTGTATTCAGACTTCAACCCTATCTCTTTCCCCTACCTCAAAACCCCATTGAAGTAGTCTCCCTGAATAAAGTCTGCAGTTGGTACTGGTTCTGGGTCTTTTGGGGGGTCACAGACTCTTTTAAGAACTTGTTCAAGTTGACTCCTAGTCCCAGAAAAATGGCCACATCATAAAATTTGCATGCTACTTCACAGACCAACTCTTCCAGTCTCTGTGATCCCTGCATGAAGGCTCATGAACACTATGATAGACTCCTAGTCTGAATGAAGTTCTATCTTGTTCAGTACTTTATAATCAAACAAAAGGTGAGAGAAATTGGCTCAGAAATTAGTGTGTTCCTGTACACCTGTGGCATCCATATGAAAAGGTAGTGCTTTCACTGTTCTAGACTTGGTTTGATGAAACCTCTTTAAGTTAAAAGGCTTTAGTAGTGTTTTAAGAGGGTGACTGTCACTTATTATCCAGTCTTTCATTCTTGCCTTTTAGGTGTAATCAACTGTATAATAGGTAGCAGAAATCATGTGGATTTTCTAGCAAGTGCTCACATATCCCCATCTTCTAAGTTTTATTTAGAAATTTAAAATACAATGATTCTATCAAGAAAGGGAGCGTCATTCTTTTTAATACAAGTATAGAACCTCTACATCTCAGTCCTGATAAATTACCAAGATTATTTGTTCTTTCTGCCCTCTTACTTTTTTCACTCCAAAGATTATATTTAGCTTTCTAGTATATATCAGAGAAATAATTATTTTCCTTCCTTTGTGGGAAAATATTTTTTCTGCCTGGATTTCACCTCTATTTTATCTTGAAATTCAGACTTTGATCAGGTTATGTCTAGATGTAGATTTCTATCCATTTTTTTTTCTTCCTGGTACTTAAGAAATTATGCTGATCCACAGGTTAAAATTTACCTTCAGCTTATAAATTTTTCCTTTGTTGTGATCTTAAATGTTGTTCCTCTTCTATTTGTTCAGAAAAGCCCCATAATCCACACAATGACTCTTCACTGTTCGTGTATCACATCTCTTATCTCTCCAAATGCCCACTTTCCTTATCTGTTTTCCCTATCTTATTCACTAGGGGAAAATTCATCAAGTTTATCAACGGTATTAATGATTCATTTTCTACATTATCAATTCTGCTTCCCACTGTTTCTAATCAAGTACAAAATCTCACAGTAGAGTAATTAACTTTAAAATGCTCTCTCAACTAACTCCCTCAATTCTGTTCAGTTTATATTTTATTTCCAAATGTATGTATATTTTTAAAATTAGTATCATTGTACAGATGCATCTAAAAATTTATATTCCTAAACTAGAAATGTTTTATATCTATATATATATATAAAACTATATCTGACTTTTCTCTACCTTTTGCATGCTGTGTTTTCTTTCCTTTATACTACAAATTCTTTGTGGGGTTATGGTACAATAGGCTAGTTGTTTCCCAATACCTATTTTCCCTTTGTCCCTAGTATTATAGTAGAACTCTGTTTTGTAGCTGGTTTCCTGGCACCTGAAATAAAACCTACACATCCCAGACTCCTTTGTAGCTGGGTATGCTCATAAAACTAAGTTCTACACAGTGGGGGTTAAGTGGAAGTGCTCTGTGTAACTTCTGGGAAGTGTCTCTAAATGGAAGGGAGAGTGTCCTTCGTCATCTTTTCCTGTGGCTGGAATACAGATAAAATGACTATAGCTCTTGGACAGAAGGTAAAAACCATCAGCCAAGAATGGCAGAACAGCAAGATAAAAGGCACCCATTGAGTAGCACCAAATCAGGCCTGGATTGTCTACCTCTGAACTTTTTTTTAGGTTATAGTGAAACAAATTCTATCTTATTTAAGTTACTATGATTTTGTAACCATCACAGCCAAACTTAGTCCTACCTGATATGGGACTTTTCTGATATTTAAACAGTGAGTTTTCTTTAGTTATCACCTCCAGAAATCAGGCGAGGAGGTTTTTTTTGTTTTTGTTTTTGTTTTAAATCAACTCTTTCTTAAAAATACTTTTAGGAACCTCTTAAATCTTAAAAGAAGGCATGTGACTAGTTACTTAATCAAACAACTTCAGCGATCAGGGCCATGTGTAATCTTGGAAGGATTCCCTTCCTTGTCTAACAGAAATATAACTTAAATATCATATACTTATGTAAATATATATGTAAAAATGTACATACTTACATAACACTGTGTAGATCTAAAAACAGAGTACTTTCTACTACCCATCAGGCTTCTTCCCACCCTCTCTGAGTCACAACCCCTTGCTCTTCTGACTATGCCTGCAGACTAGATTTGATGGCTTTGGACTCCACACAAGAGTGGCTGTCCCTCTGACAGCTATGAAGGTATGTTACTCAGATCTCCCTTCAAGAGAGCACCTGTCACAAGGAGTACAATTAGTTGACAGTCTCCAGATGTGACTGCCTCAGCTTCTGAGTCAAGATCTTGCTCTTTCTGGACAGTGAGAGTTGATGACTGAACGTGGTGATACACAGGTATACCATTTCTGGCTGTGAGGCAACCTGCTACAGGTAACCTTTGTGTGGTAGCTCCTCTTTGAGCTAGCCAAGATTTCCCCAGAACTACACTGCCGGCTGAGGCTCTTTCTACCCTTTCTTCCCTTCCTTCATTAAATGTCAGGGGTGAAGGATTTCTCCATCCACTCCTATTCCCAGCAAATCTGGCATCAATCTTGGCATCTGCTCTTTGATGAGCCCAGCCATCATTCTACTCTTTTAAGTCTGTTTTCTTTTGCTTAACATTATGTTAAGACCAATCCATTTTTTTTTTAATATCTTTTCATTTTTTGCATGGATGTGAATATTCTAAAATATACATACTTTTGACTTCATAAATAAAGCTGCTTGCTGTGACCACCCTTGCACATGTATTCTGATAGATACAAGTACTTATTTATGTAGGGTATAAATCTAAAATTGGAATTCTGGGCCATAGGGTATACATATGTTTTAGCAGACACTGTTAAACATTTTTCTAAATTAATTTTTAAAAAATCAGTTTATATTCCAACCAACAATTTATGAGAGTTCCAGTTGCTCTACATCCTTGCCAACACTTTGTATTGTCAGCTACTTGCTTTTTTCTCTAATTAATAATGTTTACACTTATTGTTTATTGATCTATCAACTTATCTAAAGTGATTGTTAAAGTATTATCCATTTTTAGTTTGTTTTTCAGTTTTACTCTTTTATTTGATCTTATTCTTTGTATAGTCTGAATATGAGTTTTTTGTCAGTTAACATCTATTGCAAATATCTGCTACCAGTCAAAGTTTGCCTTGTTACTCTCTTAATGTCATCTTTTACTAAACATAAATTATTTGTTTTAATAAAGTTCAAATTTTCAATCCTTTATTTTCAGGTTAGAGTTTTGGTATCCTATTTAAGAAATTTTCTCAAAGAAAAGTCATGAAGATGTGTTTTCCTCGAGAAGCTTTATGGGTTCACTTTTCATGTTTACATCAATGCTCTGTCTCACATTAATCCTTTTGAGTTTTGTGAAAAAAAAGTGAAAGTTGCTTAGTCATGTCTGACTCTTTGCAACCCCATGGATTATACAGTCCATGGAATTCTCCAGGCCAGAATACTGAAGTGGTAGCCTTTCCCTTCTCCAGGGGATCTTCCCAACTCAGGGACTGAACCCAGGTCTCCCACATTGTGGGCAGATTATTTACCAGCTGATCCACAAGGGAATCCCAAGAATATTGGAGTGGGTAGCCTATCCCTTCTCCAGGGGATCTTCCCAACCCAGGAATCGAACTGGGGTCTCCTGCATTGCAGGTGGATTCTTTACCAACTGAGCTATCAGGGAAGCCCTGATATGTGTTGTGTGAAGGTGAGGTCAAAATTTGGGGGGAAAAGCCATCTAAACTTTAATTTATAAAGCCTTTTTTTTATATTTTGTGAAAAGCTGTGCTATTTGACAGACTTGGTGGTGTAATTCATATCTAGGGTTTCTGTGGACACCACCCTTCTCTCCAAGCTCACTGCTTGTGTGTGATACAGTTGTCCAGGCCAAGGCCTCTAGCCAGGTACATCAGCAAAGAACACTACAGCTAGTGACAGACTGCTGCTTAAGGGAGCCACTTGGGCCTCTGCTTCACACACAGTTCCACAGAGGCAGTGAAGGTCTCCAAAGCGTGGGCAAACTATCCAACAATATAATTACTGCCATTGTGCATGGGCTCTTTGCTTGAAACATTTACCATTATTTGCTACCCCACTACCTTCAAACTCACTCAATTGTCAAGAGCCAAAAGAATCACTGACAGGTCCTGCAGTCAGCCGCCAGGCCTCGTCTCTCCAGGTCAAGCTGCTCATTGGTGACTGGCAGATAGGCCCTGGATGGCCTTTAATTTGGTCCCAACTGCACAGGATTTAGAAGAAATTCTTTGAAGTTTCTGGCATTCGTATGGTTTCCTTCCCTAGCTTCCAGTACTGATTTAGGGTTTTACATATTTTAAAATTTTCTAGGTCATTTTGGATGGGACTGGGAGGCAGGTGGTTCAAATATGTGCTCTCAGCCTCCCATAGTTCCTCTGAAATATAGTAAGATGTCTTTCACTTTTAGCCTTGTGGGGATTGTGGAAAAAATTATGTATGTCATGCCGCAGTCCATGGGGTCTCAAAGAGTCGGAAACAACTGAGTGACTAAACTGAACTGAGGAGAAAATAGAATTTATTATTAGTAGTAAAGTATTTAATAGGGGTTTGCTAGGTGGCACTAGTGGTAAAGATCTGTCTGCCAATGAGATGTAAGAGACACGGGTTCGATCCCTGGGTTGAGAATATCCCCTAGAGGAGGGGATGGCAACTCACTCCAGTATTCTTGCCTGGAGAATCCCATGGGCAGAGGAGCCTGGCCGACTATACTTCCATAGGGTCTCACAGAATCGGACACAACTGAAGTGACTTACCCCACATTTATTAATATTGGAAATATGTATTCATTTATTCACATTTGTTTATTATATATTTTACTCCAGTCTTTTTTGCTGGCACTTTCTGAAATATAATTGGGATCTTGTTGTATATCAAATTTTATATTACCTATAAGACTTTTTATTGTACTATGGGCATTTCTCCATGTTATTGATAATTTTTATTTTATATATGTGTTATAATCCAATTTTTATTTGTTTTATGTGTGCATATCTGTATTTGTTTACATAGACAAAGGAAAAACTGTGGAAAGAAAAACACTAGACTAAATGGTTAAGGGTGTGGATCTTATGTAGAAGAGGAAGAATATAACTTTATTTCATAAACTTCAATATTGTCTAAATTGTACCACAAAATACTTTTTAAAATAAAAATGTTATTTTTTTCTCAAATTTGTTAATTCAATGAATATATCATATTTTATTACCCATTTTATTATGTTGCTATTTAAGTGGTTTCTGTTCTTCTTATAATTAAATGGCTTTGTTCCTAAAGCTTCATATATACATACATAGTCCTTAGGATTTATTCCTAGAAGTAGAATTATTCCATAAGAACACTTTACAAGCCTACTTAATCATTTACCAAAATATTGTTTCACTTTCTACTTAACAAGTAGAACATAAAATTACTCTGTTTAAGTTATAATTAGGTTTGGCAGTTTAAAAAACTAACAATGGCGGGGGAAAAAAAAGTCACTGTAATAGTTACTTCAAAAATATGAAAACTTAAAATCTGCCCCCAAATTAAATTTGCCCTAATATCGACTAAAATACCTAAGGTTAACAAAATATTTCATATGTAAGACCCAGAAAACCCTTTATTTTGTTAAGCCCAGAGGTAGGAATATAGGATGATATGGTGAATCACGAAATCATTAGGCATTCAGCTGCTCTGTATGTTTCACTGTGGCTTCACATAGGGGTCATAATGATTGCTGGAGCTCTAGCCACATGCATTCCCATTCCAGACAGCATGAAAGACAAAGGGAGACATTGAAAGAGAACTAATTACTATTTTCCAAAGGGACCCTATTTGGAAGTCCAGCAATGATTTCAATGGCTTTATCTTAGCCATATGATAGATAGACATTAAATAGGTAATAGAGCTGTGGTCAGTTGTGTCTGACTTGCAACTCCATGGACTGTAGCCTACCAGGCTCTTCTGTCCATGGAATTTTCCAGGCAAGAATACTGGAGTGGGTTGCCATTTCCTACTCCAGGGGATCTTTCTGACCCAGAGATCAAACCCACGTCTCTTGTGGCTCCTGCACTGTCAGGCGGATACTTTACCATGGCACCACCTGGGAAGCCCATCTTAGCCATAAGGGCACAGTTAACTACAAATGAAAAATATATCCTTCTGTTAGAGCACATTACTGCCTCAAATGAAATCAGGATTATGCTACTAAGTAAAAAGTGGAGATGGACAACGTATAGAAAATTGGCAGGCTCTACTGCACCACTATATNCCAGGCCTCGTCTCTCCAGGTCAAGCTGCTCATTGGTGACTGGCAGATAGGCCCTGGATGGCCTTTAATTTGGTCCCAACTGCACAGGATTTAGAAGAAATTCTTTGAAGTTTCTGGCATTCGTATGGTTTCCTTCCCTAGCTTCCAGTACTGATTTAGGGTTTTACATATTTTAAAATTTTCTAGGTCATTTTGGATGGGACTGGGAGGCAGGTGGTTCAAATATGTGCTCTCAGCCTCCCATAGTTCCTCTGAAATATAGTAAGATGTCTTTCACTTTTAGCCTTGTGGGGATTGTGGAAAAAATTATGTATGTCATGCCGCAGTCCATGGGGTCTCAAAGAGTCGGAAACAACTGAGTGACTAAACTGAACTGAGGAGAAAATAGAATTTATTATTAGTAGTAAAGTATTTAATAGGGGTTTGCTAGGTGGCACTAGTGGTAAAGATCTGTCTGCCAATGAGATGTAAGAGACACGGGTTCGATCCCTGGGTTGAGAATATCCCCTAGAGGAGGGGATGGCAACTCACTCCAGTATTCTTGCCTGGAGAATCCCATGGGCAGAGGAGCCTGGCCGACTATACTTCCATAGGGTCTCACAGAATCGGACACAACTGAAGTGACTTACCCCACATTTATTAATATTGGAAATATGTATTCATTTATTCACATTTGTTTATTATATATTTTACTCCAGTCTTTTTTGCTGGCACTTTCTGAAATATAATTGGGATCTTGTTGTATATCAAATTTTATATTACCTATAAGACTTTTTATTGTACTATGGGCATTTCTCCATGTTATTGATAATTTTTATTTTATATATGTGTTATAATCCAATTTTTATTTGTTTTATGTGTGCATATCTGTATTTGTTTACATAGACAAAGGAAAAACTGTGGAAAGAAAAACACTAGACTAAATGGTTAAGGGTGTGGATCTTATGTAGAAGAGGAAGAATATAACTTTATTTCATAAACTTCAATATTGTCTAAATTGTACCACAAAATACTTTTTAAAATAAAAATGTTATTTTTTTCTCAAATTTGTTAATTCAATGAATATATCATATTTTATTACCCATTTTATTATGTTGCTATTTAAGTGGTTTCTGTTCTTCTTATAATTAAATGGCTTTGTTCCTAAAGCTTCATATATACATACATAGTCCTTAGGATTTATTCCTAGAAGTAGAATTATTCCATAAGAACACTTTACAAGCCTACTTAATCATTTACCAAAATATTGTTTCACTTTCTACTTAACAAGTAGAACATAAAATTACTCTGTTTAAGTTATAATTAGGTTTGGCAGTTTAAAAAACTAACAATGGCGGGGGAAAAAAAAGTCACTGTAATAGTTACTTCAAAAATATGAAAACTTAAAATCTGCCCCCAAATTAAATTTGCCCTAATATCGACTAAAATACCTAAGGTTAACAAAATATTTCATATGTAAGACCCAGAAAACCCTTTATTTTGTTAAGCCCAGAGGTAGGAATATAGGATGATATGGTGAATCACGAAATCATTAGGCATTCAGCTGCTCTGTATGTTTCACTGTGGCTTCACATAGGGGTCATAATGATTGCTGGAGCTCTAGCCACATGCATTCCCATTCCAGACAGCATGAAAGACAAAGGGAGACATTGAAAGAGAACTAATTACTATTTTCCAAAGGGACCCTATTTGGAAGTCCAGCAATGATTTCAATGGCTTTATCTTAGCCATATGATAGACAGACATTAAATAGGTAATAGAGCTGTGGTCAGTTGTGTCTGACTTGCAACTCCATGGACTGTAGCCTACCAGGCTCTTCTGTCCATGGAATTTTCCAGGCAAGAATACTGGAGTGGGTTGCCATTTCCTACTCCAGGGGATCTTTCTGACCCAGAGATCGAACCCACGTCTCTTGTGGCTCCTGCACTGTCAGGCGGATACTTTACCATGGCACCACCTGGGAAGCCCATCTTAGCCATAAGGGCACAGTTAACTACAAATGAAAAATATATCCTTCTGTTAGAGCACATTACTGCCTCAAATGAAATCAGGATTATGCTACTAAGTAAAAAGTGGAGATGGACAACGTATAGAAAATTGGCAGGCTCTACTGCACCACTATATCTTGTCCCTTCAGTCAACGAGACATTTGCTCTGATCAACCTGAAACCTTGAATAGAGCATGTTATATTCCATATCCCTGTTCAGTGTTACTATGAGGAACTGAGTGTTGAGGCAGTGAAGAAAAACGTGGCCTTCCAGCCCACCCCCTCCTCTGAAGCCAGCAAGGCAGTGGCAGCATGCATGATTTAGTGTGGGCTGGGGGAGATAGTTGTCCAGGAGCTTGAGACAGTGCCAAGCACCAGAGTGAGCAGAGAGAGTACCACAGCATGGTTTGGAGGAGCAATGAAGAGCATGGTGAAGAGGCAGGCTGCAGTGTGCACTGACACTAATCTGATTTGAGGCTCAAACTGGGTCACCAAACGTACAACTGAAACTGTCCCTGAAGGAAAGGAAGACCGCATCCTGTTCTTACAAGAACGGAGGAGAGCCAACTGGCATATGTGTGGATCAAATCAGGAACTCCTCCCCCGTCCCACTCCCCACCCCAAACACATACACAAACAAGCATTTTTAAGCCATCAGGGTACCAAATTATTGTTTTCCCTATAATCTGTGACTTTTGCTGGGTCCCTCCGTGCTCTTCCACTCTCCTTTCACCTTGTTCTCCCTGCTGTTTTGCCCCTACCCCCTTATTAGGCCAACTTGTGTACTCTCTTTATTACAGTATCACTTATTTTTACCCTAAGAAGAATGTAATTTTGATAGGAAAGAGAGTTCTCATTTGACAGTCAAATGATATAATTTTGTGACTATTTAAAGCAAGTCATTTAACCTCTCTGAACCTTAATTCCCACATCTGTGAAACTGATGACTACTTACATATTTCCCAGGCTTGCTGAGTAAAGCAATTATAAAACACTCAGCAATGTAAAAAAAAAAAAAAATATATATATATATATATATACACACAAAGGTTCATTCGTTAGTCTTGTTTTCTGCACTTCAGAACTTTGCTGTAAAGAAAACTACCAATTCCTGCTTTGAGCATTATGGGAGCTGAAGACTGGAGGATCCTAGGAAAGATCCCAACACAGAACTAGCCCTGGAGAGGACACAGATTTGGAGACTTTGCTGGTCTCACAAGAAGTGTGGAAGTCTACAAAAACTTGTTTCTTCTAAGAAAGGAAGACAAGAAAATGAGGGAATAAGAGCCGTGGCTTGGAGGATTGGACCACTGGGAGGACAGGGTGGCAGATGTTCTATCTGGAAACATATTTGAGCCGGCCTCAGCGTGGGGAAGGAGAGCCTGGGATGTTGTGCTGAGACAAGAGCCTAAACAGGATCAAATGACTTGCAATAACCTTAGAACCCATTTCCTGTACGAGGCATAACCATGTAAGGCCAAACCCTTATAACCGGCTAAACCACCTAACCTTATAAGGCTAAATGAAAAAAGTTGAAAGCAAATCTGTACATCTATGATCACAGTTTCATGTACTGGGGATTTTTATCATTTTTATTATTTTTTCTATATTCCAAATTTTCTATAATTAGTATATTTTTATACAATCAGAAAAAATGAATTAAAAACCATTTTATATTGGAAGCAATAATAGCCTCAAATATAGAACTGGTAATATAATTACGGTAATTTAAGAATTATTTAAAAAGATAAAGTACGTAAAAAACAATATAAAAATTTGACTATGCTATAATAAACATAAAAAGCAGATGCAGTATAATTAAAACTATATAAAAATATAAGCAAAATAGAAGGGACTATACAGAAACATGAAAATTTTTTGTCACCAGCAACGCCCATTAATAATTCCGAGGGAATCAAAACAGAATCCGTGTAATAAAATAAAGCCTAACCTTCTTGTCCTTTGTGATTAATCTAGTTTCACTTGCTCAAAGAGTGTTCCATGCAGTGGCCTCAAACAGGCACTTCAGACCAAGCGTTCCTCCGGAAAAATGGCTGCGCCTGACGCAGCTGAGGCAGCGTGCAGAGACACGGCGAACGACAGCTTAATCCAAGATGGCGGCAGCTGCCCATGCGCAGAGAGGCTGCAACCTGCCCTGCCATCGGAGCGAACGCCAGGAGCAGCACAGCTGCGCCCCTCCCCAAGAACTCTCCCGAGAACATCCCTGCAAGATCTCTGTAAAGCAGCCACACCCACTAGAGCGAGCGCTCCTACCTCTACACCTTAATCAAAGTAAGAAGCTTCTCTTTGCATCTGAGCCAAACTCAGTCCCATTCTATAGGCTCAAACAACACTGGACAGAAGAATCCTTGTTGGGGACCCATTTGGGAAGGTTTGGTAATATTTTCTGAAGGTCTTTTAAAAGAGCAATTTTAATTTTTTTTTCTAAATTTAAACATTTGTTAAGATTGTTTTATTACTTTAAAACGTAAGTATGGTACAAATGATACCTTTTTGTTTGTTTTTGGTCAGGATTCCTGGGGACTGAGGGCAGCTATGAACAAAACTATAAATCCAGAATAATATCACTCCCCCAGCATGCTGTGACACTGGCGACGTGGGAGTCAGAGATAGCATCTACCAAGAGGAAGGAGTTTGAGATCAAGGATGGAGGTGCAGGGGGTTCCCACTTTTTTCTTGGAATTCATGGGATGAGATGGGCTTTGTGATCTAGGAGTGTGGGCTGTATCTTACGAGGTTGGGAGTTTCATGTTCTCCTCATGTATTTTCTTTTTGTAATCCCCAAGGCTTTAACAAAATCGGGTTCAAACAAACTAGCCTCTTTTCTGCTTAAGCAGAAAAGATCTCTGTGGCCATTCTTGGGGGCAGCCATGCTCCATGACTAGAATATAACAAAAAGAGAAACTGCAAGAAGATGAATCTCCTGGAAGTGGAGTCAGGCACTCTTCACTCAGCTTTTCCTTTTTAAGCTGGGGGTGTATCCCCCTAAGTGAGCATCTGGAAGCGTCAGTGCTTTATTTTTGCTCTGGTTGCAGGCAATTGCCATCCGCTGTCAGGCAGCTTGGAGGAACAGGGAGAAGAGAGCCTCTGAACAGCATACCTGTGACTGTGGTCTGAAGTTGCTAACGGCAGCCACTAATCGACCAGCATTGCTTAGTGGTCTCCAGTTCTGTCCACTCTCAAAATGACACCCAAGCTGTTCAACCTCCTTTTCAAACCCCACTCCAGCATGACAAGGTGGAAAATTCTATATCTCAATGTCATTCTCAGAGATGATTTTTTTCAACCCCAGAACCAATTGTTCTCTAAATTGCTGCTCCTAAGTAGCTCTTTCATTCACCCCAAACTTCATTCCTCATCCCATTGCCTGACTTGCTTCATGATCTTTTCCAGATTGGGCTTCCCAGGTGGCGCTAGTGGTAAAGAATCCACCTGCCAATGCGGGAGACACAGGAGACGCAGGTTTGATTTCTGGGTCAGGAAGATCCCCTGGAGGAGGAAATGGCAACCCACTCCAGTAGTCTTGCCTGGAGAATCCCATGGACAGAGGAGCCTGACGGGCTGCAGCCCACAGGATCTCAAAGAGTTGGACACAACTGAGCACAATGCTCTTTTGGTGCTTTGCCTAGATTGTTGCAATAGCCTGGGAATTGGTTTCTCTGCCTCTGTTCCTAACAACCCCACCCCAAAACTACCAAGGTATTGTTTTGAAACAGATTTAGATGTGTTATTACTCCCGTTACTCCCACTATTTCTCCATTAAAAACTCCCGTTATTTAAAAGAGACTTCTGTGGTTCTTCATTAATTACAAGATACAATCTGAATGTCTTGGTCTGAGATTCAAGATCTACATGTCCCACTTCATCGTTTACCACTAGCCCTGTGTTCTAGCTACACAGTATTTCTTAAAGGTCCTTCTTTCCTTAGCTTTTTTTTCTTTCCTTCCTTTTCTCTCTCTCTCCTCTTTCTCTTCTTTATTTTTCTTAATTGAAGTACAATTGATTCACAATGTTATTAGTTTCAGGTGTACAGCATAATGATTCAGTATTTTACAGATTATATTCCACTAAAAGTTATTGCAAGATAATGGCTATAATTCTCTGTAGTATACAATATGTCCTTATTGCTTATTTATTTTATGTGTGTGTTAGTCGTGTCCGACTCTTTGTGAACCCATGGACTGTAGCCTGCCAAGCTCCTCTGTCCATGAGGTTTTCCAGGCAAGAATGCTGGAGTGGGTTCCCATTCCCTTCTCCAGGGGATCTTCCTGACCCAGGGATCTCCTGCATTGCAGGCAGATTCTTTAACTTCTGAGCTACCAGGGAAGCCCTTTATTTTATACATACCCCTGATTTGCCCCTCTCCCCTTCAATAACCACTGGTTTGTTTTCTATATTTGTGAGTTTGTTTCTGTTTTGCATATGCATTTATACTCTCTTTTTTTATCTTTATTTTTTAAAATAGCAAAAACAACAAACCTTAAAAACATAGGCAATAAAAATGAAAGAAAAATTTGCAATTTAACAACACCAATACATAATTAGTTGTGTCATTTGATAGTATCTTATTCTTTATGTGCATACTTTCAAGTTGTAAATGTTTTTATTAACCCCCCCATTTGAAGATGAAAAAGCAAAGATTCAGAAAAATCATGACAAGCTTTCTCATTGTTTCTTCACAGATCTAATTTACAATTTTAATCACAGGTTAGAAGGTATGAAACTTAGTCCTGAAATGCAGAAGATGACTTTCTTCACTTTTCTCTGACTTACTATATCAATTTTGGTTTCTAATCTCATTCTTTGAGTGCAATGGAAACGTAACTTCAGTCAATTTACCACACCTCTTTCCTTTTGCCTAGGGGGTTTGCTGCAAATCCTTAATGTCACCTAGCTACCTAGCATCTGCTTAGGTGTACATCACCTTGATTGTTCCTTGAGCACCCACTGAATGCCAGCTGCTGGAGAGACCCCCATTGTCACAACACAATGGGACCCATCTGATTTCAGGGCTCCCTCCTTGCCATTTCTGACCGTGGAGGGGGATCGTTGTTCAACTCTCATACCATGGCAGGGCTAGGGAACTCTGCAGGGCTCTCAACCATTTACCATGGCACCATTTCTTCTCTGGTGTCTTGCCTCCCCTCTGGAGCTCAGCCTGTAGAGCAAAGCCACACCATAGCAGTGTCTGCTTCTCCTCCCAATTTCCTTTCCTAATTTTCTTCTTTCTGTGCTCTAAAGGAACTAGACTCAGAAATCGGAAAAGTCCTTTTCTCTGCTTGATGTTATTGCGACCTTTCCCTGAGATGAAGAAGGTCAAATCTGGTGTTAAACAGAGGGAAGGCAGAAAAGGAAATACTGGAGAAAACTGTTAATATTTTAAAAATACTTTTCTGACACAATAGCATAGATAAAATTTTGTTTTCTCTTTTTTAAACTGACCACAAGCATACTGAATATTATCATATAGTTTTTAAAATTATAATTTTAATACTTGGATAATTATTGCTTAAATTCCATGAGGATGTGGCATCTGCTGTGTTCTTTTAGTGATGAGGGACAGTTAAATTAGCTATAATGGGGCTGGCCTCACAGAAAGTGTGACAGGATAGGGGCTTTATATCAGAGATGATTTTAGGGTCCTTAGCAGATTCTTACTGTTGCTAGTAATAAGATATTAAAGATATGAACTTAAATTTGACACATTATATTTCAATTTCTATCCCTTTTTATATTGAACAAAGAGGTTCTATAGTTGCAGGCTTCCCAAGAGCCTGATGCTTTGTAAAAGATTAACTTTGTACTTCATGTCTTAATGCAGTTTACAATTGTCTGACTCTTTGTGACCCCATGGACTATATCCCTCCAGAATCTTCTGTCCAGGCAAGAATACTGGAGTGGGTAGCCATTCCCATCTTCAGGGGATCTTTCCAACCCAGGGATGGAACCCCAGTCTCCAGAGTTGCAGGCAGATTCTTTACTGTCTGAGCCACCAGGGAAGCCCCGCTTATGATTGCATGCTGCTGCTGCCTTTGCTAAGTCGCTTCAGTCGTGTCCGACTCTGTGTGACCCCATAGACGGCAGCCCACCAGGCTCCCCCATCCCTGGGATTCTCCAGGCAAGAACACTGCAGTGGGTTGCCATTTCCTTCTCCAATGCGTGAAAGTGAAGTCGCTCAGTCATATCTGACTCTTAGCGACCCCATGGACTGCAGCCTACCAGGCTCCTCCGTCCATAGGATTTTTCAGAAAAGAGTACTGGAGTGGGGTGCCATTACCTTCTCTGTATGATTGTATACATGGCATCAAATAAAAGCCTTTTGGATACACAGAGAGCTAGAATAAATAAGTAAAATGTCTCTGCTGTTCAAAACAATATAGTTTTCTGGCTGCGATGCAGTATCTAGTACACTAGATTTCAAATCCAGTGGTTCACATTCAAGTTTCCATGGCACTTTTATTTTGTTTGCTTTTTATAGGATACAGTACAAAGCAATGTCATTTCTAGAATTCCTGTGTAAATGACTTCAGATATAGCAACCTGGTTAAAAAGAGGGTGATGGGATTAAGCAAATTATCCTAAAGCAGGGCCTACATAGCAAACACAAGATTTTTCTTTTTTTTTTAAACTGAGTATTTGGGCTGATGAAGATTGGGTCTGTGGGCCAGGACTAAAATCCTACCCTCAGCCACCCAAGGGCACTGCCACTGATGTTAGGTACAGCATGGGATATCTGACAGACCTTACTTGCTGTATGATCTTGAGCAATATACTAAACTTCTCTAAGTGTTAATTTTCTCATTTGAAATATTGATAACCATTCCTATCTACTAAGGCTGTTGTAAGGGCTTCCTTGGTGGCTCAGACAGTGAAGAATCTGCCTGCACTGCAGGAGACCCAGGTTCATTCCCTGGATTGGGAAGATCCCCTGGAGAAGGGCATGGCTACCCACTCCAGTATTCTTGCTTGGAGAACTCCATGGACAGAGGAACTTGGCAGGATATCATCCATGGGGTCACAAGCCTCAGAGATGACTGAGTGACTAACGCTTTTATTTTCAAGAGTTACAGATAAGTACCTAACACATAGTAGGCACCTCAGTAAAGGGTAGCTACTATTAGTATTATTATTGCCCATGAAAGGGTCTGTGAGCATAAACGGGATGATTATGGAGGAAAGATGAGGTAAAAGAAAATGAACACTAGTAACAAATCACTTAGGCTGTGATGTCTGACCTTTGGGGAAATTTAAAAGCTGATCATTGCTTGATTTCATGGTATTACCCTTCCCCGGGACCCCAAAGTATTATGTGACATGTTTATTTGTCTAAGTGATTTAGCTTCTTGAGACCTTAGATTTTGTAACACCCTCGGTGCTACTGAAGGTTGTATGGAGAGTTTCAAAATCAAGGTTTGAGATTTCCTTTAAAATATTAACAGAAAAGTAAACAAAGTATCTTCTTCCTAATATGACAGGATCTTCTCTTCCTAATGTACGATACCATCTAATAGATGGTTGGCTTCATACCTAGGCTGACAATAGGATGTTATTTAACTGCCCTACCCCTGCCTTCCATCATGCTTCCTCCCCTCCCCACCACAAATAAGCACTGGAAGTTAAAATCTGCAATTCCACTTCAAAGCAATGGTCCGGGCCCATAGATAGGACATTCCAAAGGGCTAAGCAGAGCCTGTGCTTGAAATAAGAGAAGAAGGAAAACTGAAAGTGGGGGCTGATAACCATACCATTTGAGGAGTGGCTCTGGGAGAAGAGATCTTAGGGAAACCCTGAAGTGGGTATAGGAAGTGGCTGGACACAACCAAGGAGAAAAGGTAATTGAATATATTATTACCCGGGCTCGCCCTCTGGACACCCTTGGGGCAGCTGGCTTCACTTAGTGTCCTCCTTAAAACTTCTCTCGAATGATCTCTCCAGAAACATTAATATCAACCCCTGTATAAATGTCAATGATAAGTCTTAGTCGAGAATATTCTGGCTACCCTAGGAAATCAGGATTTCTCAGGAAAGCTGAGTGCTTGGGCCAGGTCTGCTATTAGTGTTTTGGGAGAGCTCCAGAAAATGATCTCTTTTCACTTCACTACCTTCATTTGCATTATTTTGTTTAACAAATTTTTGTGTAGCATCAACCAGCCAGGAATAGTGAAAAATCCCAATGATAAAACAGAAATATGGTCTTTGACCTTATGATGTTTATTATATAGTGTGTGTAGAGCAAAACCAAACAACTAAATGAAATAATATAAACGATGGTGGTCCATCAAAGTGGTAAGGAAGGAACATTCAGGCCAAAGCAGCATGATGAACAGAGCCCCTGAGGCTGGTGAATTAGGTGCCCATGAGTACTGGTGGCAGAGGGAGGTATGCAGAGAGCCAGAGAGATGAGATTGAGGAGGCTGCCCTGGGGGGCAATGCTGCAGGGACACCTATGAGTGGGAAGGCCAGAATAGGAGTTTCACTTGAAGAACAGTGAGAAGCCCCTATAGGACTTTAAGTAGAGATGAGATGATCCATGTATGGTTTATGAATATTTCTACATTCCTACTGACTATCCCCTTCAAGTAGTTATGGCCCAAGGTGGCTTGGCAGTAAAGTATCCACTTGCAGTGCAGGAGGCACAGGGCATGGGGATTTGAACCCTGGATTGGGAAGATCCTCTGAAGGAGAAAATTGCAACCCATTCCAGTATTCATGCCTGGAAAATTCCACAGACAGCAGAGCCTGGTGGGCTATAGTCCATAGGGTTGCAAAAAAGTTGGGCACGACTGAGTGAACACACACACACAGTCTCTTTCATATGAGAAAATACTCCAACCTAAAGAATAGCCCTTGGGTTAGAAAATCACTTTCTAGGAATCTGCTGTCCCACTTCTCTCCCGTCTGCCTGGAATTTTACCCTCCCCATTGTAACAAATCCCCTCATCTGAAGTTTCTTGGCATCTTCCTGCAAGTCCCATGTCAAGGGAATATCACCTGTATCTTATTAACCTTGGATGAACCACGTTCTAACTTGCCTTCAGTGCCCTGTAAACCTAGAGTCACCTGATTGAAGCCTGTTGCCTTAGAATTCTAAACCATAATACTGCTTCTCTATGAAATCATTTACTTTCCCATACAATTTGCTTGAGAACTATTTGATAAGTTTGTTGTCAAGAAAGAGAGAAGGAACCCAACAAACATTTGTGTTGTGTCCTGCATCTCCCACAAAGATAAAGCTATTCTCTCCAAATTATGGCCTCCAAAGACGTCCTAAATCCTCCAGGCTTAAGTGTTTTAGGATATCCAGTGAGAACTCAGCAAACACCACATGGCAAAGAACCATAACCACAACGTCTGCTTCTAAGCAATATAACTCATGGGATCTGAGCAAAGAACTGGCCTTTCAAGACTCCATTTCTCACAGAAGTACATGTAATTTCTTCCTCATGCCTTAATTTAGCTTGGCAATATTTTGCAGGCCTTGTGCAGCTTTTGTGTTTTCCAGCTTGACATGGGTAAAGGAGAAGAGACGGCTCTAATACCTTTGGATTTTGTACGGATTGTTGGTGCCCAAAGCCGGACTTTTCCCGCAGCTGGTAAACAGCTTTAAAATTCAGGGTCTCTTCTTTCGGCTTTCATTTGCCTGAAGAGCCATAAATGTCAGTCTTGTAACTTCCTCACAAACAAAGCCCATTGGTAAGTCAGTAAAAGCAGGCGGGATGTATGCTCATGACGAGCATGTTAAGACATTTCATTACCTTCTTTTCCTGATGGCTGTGCAAGATCAGAGCAGAGGAAGGAGCCTGCACAGCTTACTGATGAACTGTGTTTTTAAAGCTTAGTTGAAAGATATACTTAGCATTCAACTGAAACATGCAAGTCAAATGAAAGGGCTGTTTTCATCAGGTTTCCCTATAGTTTGAACAATTTGGAATAATTAGATTGGACCATTAGGCCAGAAATGAGTGCAATTACAATACATAGGCTGTCTTCTAAGGATGGTTATATTTATTGAGTAGGGATTGAAAAGCAGAATGTCTTTTCTTGCCTTTTAAGCAAGTCAAATGAAAGGGCTGTTTTCATCAGGTTTCCCTATAGTTTGAACAATTTGGAATAATTAGATTGGACCATTAGGCCAGAAATGAGTGCAATTACAATACATAGGCTGTCTTCTAAGGATGGTTATATTTATTGAGTAGGGATTGAAAAGCAGAATGTCTTTTCTTGCCTTTTATATTTATTCTCATCTTTTCTAAAAACTCCCATTCTGCCTTTTCCTGTCAATTATGTCTAAGTTGAGGTTATTTTAAAATTTTAGTCTCTTCAGAATTATCTGTTTTGTGTTTGTTTTTTTTCTCCTAGAATGTTAAGTCTTCCTGACAAAGTCTTACAATCTCTTTTCCTTGAACCTATAAGAACCTTGTTAACTACATGATATGGAGTAAACCAAACATTTGTGTAGTGTCTGTCTGCCTAGGAGATAAAGCTGTTCATGCAATGAAGTTCTGGAAGACATCAATAACCCCCTTTAGCTCTAGGCATTTTAGGAGTGTGGTCTTAAGAAAAAAAGACTGTTTTACAAACTCTGGATGTGTAGTGAGCCTTAATCTCTTGCAGTAAAATAATGAGTGTACTCTTGGGTAAATAAGTGAAGAAACAATCGACAAAGAAATGAACATGTTGACTACTTTTATTCTTCAGCAGTAATGTAACAGTAAAAATTTTTCAAAATAAGTTATTTTTGACCAGATTTTTAAAATAAAATGTATTACTTGATCCTACTTGATCTAATGCAGCAAACTCTTGGTTTTTCTATTTTAGTTTCATGTGTTGAATTTTTTTAATATGATCAGTCAAGTTTAAGTAATTTGTTTTGTGTGAAATGAAAAGAGCACACTACAGCTCATGAGAAAGTCAAGACTGGAAAAGCCAAACTAGTCCTCGTCTTTTTTAAATGTCTAGAAGTTGTGTTGGCTGTTAACAGGCATACCTCAGAGACATTGGGGATTCAGTTCCAGACCACCTCAATAAATAAGATGCTGTAATAAAGTGAGTCACAAGAATATTTTAGTTTCCCAGTGTGTATAAAAGTTATGCTTATACTATACTATAGTCTATTAATTGTGCAATAGCATTATGTCTAAAAAAGTACACAACTTAATTTAAAAATTCTTTATTGTTAAAAATGCTAACCATCATCTGAGCCTTCAGCTTTGCTGGTAGAGTGTCTTGCCTCTATGCTGACTGAACAGGGTAAAGGTATTAATTGGCCTAATTTAAATATTATTGTGTCTCCAGGGTGTAGGGAAGGCTTTCCTGGTGGTTCAGATGGTAAAGAATCCGCCTGCAATGCGGAAGACCAAGGTTCAGTCCCTGGGTCAGGAAGATCCCCTGAACAGGGAAATGGCAACCCACTCCAGTATTCCTACCTGGAGAATTTCTTGGACAGAGGGAGCCTGGTGGGCTATAGTCCATGGGGTCACAAAGAGTCAAACATGACTGAGTGACTAACACTTTTTCAGGGTATAGGGAGGCCCAGGGAGAGAGAAAGAGAATGAAATTTGGTTGGTGGAGTACTCGGAACACACTCCCACCTGCCCCAATACACTAAGATCCAGTGCTTATCCTGCTTGTCCTCAGAAACCTTCCCTGAATACACCAGCCCAGGGAAGTTTGCCCCCTTGGTCTCTCACTTACTATTTGACCCATATCAATGACAGGCTGGTGCTGCCATTTATCTCATCCCATGTTTATGTCTTATCTGTCCAATTAAATTCAGGGTTCTTAAGAGTTACTATCTTACTATCTTTTTTTTTTTTTAATTGTATCATATAAGAGCTCAGCATGGTGCTTTACACAGTGGAGTAGGTGGTCAACAAATTTGGTTGAATGATTAGACAGTAGAGAAAATAATGAATGTATTTTTTTCAAGACCACCTTGTTTGCTGAAAGAAAAGAAAACCGTTTAACAATCCACAGGAGTGAGAAATTTTTCTTTATGGAGAATCAAGCTTCAAGGCCCAAATTTGAGTGACTTCAGATTGAAGATGATTCCATTTTTGCTGTTGTAGCAAGCCCTCTCATTTAACAGACAAAACATCCACCCCGCTGTAATATCCATTTCAATTTACAAATTTTAACAAAAGAGAAATTTTGAGGAGATCTGTGTTGAATTGGTTAGAAGGAAAGAAAGGAGTCAGTTGCTCAAGGAGCATTATTTGCACTTTCACATCCCCCTCTTAATATATTAAATTTTCTTTCTTCATATTTCTCTCCAGAAGCACCATTTTTCACAGTGGCCAAAGAGCTACTTAGGACTAGTGTTCCTTCCTGCTGTATTTTTGTCCGCATCAAACTGCTCAGCTTAGATTAGAAGTCAGGGGGTTATTTTGTTTTTTGTATCCTGGACAGGTCTGAAAATAGACTTTGTCACAACAAGCAGCAATTACAGAGCACTTAATATTTGTAAAGTGCTTTCCAATCTTTTACCAGTTTGCCTTTGAAATGCTATTGTTGATGTGAGCTACTTATCTTCTGAATTTCCAGATGGAGAAAGGGCAGAGAGGTTAAGTGGTTTGCCTGAAATTTAATAGTATGTTACTAGTAGTGCTCCAGTATTAATGCTCCACAATTCCTGAGTGAAAAATGTTATCCACATTTCCTTTCTAATTTTGAAGGAAAATAGAATCCTAGTGCTATCCATTAGACACTTATTGGTAGAATGGTAGAAGTATTTGATTCCTGGTTTTTATTTGTTACGAGATTAGAAGGAGCTTTAACAAAATAAGACCAATTAGAGAACTTTTAGAGGAGGAAATGGCAACCCACTTCAGTATTCTTGCCTGGAGAATCCCATGGACAAAGGAGCCTGAAATCACAAAGAGTCGGACATGACTGAAGCAACTTAGCAGCAGCAGCAGCAGACAACTTTTAAGTAACTTAGTAAACGAAGAAAACAATTTTGTGGAATAGAGATACACAGGACTTTTGCATAGGACAATAAAGCTACATAGGACTTTTTTTTTTTTTTTACTTCAGTATCCAAATAGTCAAGAGCTCATGCTAAATGCTAACAGTAAAATTCTCCTTTGCTAAACACTTTTAAACATTCCACTTTATTTGAGATAATTTTGTGCTTTGAGACAAGGGGAGATGGGATCACACTGCTGATATGGGGGTAGAGATTATTGGTGAGGGTGACCAGTACTTCCGTGAACTCAGTTTCCAGTGGGAAACACCAAGACCCCATCCTATGGACTTACCGCTCCTGAATTCAGTGAGTGACCCGGGATGACCAGGCACCTTAGATTTGTTTCTTCTCTAGATCCATCTAGGTGACTTGTAGACGCTTCTTTCCACACAACGGAAGAAAGCCATTTGGGAATGCTATTTTTCTCTGAATAGGCCTCTTGTGTTGTGATTGGCTTTGCTCTTGGGAGATGGACTGTAAATGGAGAGTTGCAATTGTTAATAATAAAGATTTTTACCCAAATTCATTGCTGCTGCTGCTGCTGCTAAGTCGCTTCAGTCGTGTCCGACCCTGTGTGACCCCATAGATGGCAGCCCACCAGGCTCCCCTGTCCCTGGGATTCTCCAGGCAAGAACACTGGAGTGGGTTGCCATTTCCTTCTCCAATGCATGAAAGTGAAAAGTGAAAGTGAAGTCACAGTCATGTCCGACTCCTAGCGACCTCATGGAATGCAGCCCACCAGGCTCCTCGGTCCATAGGATTTTCCAGGCAAGAGTACTGGAGTGGGGTGCCATCGCCTTCTCCGAAGTTCACTGCTACCTCTGCTCATACATGCTTGGTTTTCAATTTGTTACTCACTTGCAGGTGGAGCAGGGTTATATGCCTCTAACTTAAACATCATCGATTAAGCAATATAGCAATCTTCTGTCAGTATTTAAGTACAGAGCTAAGGAATCCACTGCTTTTTAGGCCCATTTGCCAGGAATCACCTTGACCAGGCTTCGGAGGAATGCCCTCTTTGGCGAGGCTCTGGAAAAGCTGGATGGAGAGTAACTCATATCCTCCTTCTGCTTCTCTGTGAGTGAGAAATGCTTTAAAAGAAAGAGAGATTTGCATACCTAGGAAGGTCACCATGGCTCAGATATTCTTGGCCTCATCTTTGAAATTGCTCATCAAATAGAGGTTAGGAATTCTGACATATCTGGAGAAAAAAAGAGATCAAATCAAGCAAAGTTTTCAAAGTTACGTCTAGAGAAAAGAAAAGTGTTCTTACTTGAAGTAGCCAATCTCCTTCATTCTCTGAGAAAAGATGCTTTGGCTACCTTCAGTTCAGTTCAGTTCAGTTGCTCAGTCGTGTCTGACTCTTTGCGACCCCATGAATTGCAGCACGCCAGGCCTCCCTGTCTGTCACCAACTCCCGGAGTTCACTCAGACTCACGTCCATCGAGTCCGTGATGCCATCCAGCCATCTCATCCTCTATCGTCCCCTTCTCCTCCTGCCCCCAATCCCTCCCAGCATCAGAGTCTTTTCCAATGAGTCAACTCTTTGCATGAGGTGGCAAAAGTACTGGAGTTTTAGTTCACAGTAATTCTTAGATTTATTTGGAAGAAAAGAGTAAAATGAATTTTCAGCCCCTCTGATAGCTACAATCATCTTATGAGTTCATAAAGCCAAGTCTTTAGAAGAAATATGGCCTTCAGCCCTGTTAATATATCAAAGTCTAAAAGTCTGTATAGTGTTACTATTGACTTATTTTTGATGACTACATTCTTTTTTCCCCCCAACATATCATTAGGGGCAGGACTTTCCTACCCCAGGATATTCAGAATTAAATGAAAAAGTCATTTTGGAGGTAACACTCTAAAGTAATGTTACTATGATAATCCAAGGAGAATGGAACCATAGACTATATTTCTTTTTCATTTCACAGCTGGCATGTTTGTTACCTATTTATTTCATTCTATCTTTCTCTGGAAAAAGGCTTAACATTAAAGATGATTTATGTTTTTTCAAAGTATGTCTTTGGAGGGTGAGGAGGAAACCTGGGAACCTATGGGAGAGTATTTGGGTGTGGGTATACTAATGAAAGTCAGCATTCTCACCTCCTTCTATCAGTTTTCTAAAACTCCCTTTTATGGAGAGCCCCTAGGATAAGCCCTAGTTGAGCTTTTGAGTTAATGGCAGAAAATAACATCAGATGACATTTATTAGGTGCTGTGTGAGAGGCACTGAGACGATCAGTTTGCGTATAGCACTCTACACAGAAATCCTATGATAACATTGGTATAAAGCCCATGTGAATACTAGGGTATTATTCTCCTGAGTGAGCAGACAATTGATACTGATCTTAAGATGGTTAAGGGACTTGCATGTGGTCACGCTGTTCATGGGAAATAAAAATGGAAAGAATCTAGGCAGCCTTATTCAGAGCCGGGTCCTTGGCCCTTCCATGAGCTGCGTCTAGCTGCTTTTTGTGGGTCAACACCTGGGGAGGTAAGGGAACATCTTCCCATAGCTAATAGATCGTGGTCCACTGTTTGCTCTATGTTGAATCAAAACACATAAACTCAAGAAAAAAAAAATGTCCACAAAATACTGTGGAAGAGAAGGAAACTTAATTTATGCTAAAGAATATATATATATACATACATACATTATATATACACACACACACACACACACACACACACACACACACACACACGCTGATGGGCTGAAAGAACCAAAAGAGAAGGACAGAGGTATTTATTTTGGTGGATAAAAATGACTGCTATTTATTTGAAGCCTAAAGTGCTGGTTAGGACAAAAGTATCAGCCTGCCAATCTTTAGAAATAGTGATAAGGAAGCACAGTGGTCTCTCCCCATCCCCTCCTGGAGGACTTTTTAATAGAAACTACACTTTACAGTCAGTGGTTTAGAAACCTCAAGAATCATATAATAATTTTAGGGAAATTGAGACTGAAGAAATAATGAATGTGTTTAATGGATCAAATTACAGTGAGAATCAACACACATACATGTATTGAATATGTATGTGTGAAAAATGAATCTTGACCCCTTTACCTCTCACAATGCTAAAAAAGCAATTCCAGATAGCTTATAGAACTAAATGTGAAAGGATAGGTGGTAAAGATTCTAGGAAATGACATAGAAAATATCTTTGTGACTTTAGAGTAGAAGAAATATTCCTTAAACTAGACACAAAAAATTAAAGATTGGCGTATTGGACTTTGATAAAATTAAGAGCTTTTGTTATCAAAAGACATCTTAATTAAGAGAATAAAAAGGAAAGCCACAAAATAGAATATATTTGTGATGCATAGAACTCACTAATGACTCATAGTCAAAATATTTAAAGAACTTCAATAAATCAGTAAGAGATAAAACAGACAATCTAGTAGAAAAATGTGCAAAAAAACTGAAATAGAGATGTCACCAAAAAAGATACGCACATGGCCAATAAATATTATTAACCTTCAGAGAAATCCAAATGTAATTCCACCATACCTTTACCAGAATGGCTAAAATTAGGACTGAAAATGCTAACAGTTGGCAAAGACATAGAGTAACACACACTGCTGGTAGGAATGTAAGTTGGTACAATCACTCTAGACAACAGTGTGGCAGTATCTCCTAAAGCAGAAAGTATGTATGTCTTACACCAAATTATTTCACTCCTAGGTATATACATGGGTATATACCCAGGTGGGCTTCCCAGGTGGGTCTAGTGGTAGAGAACCTGTCTGCCAATGCAGGAGACATAGATAAGCAGATTCGTCCTGGGTCAAGAAGATCCCCTGGAGGAAGGCATGGCACCTCACTCCAGTATTCTTGCCTGGAGAATCCCATGGACAAAGGAGCCTGGTGGGCTACAGTCCATAGGGTTGCAAAGAGTCAGACACAACAGAAGTGACTTAGAACAGCACAGCACAGCACAGGTATGTACTTAATAGAAATGTACTGATATGTTTACACAAGGCATATTTATAGAAACATTAGTCATAATAGCCCCAAACTGAGAACAACCCAGTTACCAAACAACAGGAAAATGGAGAAATGAATTGTGGGATATTCCTATGATGCTATACTTGAGAGCAATAACACAATGTACTGCCAACACAGGCAGCAAAATAGATAAAGCTTGTGAATGTAATGCTGAGTAAGAAAAGTTAGACGCAGAAAAATACATATCATAAGATTTTATTTATAAAAAGCTCAAAGACAGGCAAGGCTTACTGATGGCAATGGTGACAAAACTCAAGATAGTGGTTATGCTCCATAATCTCCTCTGCCCTGACTGATACACTATCAAAAACTGATATATGACCTTCACTCTGAAGCTTCATGTGATAGGTACTCTCCTGCAGTTCAAGAGAATATTGCTTGTGTTTCTATTTAAAATTTATATCATCTGCCTTGCTTGCTGCTGCTGCTAAGTCACTTCAGTTGTGTCCGACTCTGTGTGACCCCATAGACGGCAGCCCACCAGGCTCCCCCATCCCTGGGATTCTCCAGGCAAGAATACTGGAGTGGGTTGCCATTTCCTTCTCTAATGCATGAAAGAGAAAAGTGAAAGTGAAGTCGCTCAGTCTGTCCGACTGTTAGCGACCCCATGGACTGCAGCCCACCAGGCTACTCCGTCCATTGGATTTTCCAGGCAAGAGTACTGGGGTAGGGTGCCATTGCCTTCCCCACTGCCTTGCTTAGTAATTAGCAATGTTCTTCTGTTTTCTTTTAATGTCTGTTTTCTTCTTCTATCACTAATCCCCATCTCATTGTATACAAATATACTCACAAACTACCTCATAAGGAAAATAAGGTTGCATTTCTTAAAGATATTCCTAATAAGTTATTTAAAATAGTGTTTTTACTGAAGTATAACATACATGTAAAAAAGTGAACAAATCATAATTGTAAGTATCAATTAATTTTCACACAGTGAACAATGCCATGTAATAAACACACAGGTCAAGAAATAGCACTTTTTAGCACCCCAGGTATTACCTTCCCAAAGGTAACCAAACCCCCAAATCACAAAACAGTACTCTCTTTCTCTGAAGGAGGGTGTATTCCTGCTCCCAAATTTTGTTCAGATGTCAATCATGTCACACGTATACCAAGATGATATGAGAAGATTTATTACATTCTGAGGCTTTCTGAGGAGAGTAGGGAAGGCCTCCCAAGTTGCTCTAAAATTGGCTTGAGTGATCAAGAAAAGGAGGCTGGCCTCAGATGTTTATGGTAATCAAAGGATGGGGCCAGAGTGAGTGTTCTCTCATGTGAGAAGGCGCCTGAATGTTTTGGACCTCCCACTGATGTCAAAGAAAGGAGCACCCAAGATTTTTTTTTTTATTACTCAGCTTATGCAGATGTGCAACAGAAGAGAAAGAGGAGTGGTAAGGTTTAAAAGATATCAGCAGTCCTACATCAAAAATTGGAGTCAGGCTTTTTATTACATGCAGACAGCCTATATTTATTTCTTGCTGGTGCTGCATGTCCATCATGGGCTGAGTGGAGCCTCTGGTCCATGACATGTTTACACTTAGGCTGTCAGAGCAACCATTATCTGGAACATCGCTAATCACTTTAATGGGGGGAAAAGCCAATCTCACCCTAAATTGTAAAGCTTCTGCTGGAAAGTGACATGTGTCACTGTACTTAAATTTCACTGGCCAAATCAATTCATCTGGATGCAAAAGGGTAAGAAGAGTACAGTCTGCCATGGGTTTAACAGGAGGAGAACCAGAAGCAATGATGAGATACACTTTAAGATCCATAGGTGGATCTTAAAGGATGAGTAGGGTATTGACAGGTACAGGAAGAACTGTGTTGACACTGAAGGAATAACATGAGCAGGGATGTGGAAGGGTCGATGGTGTGGCCCAACCAGAGACTGCTGAAAATGAACATGTGGGAGATGAGATTAGAAGGAAAGGTTCAGTTTAGTAATAAAAAGCTTTGAAAATTAAGTATCTTGGGCTTTTAGCACTGGATAGAATGAAATATTTTGAGGCTATTGAACATGTATTTTCAGTAAGAATTTACACAAATAAAAAGTCAGGAAGTTATTGTAACAGAGACGAGTAGATCGAGGTCTGAACTAGAACAGTGGCTGTGGGAATAGAAAAGTGGAGGCTGGGGTCTTTGGTGGTCCAATTGGACATGAGGTGAGAAAGAATAGTGAAAATTATACCATTTTCTTCTATCCTGGATGAATGGAAGAATGGTGGAGACATTTCTAGGGCACAGAGGACAACACGGGGTGAATTAATAAAAATTTGCTTCTGAAAATGCCAAGTTTAATATAACGCAAGGACATTGCTATAGAGTGCATGTTTGTGTCCTCCCCTCAAATTTATATGTTGAAATTCTAATGCCCACTATGATGGTCCCAAGAGATGGGACTTTTGAGAGATGATTAGGTCAGGAGGGTGGGGCCATTATGAATGGGATTAGTACTTTCATAAAAGAAATTCCAGAGAGTTCCTTTACCCCTTATGGCATGTGAGGAAGCAGAGAGAAGATGACTGTTTATGAACCAGAACGTGGGTCTTCAGCAGACACAATCTGCCAGTGCCTCCATCTCGGACATTCCGTCATCCAGAGCTGTTGTTTCTAAGTCGCTAAATCTATGGTATTCTGTTACAGTAGCCTGAATGGTCTAAAACTGACATCCAAGTGTAGAGAAACACTCAAAAATTTTTGTCTAACACCTAAAAAAAGAGGACTAACAGATTCTAAAGTCAACATCAGATAAGACACATTGATGAGGTTGCCCAAAAAGAGACTGTAAAGTTAGAAGAGAAGAAGAATTTCAGAGAACATCTACATTCAGGGAGCAGGAAGAATATAAAGAATGCTAGAAAAGAGAGCCAAGAAGAATCTGTCAAATAAAGAAGGAGCACACACTTCAGGAACAGAGACAGAGGAAAAGGGGAGTGACTTACAGTGTGTGATGCTCCCGACAGGACGCGCAGAAGGAACACCAGCAAAGGTATGTTGAAAGGTGATGAGTGACTTGGGAAAGTAATTTCATTAATTTTATATTTTAAGTCTTTATTGAATTTGTTACAATACTGCTTCTGTTTTACGTTTTGGTTTTTTGGCCGCGAGGCATGCAGGATTCCAGCTCCCTGACCAGGAGCTAAACCTGCACCCCCTGCACTGAAGGCAAAGTCTCAACCACTCTAGTGCCAAGGAAGTCCTGGAAGGCCATTTTAGTGGAGAGGTGGGTTTAGATGGCAGGAGGGTTAGGGCAAGAAGGGGGAATAAGCAAATATAGGCTACACTTTTGGTAAGTTCAAAACTGAAAAGAAGGTGAGTTATCTGTGGGAAAGCTTAGGAGAAAGGCAAAGTTTCTGGAAAGCTTAGCCGTATATCTTGGCATGCTGTTCAATATACTTTCTTTAGGGCAAAGGTTTTAGTTAAAAAAATTTATGCTATAAATCGAACCCTTAATTCTTGGTAAATTCTAAAGTAAAGTACATCACCAGTACTTCATAGGTGTGGCCAAGGAGAAGTCCACAAGGGTGGGCACATGACTCAGGAGCACCCAGAGTCGGCCCCAGGACTGTGTCTGGAGTGAGCCAGAAATTCTTCTGCTGGGTTTCGCAAGCTGGCCGAATGTAAGCTGAGCGTGGCCGTTACGTGGGCTGAGCCTGCCTGAGAAAGTGCCAATGCTGAGGAAACCAGAGTGAGACAGACAGAGAGACAGAGCTAGAGATCGAAACCTGGCCGCGGTGGGATTCCCTTTCAGCTGGGCCTGTTCTACGTCTGCACTTTTCTGATATGTAAGTTACTCAACCCCATTTTTTGTTAAAACAAGTTTGTGTTGGGTGCTCTGCCATTGCGACTGAGACAGTCCTAACATAGTACAACATCACCTAAAGCTAGGTACACGCGCTCTCCACAGGTACCTTCTATATGACAGTGGTATTTTTAAGAAATTAGCATCTGTTAAAATCTGTGCGTCTGTAATTATGAGAATGTCTGAAGAGAACTGGTATTTAACATTTATCTTTCCTTAGATTGTTGATGAGTTTCACTGTAGGAATAGGAAAAATGTAACGAGATAAACGTTAACTTTTGAGTCATCAGAGTACATAGTTTTCTTTGAGATATAGTTAAGTCGCTCAGTCGTGTCCAACTCTGCGACCCCATGGATTGTAGCCCACCAGGCTCCTCCATCCATGGGATTCTCCAGGCAAGAATACTGGAGTGGGTTGCTATTTCCTTCTCCAGGGGATCTTCCCGACCCAGGGATAGAACCCAGTTCTCCCGTATTAGAGGCAGACGCTTTAACCTCTGAGCCACCAGGGAAGCCCTGAGATATAGTTATGGAATGCACATACATCAGATTATTACATTGTTTTCCTCAAATGGAATCTTCTAAAAGAAAGCCATCACCACCAACAAAAAGGTGACATCTTTTCTCTTTTTAGGAAAAACTTTTCATCTCTGTGATCTAATTGCAAGGTTCAAAACTCTAAGACTCTTCCCCCACACTCATAGCATGAGCTGTCTTTCTTATTTGTTTTGGGATTACTTTCCAATTGACATCAGACATGGTAGCAAGAAACCCTTTCTCTTTTGTATGGTATCCAGCAGCATCAATCTGTGAATCGCAAATACTCAAACTCTCTCCTGAAGATTAGCCTTAACTAAATTGCTTGGGGACAAGAAATGAGGAATTCCTCCTCCATTTGCAGAATTAAAAAAAAAAAAAAGAAAAGAAACTAACTTTCAAAAGGAGCAGGAAACAGCTTGTCCACAATAAATCACCAGCAAGCAAATGTTCTGAGGACGAAAAAGTTGATATTAACAGAGGTGGCATTTTTCTTTCAGCAGAAAAGATCTTTCAGGGAATTTGGAACTGACAGCATTGAAAGCCTAGTCAGCTGAGAGTTTGAATGCCATAAACTTAGGGAGAAATGTTATTGTGTTTTATATACTTGAACATGCTTCTTCCTCTAATTGGGAGGTAGTTGCATTCAAATGTCCAAATCATCTACAGCCCTTGTAAGTTCCACACACTTAAGACCACAGTTCACTTTTTGTTTATATGCCAAGGGGTTTTGCTAATCCACTTAATTATCAGTGGGAATAAAGCATCAATGAGGATAACATTGTGGCACGACAAAGAGAAGTTCTTTGGACCCTGCTTATAATTATATAGAAATGATCTTACTGCATTATTATATACGAGAAAGAAAAAGGCAATGCCCTGGGGGTCAGAAAACTGGTTCTTAGGGCCTGCATTACTGTTACCAATTTAGAACCATGGATAAATCCGGTAATCTCTCTGGGTCTCAGTTTTCCCAGCTGTTAACAAAGGGAGGATTCTATTGAGACATTGGTTGATGTCTTAGTTACTATCGCTATGTAACAAATTATCCCAAACTGCCTGACCTAGAACAGCAACCATTTTATTGTACAAACAGGCTGTTTGGGTCAGATATTCAGGCAGTGCTCAGCTGGGCAATCCTTTAGATTTTTGAAGCAATTACTGAGGTCACTCAAAGGTGCTCAGCTGGCAGATGAGATATTCTTGAAGGTTGAAGACAGCCTCACTCACATTTCTTGGCAGAGCTGGGCTTAGTTTGTAGACTGAAACAGCTGCACATTGCTTGTCCAGCATGGTAGCTTCCCCATCCAGGTGGTCTCATAGTGGTCAAGCTTCTTACATGGTGGCTAGCTTCTCCCAGAGCGAGCTTAGTAAGAGAACCACATAGTTCCAACCTAGCCTTAGAAATGATACACCATCATCTCCACTGCATACTACTTGTCACAAGCCTACCTAGATTTAAAGGCAAAGGGTATAGGTCCCACGTGAAGTAGGAAGTGGCAACCCACTCCAGTATTCTTGCCCGGAAAATCCTAGGGACAGAGGAGCCTGGCGGGCTGCAATCCATGGGGTTACAAAGAGTCAGATATGACTGAGCAACTGATTTCACAGATCCCACCTTTTGATGGGAGCAAAGTCAGAGAATTTGGCAGCAATGTATACACATGGCTGCCGCACTGGGTCTTTGTTGCTGCATGTGGTCTTTTCTCTAGGTGTCGTGACCAGGGGCTATTCTCTCGTTGGGGTGCATGGGATTCCCGCTGTGATTGCTTCTCCTGTTGCAGAGCATGGACTCTAGGACACGTAGACTCAGTAGTTGTGGCTCATGGGTTCTAGAGTGCTGGCTCAGAAGTTGTGACCCACGAGCTTAGTTGCCTCATAACATGTGGAATCTTCCCAGACGGAGTGAACCCATGTCCCCTGAATTGGCAGGTAGATTCTTAATGACCAGACCACCAGAGAAATCCAATGGCAGCTGTATTTTAAAACCACCACAACTACTTAGATGGTTCCAAATATTACTTTTCATTATTATTTTCCAGGATTGTCTACATTCCCATATTTCTTTAATTCATTCATCACATATTTTAGTCCCTACTCTGGATCAGACATATTGGGTAAAATTGACAAGCAAAACAGAAAGATGATTTCTGCTCTTATCGTGCTTATAGTCCAATGAGGGGAACACACATTAATAGAGTTTGAGTAAGTATACAATTACAAACTCTGCTAAGTGCTACCAGAATCTCTGTGGTTTCACAACATAGAGACTGGTTCAATCAAGATGCTGAGTCTCCCCAAGGAAAGAATTTGAAATCTAAAGAATGTGTTGGAGTTGGCTCTGTGAAAAGGATAAATACATCATCACACAAGGCTTCCTCTTGTTGCCATGTTGCCCCTAAATCTTAGTCTCCTAACTCAGAAGACCCTTTCTCTCTACCCTACTTGATTACTCCTTGTTGTTCAGTTGCTAAGCCATGTCCAGCTCTTTACAACCTCATGGACTGTAGCACTCCAGGCTTCCTTGTCCTTCACTATCTCCTAGCATTTGCTCAAACTTATGTCCACTGAGTTGGTGATGCCATCCAACCATCGCATCCTCTGCCTCACCCTTCTCCTCCTGCCCTCAATCTTTCTCAGCATCAGGGTGTTTTCCAATGAGTCGATCTCTTTAGCAGTAGTTTATTTTGGAATTTACATGTTTAAATGTACCCAGTCTCTTAATGTTCTTGTCCCCAGAACTTCTACTGGCTCCCTACTATTTGCTGCTGCTGCTGCTGCTGCTAAGTCACTTCAGTCGTGTCTGACTCTGTGCGACCCCATAGACGGCAGCCCACCAGGCTCCCCGGTCCCTGGAATTCTCCAGGCAAGAACACTGGAGTGGGTTGCCATTTCCTTCTCCAGTGCATGCTAGATAGAATTAATTGGATTAGTACAGCACTGGAGCCCCTACATTTGCTGGCTCCGTCCTAACTTTTGGCCTCATCTCCTCCTGCCCTATTTGTATCTATGCTCCAGCCATGCCAACCTCCTTGCTATTCGCAGGGCATGCAATAATTTTCATGCCTCTGTGTTTTTGTTCTCACTGATCTCTCTCTGAGGTGAGCTTCCCCCTGCCCCATGTCTCCACCACTAGTATACTATTCATCCACTAGTATACTAGCATTCACCTTTCCATGTCTTGCTCTAGAGCCATCTACATTAAAATCCATCCTAATCTCTGGGCATGGTTACTCTAGCCTCTAACTGTTCTCTATAGCTCTTTCCTGATACTTCTTTTCCATTCTGCTTTGTTAGCTCTTTTCTGACCCCACTGAATTTTAGGATCCTTAAAGATAGGAACCATTAAAAAATCATGCCCTCCAAAGAGTCTGTCGCGGTACTTTCCCCATAGCAAGCATTCAATAATTGTTTGCAGAATGAACAAATGAATGAATATGCATCACTTTGATCAGGTTAAGTTAAGTTGCTCAGTCGTGTGCAACTCTTTGCAACCCCGTGGACTGTAGCCCATCAGGCTCCTCCGTCCGTGGGATTCTCCAGGCAGGAATCCTGGAGTGGGTTGCCATTTCCTTCTCCAGGGGATCTTCCCGACCCAGGGATCAAACCCAGGTCTCCCGCATTAGAGGCAGATGCTTTAACCTCTGAGCCACCTGATCAGGTTAGAGGTGTACAGAGTGCGAGGGTCTTCCCTACCTTTCTGTATATTCAGCATTTAGCTTAGTGGGCGGCACCCAGTATTGATATGTTGTTGTTGTTGTTAAGTCACTCAGTCGTGTCCGACTCTTTGCGACCCCACGGACTGTAGCTCACCAGGCTCCTCTCTCCATGGGATTCCCCAGGCAAGCACACTGGAATGGACTGCGCTTGAATGCTAAGTCACTCAGTCGTGTCCGACTCTGCAACGCTATGGACTGTAGCCCACCAGGCTCCTCTTTTCCCTGGATTCTCCAGGCAAGCACACTGCAGTGGGTTGTCATCCTCTCCTCCAGAGGATCTTCTTGACCCAGGGACTGAACTCACATCTCTTATGTCTCCTGCACTGGCAGGCAGATGCTTTACCACTAGCACCACCTGGAAAGCCCACCCAGTACTTCACTGTAAATAAGTGTGGAGCTTTCACTTGTACATGTTGTAAAAACCACTGAATCTGTTAAAATGTTTTGCGCACAAAGTTGGATACATTTTTAAGCACTTAACACGAAATGATAAATTTTTTGAGACAGGAATTGTGTCGTCTATCTATGTGTTTTATACTCTCAGATATTGTTTTATATATACAAATCACTGACATGAAATAAAAGTGCTTGTAAGTCATTTCTCGAGTTCAAAAGTTATTCAGATAGTGTTGGTGTTTATTATATACACATCTCTCTGTGTGAATATATATTGTATATATACACAGATGTTAGAACTCTGGTCAAACATATTTGCCGTGGATTTGGATATGCTATGAAGGAAGTATTCTCTCCTGAAAAGTAATAACCACTTCTAGTAAGCCTTTGCTATAATAACTCAATAAGCCTTAAGTAGGTCTCAATCTTGTCTTTCAGTATTACTATTACAAAAATGTTGCCACTGTACTTGTTCCCACATTGGTCTTTATTGTATTTGAAAAGGGTGAAAATGATGATTATCTGTGTAGAGTGGTGGAGCCAAAAAGCTGGAAGCAGAATTGATGATCATAAAGTGACAAATAATTAGAGCTAGAAGGAGCTAGAAGACTAGTGAGTCCAGATCATTTGTTCTAGTGGTGAAGCAACTGAGGTTCGAGTTCATACTCTTGCCTTTGTATCCCATGATACTCAATTTTAGGGATTCAGAAGTTAAAAGAGTGGACTTCACAGATTAAAGGAAGCACAAAGCTTATTGACTGTTTTTCCTCAAGGGTCTCTTCCAAACAGCACGGTTTCGGAACACACCTGTTGGATTCCAGTCAGAATTTAGTAAGCACACACTTATTTAGACCACAAATGACATTATCCATCCATCTTGGAAGGCATAGTGCTCACCCCACGACCTCTCAACGGTTGCTAAGATGTCCCCTGATTTCATCGACCTCTGTATGTCTTGGTGCCTTGACCTTTAAGGCTCCCTGGTGCCAGAATGTCTGCAGCTGTAGGATCAAAGACCCACAGGGGAAAAAAATCCACTTTTAACTGAGATGGAGATCAGATGAGTTATTAGGAAAAACAGCTATATACCCAGGAAACCTTGTTCCTCTGGAAAATGCCTGAACTGTAACCCGTATATAAACATCAAGCCCTAAGATCTAAATACAACACAAGGCAGAGACAGAGTCTCCTGCCTACCAGGCAGGAGTCACATATCATCTGCCTTCCAAAATGACCTGAAGTGCCCAGCACATAGTAAGTGCTTAATAAATATCTGTGAAATAAATTGAATTAATGAGGTGGCATGAAATGAAAGAAATGAATAAAGCAAAATTATGAGTAAAAGATCAAGTGAGAAGTTAACATTTTTTAAAATAGGGTGTTAGATATTTAAGTGTAAGCCCTGAAATTAAATCTAAGTTCTTTTTGTAGTTTACTAGCAATCAAGGCAAAATGGCAATGCAGTGGGGTTTGCCTAGTTCTTAGTGTGGAAAAGAATATGTCACTCCAGGGCGTCACGTTTTCTCTTTTCTATCTCTTGGGGAAAGTTGAGTTGTGTGAGAAACCTTCCTACGACCCCAAAGTGGCATTTACATCTTGAGGAAATGTGAAGCTTCTTCTTTGGTTTGCAGCCAAAGTGACTTTCAGCAACAGTTTGGTAATCCTAAGTGTCGTCCAGAGTCTTGCTTAAAGAGAGGAACTCCATTCTGGTTGCCATTCCTTCCCTGGCTGCCTGTAACTGCCGATTCTCCACAATCCTCAGCTAGGACCTACTGTTTGAAACTGAACCTCAGAGCATTCTTAAAATATTTTCTAAGCCCTCTCTCCTTACAGATGCCCTTCTTCCACTAGCCTTATGGACTGAGACGCTAGGATATTTTTGCAGTACTATACTTAGCGTGGCTTATAATCCTTGACCATGTTATCTCAGGCGCCCCCTAAGAATCCCTTAACAAATAAAGTAACCCGAGTAGAATAAAATCCTTGTTGACTGATTGATCTGAGGCTTGCAGTGCACTCAGCCCCGTCTTGCTTTACAGCTCTCTCCTCTGACTCCCTCGCATTCTCTTTCCACTTAGATATATTCCCCTATTTACAGCCCAGCTCCATATTTTTCCTCCTGTTTTTCTCTATAATAGTGCCCATTTCCTTATCTGAAGTAATAATTCAACTTTGAGCTTATCGTCTTCACGATATTTGCCAAACAAAGCAAATTGTGAGTATTTGCAACTTTAAACTCATTTTTAACACTGGCGTATGTTTCTTTTAGCCCCAGAATTTGGGGACGAAAAGGACCTTACAATTAATTTTAACTCCTTTGTCTTATAGATGAGAAAAGACCGCAAAGGTAAAACAGTTTTCTTTTCAGTCCTTAGCCTGGTAAATATTGAACCCATTAACATTTCTTCATGGTATTTATTTTCTTAATCATCTCTGTTTTGTGGACTAGGAGATTTCATTTCCCAATTCTTTACACTTTTCCCTGGATTCTCCAGGCAAGCACACTGCAGTGGGTTGTCATCCTCTCCTCCAGAGGATCTTCTTGACCCAGGGATTGAACTCACATCTCTTATGTCTCCTGCACTGGCAGGCAGATGCTTTACCACTAGCACCACCTGGAAAGCCCACCCAGTACTTCACTGTAAATAAGTGTGGAGCTTTCACTTGTACATGTTGTAAAAACCACTGAATCTGTTAAAATGTTTTGCGCACAAAGTTGGATACATTTTTAAGCACTTAACACGAAATGATAAATTTTTTGAGACAGGAATTGTGTCGTCTATCTATGTGTTTTATACTCTCAGATATTGTTTTATATATACAAATCACTGACATGAAATAAAAGTGCTTGTAAGTCATTTCTCGAGTTCAAAAGTTATTCAGATAGTGTTGGTGTTTATTATATACACATCTCTCTGTGTGAATATATATTGTATATATACACAGATATTAGAACTCTGGTCAAACATATTTGCCGTGGATTTGGATATGCTATGAAGGAAGTATTCTCTCCTGAAAAGTAATAACCACTTCTAGTAAGCCTTTGCTATAATAACTCAATAAGCCTTAAGTAGGTCTCAATCTTGTCTTTCAGTATTACTATTACAAAAATGTTGCCACTGTACTTGTTCCCACATTGGTCTTTATTGTATTTGAAAAGGGTGAAAATGATGATTATCTGTGTAGAGTGGTGGAGCCAAAAAGCTGGAAGCAGAATTGATGATCATAAAGTGACAAATAATTAGAGCTAGAAGGAGCTAGAAGACTAGTGAGTCCAGATCATTTGTTCTAGTGGTGAAGCAACTGAGGTTCAAGTTCATACTCTTGCCTTTGTATCCCATGATACTCCGTTTAAGGGATTCAGAAGTTAAAAGAGTGGACTTCACAGATTAAAGGAAGCACAAAGCTTATTGACTGTTTTTCCTCAAGGGTCTCTTCCAAACAGCACGGTTTCGGAACACACCTGTTGGATTCCAGTCAGAATTTAGTAAGCACACACTTATTTAGACCACAAATGACATTATCCATCCATCTTGGAAGGCATAGTGCTCACCCCACGACCTCTCAACGGTTGCTAAGATGTCCCCTGATTTCATCGACCTCTGTATGTCTTGGTGCCTTGACCTTTAAGGCTCCCTGGTGCCAGAATGTCTGCAGCTGTAGGATCAAAGACCCACAGGGGAAAAAAATCCACTTTTAACTGAGATGGAGATCAGATGAGTTATTAGGAAAAACAGCTATATACCCAGGAAACCTTGTTCCTCTGGAAAATGCCTGAACTGTAACCCGTATATAAACATCAAGCCCTAAGATCTAAATACAACACAAGGCAGAGACAGAGTCTCCTGCCTACCAGGCAGGAGTCACATATCATCTGCCTTCCAAAATGACCTGAAGTGCCCAGCACATAGTAAGTGCTTAATAAATATCTGTGAAATAAATTGAATTAATGAGGTGGCATGAAATGAAAGAAATGAATAAAGCAAAATTATGAGTAAAAGATCAAGTGAGAAGTTAACATTTTTTAAAATAGGGTGTTAGATATTTAAGTGTAAGCCCTGAAATTAAATCTAAGTTCTTTTTGTAGTTTACTAGCAATCAAGGCAAAATGGCAATGCAGTGGGGTTTGCCTAGTTCTTAGTGTGGAAAAGAATATGTCACTCCAGGGCAATATCTGTGAAATAAATTGAATTAATGAGGTGGCATGAAATGAAAGAAATGAATAAAGCAAAATTATGAGTAAAAGATCAAGTGAGAAGTTAACATTTTTTAAAATAGGGTGTTAGATATTTAAGTGTAAGCCCTGAAATTAAATCTAAGTTCTTTTTGTAGTTTACTAGCAATCAAGGCAAAATGGCAATGCAGTGGGGTTTGCCTAGTTCTTAGTGTGGAAAAGAATATGTCACTCCAGGGCGTCACGTTTTCTCTTTTCTATCTCTTGGGGAAAGTTGAGTTGTGTGAGAAACCTTCCTACGACCCCAAAGTGGCATTTACATCTTGAGGAAATGTGAAGCTTCTTCTTTGGTTTGCAGCCAAAGTGACTTTCAGCAACAGTTTGGTAATCCTAAGTGTCGTCCAGAGTCTTGCTTAAAGAGAGGAACTCCATTCTGGTTGCCATTCCTTCCCTGGCTGCCTGTAACTGCCGATTCTCCACAATCCTCAGCTAGGACCTACTGTTTGAAACTGAACCTCAGAGCATTCTTAAAATATTTTCTAAGCCCTCTCTCCTTACAGATGCCCTTCTTCCACTAGCCTTATGGACTGAGACGCTAGGATATTTTTGCAGTACTATACTTAGCGTGGCTTATAATCCTTGACCATGTTATCTCAGGCGCCCCCTAAGAATCCCTTAACAAATAAAGTAACCCGAGTAGAATAAAATCCTTGTTGACTGATTGATCTGAGGCTTGCAGTGCACTCAGCCCCGTCTTGCTTTACAGCTCTCTCCTCTGACTCCCTCGCATTCTCTTTCCACTTAGATATATTCCCCTATTTACAGCCCAGCTCCATATTTTTCCTCCTGTTTTTCTCTATAATAGTGCCCATTTCCTTATCTGAAGTAATAATTCAACTTTGAGCTTATCGTCTTCACGATATTTGCCAAACAAAGCAAATTGTGAGTATTTGCAACTTTAAACTCATTTTTAACACTGGCGTATGTTTCTTTTAGCCCCAGAATTTGGGGACGAAAAGGACCTTACAATTAATTTTAACTCCTTTGTCTTATAGATGAGAAAAGACCGCAAAGGTAAAACAGTTTTCTTTTCAGTCCTTAGCCTGGTAAATATTGAACCCATTAACATTTCTTCATGGTATTTATTTTCTTAATCATCTCTGTTTTGTGGACTAGGAGATTTCATTTCCCAATTCTTTACACCTTGTCCTGTGGCCACCCTGCACATTCTCAATCGACAATAAATCCATGAACTAAATCAAATGATATCATCATTAATTTTATTTCACTTGAAAAGAATTAATGAATTAATAAATAAATTAGGGTTCCTTTAAGATAAGAATAAAATACATAAAACCTCTTTGTCATTTGGTTATTTCAAGGCAAAGTTGATAACAGGTGAGTTTTTCCACAGTTCTACGTTAGTCTCATCATTATGGCATATTAATTACCAACACTTTTTCACCTATCAATCCTCACAACCCTTTATACTAAAAATATCTATTTTGATACTATGAATTTAATAAGCCATCATGATTAGGTAAACAATATCCAGTGGATAAATCCCCTTTTTTAAGATGCCAAATGGGCAATGAGAGTCTTGTTTATGAGAAGCAGATTTATAGAAAAGAAAAACAAATCAGCCTGTGCAGAAGCTTCTACAAACAGGAGATGTGAGATGTGTTCAGAACAAAGAAGGGGTCATCCTTAAAAAACACAAGAAGCTTTGATCTGTTTTCCTGCCTAGAGCAAGGTGAAAGGGTAGAGTCTTAAACAAGCCTCATCTGTGTATTTAAGTTAAATGACGCTTTCAACATGTACAGGCAAGCAGAAGGGTTACTGAAATGGCAAAAATACCTGCTCTAGGCCTAGTGACTATACAAATAGGTCAAAAGTAAAATAAATTCCTTTTTAGTCCTCATAGGTTTAACTATAGGAAATAATGTGTCCTCAAAAGGGAGTGATCAGATAGTATAAGAATGCAAACTTGGCAGAGTACTAAAACCCCAGTAATTTCGGACATTTTACATTCTTGCCCATAATTTAAAGTTCCATACTTCTTTCTAGACTTGTTACGCTTCCTAGGCTTGTAACCACCGATATTTTTGACAGACCTTGGCAACAGTGGCTCATTTACAAAGACCCGAGTATTTGAGAGAACATCCACAGGATAATGAAAGAAAGGTGTGACAACTATGCTTGTTTTGGCTCATCCTGGGGAAATGTATGAGCCCTTCGTGCATTTGTGCATGCTCAGTTGTGTCCGACTCTATGAGACCCCATGGGCTGTAGCTGGTCAGGCTTCTCTGTCCATGGGATTTCCCAGGCAAGAATATTGGAGTGGACTGCCATTTCCTCCTTCAGGGGCTCTTACTGACCCAGGGATTGAACTCGCCTCTCCTGCACTGGCAGGCGGATTCTTATCCACCCTGCCTCCTGGGAAACCCCTTATAAGCCCTTCAGATATTTGCAAATTTTTCCAGAGATAGCACATTTGTCACTACAAGGTCCATCCAGTTACCATGTAATGATTTATAGATGTGAATACTGTGTAAACTGTGTCTCAGAGCATCTCTGACGTCTATCCACTCAGCTGCAGTAGAGAGCTTAAATCTGTTTGGCAAACCTACATAATATCTAGAAACATTGCTTCTAATGTGTAACTTCATCCTAGTTCTAGGACTTTTCATTTCTGAAATCAGAAGTGTTTGCTATTTTGGTATAGAAACTTGCCTGCTCACTCTCCTCCACTGACATGCAAGTGAATTAGTGTTATTAATAATTCTGTGCTGAAATGGACAAAAGAAGCATCAGGAATCTGGGTTTGTTTGTTTGTTTTTTTGTCACATCTGCAGTCTTTGCTTGGCAGATTCCAATACCTCCCAGAAGGATCCAAGAAGGGAGACAAAGAAAAGAAAAATGACAGAAAATGATAAGGCTAGACCCTTCACTTCACTGTTTATGGGGTAGACCTATGGTTTCTAGAGGGACATGGTCATCATCAGTCAGGAGAATAGGCACTTGTTCATTTGTTTCCAGGCAGTACTCACCAGGCACTTAGCCCCCAGAACCCGTGTCTGAGGCAGAAACTCAGTTGTTGAACCAAATCATAAGGCCACGTGTGGAGAAGCAAGGGCGATTTGATGTGGAGTCCCAGGGGACTGGTCTGAGGTCTTCTTGCCTTGATCGTGTCTCTAAGCAGGTCTGTCTGCATGTAGAGCCCAGAGCAGGGTCTACCTTGTGGGGAACAGGCCACTACAGTTATGCAAGTTGCACACGAGAGCACCTGGCCAGGCTGAACTCTAGCTCAGAGCTCCTCCTATTCGCCAAGCACGGTGCTTCACACTCTGTGTGTTGACTTATTGCAAGCACCTGTTAAAAATCCCTAAAGGACTCCCTATGTGCTTGGGTGACCCAGTCAGGAGGTAGATGTGGCCCAGAGCTCATAATTAGGCAGGTCTTCCAATGCACACTTCTAGAGATATCTTTGAAGATGTTATGGGAGTCTCTGTAACTGTAGGTATAACATCTTCAAGGCTATCTCTAGAAGTGTGAATTTGCAGATTGGAAGCAAAGGACTGGCTTATCACTCTCCTTCACACTGCGTCCTGTTCGCTACCAGAACATCTATCGCTGGTTGCGAGATGTTTGTGTGAATCCGAAAAAGGGAGATCCAACCCCTCACCAGCAACCATGGTTTGACAGTCGGAGAGTGAGCCAGATTTGAGTCCCGCTCTGCCTCTGGCCAACCTGCACTGTCACCGTCGGTGGCTCTACCTATACGCCAGTTTTAAAACAAATCTGTAAATCATTTTGCAAGTGGCAAAATTATATTCTCTTTGCCTAAAGTATTAAATGCTGTCACAACTAAAAAAAATTCCACAAGTTTTGTAATTATGTTTTAGCACATCTGTATCTTAAATATATCAGGACTGTCACTAAATAGGAGTGGCCAGGATCTCTCTCTGTCTCACACTAACCTCTGGGAAGCCCTAGCCAAGGAACAGGAGGGAGGGTGGCAGGAGCTGGAGTGAGGAAGGCTGACACCTTCCACTGCAAGCACTGCAGCTAAAAGGCTGCTTGTCAGCTCTAATCATTTTTCCTGCAGGAAATGTCATTGCTTCATTGCATTGCAAGAAAATGATGTCATGGTGTGGGGCCCTGATCCATTTCCTGACTTTTAACCTGAATCTTGTAACCTTTTTCAGCTATACTGCACCCAGAAAAAAAAATGAAACACATTGAATGTAAAGGCCAGTGTGTCTCATTAAGGCCTCTGAGGTTCCAGGATGGGGGTGACTTCTGCATATACGTTAATGACTGAAATACAGTTTTGTTTGGGTGTTACATTCTCTGTATGGCATGGGCCCAGGACAGATCTTTGGGATGTGTCTGTAATTTCTTGGCAGAAACCTTTGCTATACTGAGTGAAATTAGTGAGGACAATGTTAAATTTAATTAGGAAGCCTTGCTTAGTTTTGGCTTTGTGGTGGTGGTCTTTGCTGTTAAACTCTGTGTGAACGTGAATAATGGTCCCTGAACTGATATTTAAAATTTTACATATTGCATTTGTGTCTCCGTGTCTTAGGATTGGTTACAACCCCAGCCTAAATGACATTATTAAGCTATTTCCTGGAATGTCAAGGGTTGAAATTGCCCTGTCAAGAACGACTCTGTTCTTTCAGGGTTTCAGAGAGCAGGGGCTCAGATTGCATTCTTGCTCTGTTATTGTAAGTTTTTCCCTGGCAGGAAACCACTAGATCTCAGAAAATTTGCATATATCCAATGAGAGTGATCTCCTGTATGGAGGTTTTCAAGATTGCATGACAACACTGTGGAAGAATCTCATATGGGGAAAGGGGATTTTTTTTTGCTTTCCCCAAGCCCCATTTTAAATAGTTTCCTTCCCACAAGCTGATGTGTCCACATTCAGAGTTATAAGTAACCCAGCCTATTTTCCCGCCTTGGCGCCCGCCACTAGCCCAGTAATATCAACAGCCCCACACAACTGAGAACAGGCTGTTTAAAGTAAAAGTGCCTTATTCTTTGCACTCTGTAAAGCAAATTTTGGGGAGTGGGCACGTGATGATGAGCATTAACCGTTTAGTTTCCCCAGGCAAAGGCATAGCAAAAAACCCAGTACTTTGTACATGCAAGAGCTATAAATAACCAGACATATTTCTTTATTTCTGATTAACAGTTTATACATGGGATTCCAGTTAACCTAAAATACTTGCTGTTGGCCTACTTCTCGTATGTATCCATTTGGGATCCTCAGAATTGTGTACATTTTGCTGAGAGTCACTTGCAAAAGTTCCAGGAAGAGACTATTGGATTTACTGATCCAACAGTTAGTGCTATAGGGGCTGGAACACCAACTGTTGATAAGACGCCCAGATTGTTCTTATTTTGTCGCTAAGTCGTGTCTGACTCTTTGTGACTCCATAGACTGTAGCCGCCAGGCTCCTCCGTCCATAGGATTTCCCAGGCAAGAATACTTAAGTGGGTTGCCATTTCCTCCTCCGGGAATCTTCTTGACCCCAGGGATCGAACCTGTGTCTCCTGCTTGGCAGGCAGATTCTTTACCACTGAGCCACCTGGGAAGTCCAATCATACCTATACCAGTCTTAAAAATGCCCGAGTCACCTTAAATCCTTTTAGAACAGAATAGGATCTAAATAGGAAAACAAAATGTAAGTAGACAAATAAGTAGTTATGGTGCCTAATACTAGCTGGGAATGCTCAATTAATATTAAAATGAATTCAGATAATATACTGATGAAATTGAAGTCCCTACTTGTATAATCACCAGGCCTAGGGCTAGATACCTTATTACTGCATTAAGCGACAGATAAACATGTGTTGATTTAAGAGCTACCACTGGGAAGCACCTTAAAGGCTTCCATACACCAGCAGTTGAGCTGTGTATCTTTGAACATGTCACTTAGCCTCTCTGAATGTTAAGTTTTCATTTGTAGAATGAAGGTATTTAGCATTGTTATGTCTATGGTGTTAGGTCGAAAATTTTCTGTACTTTTCCATTCTCAAAAGAATGGACTTTTTAGAGACTTATATTCAAAGGCATGTAATAACTGTGTTGAACAATCCAATATCACTTGACACAAATTTTGAGTGCTTACCCTGTGTAAAATAGATAGCTATGGGAAATTGCTGTGTAACACAGGGAGCTCAGCTTGGTTCTCTGTGACAGTCTTAGAGGGGTGTGAGGTTGGATCAAAAGGGAGGAGATATATGTATACATATAGCTGATTCACTTTCTTGTACAGCAGAAACCAACACAATTATCTAAAACAATTATCCTCTGATCAAAAAAATAAATACATAAAAGCTTTAAAAAAAAATTTGAATGGCTTTCTCTTGTATGCTTGACTCATATAGTATCACTGAATTCTGCAAGTCCGGGGATTAGCCTGGACCATTAGCTCCATTTGATTAGGGAGGAAACCGAGTCTACTGCCTAAAATGACACAGGGCCAGGAGCTGAATCCAGGTATTTTTCATTCGTAGGTTGCATCCATTCTTGGCTACACTATACCAGTGCATCTTAAACTTTAGTGTGCTTCAGGATCACCTGGAGGAGGGCTTCCTAAAACAGAGTGTGGGACCCAACACCAGAGTCTCCAGTTATTACACATTCCCAGCTGATGTTGCAGATCTTGGAGCCACATTTGAGAACCACTGAACTGTGCTCACAAGGGCTACAGATACAAGACCAAGACATAGAGACTGTGAAAAGCAGGTCTCCAGCCAAGACAAGAAAGACCTCTACATTTAGAGCCATTCAATAGCTGATAGGCATTGCCTTTCGGAAATGGCTGAGCTGTCAGGAGCATATGGATCCTGGATAGTCAATGAAACTTTGGTCTAAAGTGCCTCTACCAAAGTGTTAGTTGCTGAGTCGTTTCCAACTGTTTGTGACCTCATAGACTGTAGCCCATCAGGCTCTTCTGTCCGTAGAATTCTCCAGCCAAGAATAGTGGAGTGGGTAGCCATCCCCTTCTCTAAGGAATCTTCCTGACCCAGCGATCAAACCCTGGTCTCCCACATTGCAGGCAGATTCTTTACTGTCTGAGCCACCAGGGAAGCCCAACTAAAGTCCTTTCTAACTAATTAAACTGTTTGTTTTAAGTGCCAAAGACCAGCTACAGAGAGGTCTGGAGGGAGGGCCATAGACCCCCTGCAGGAGACCTTTCTCATTATGCACACAATTCAATTGTGCTTTGAAGATTTAGAATCATTTCCATAATGGCAGTGAAGAAAGGCTGAAAAGTGTTTCCTTAATTTGGATAATATGAAATTACAGTTTAACGGAACATCATACAAAGAACAAGAGGAACTTAAAGCATTTATTCACTTGTATTTCTATTTCAAATTTTAAAATTCTATGACAACAATGACATAATTTCAATTTTTGTATCACAGCATATAAATCAGAAAAAAGGTTAACCATCAAAAGGGCTAAAATGTACAATTATTTCAATTTTTATTTTATAAGAACATAGAGGGAAAAAGTTTAAAGATCAAAATAATTTTAGAAATATTTCAAAATCATGGTTACAAATATGACAAATTTAAGAGGAACAATGCTTCAAATTTATTGTCCATTCTTTTGACCCTAGGAAGAAAAAAATGTAATACTGTTTATTTCTACAATTTATCAAAGAAAATAGAGTGTCATTTCTGACATTTAATTTAGCCTTTTTTATGTCACAGGAACCCAGTGAAGAATGACTCAAGTAACAGCATCATGGTACCACTTAAGGATTTAAGAGGAATCACTAGAGAGAACAAAATTGGTGATATTGGTGGTGGGGGATGGCAGAGAAATATGAAAAAAGAAATATGTGTGTCATAAAATATCTGGCATACGCATGAACCAGTCTGGAAGAACCATTATTCTCGTGGGCAGGGGTTGTCTATGGAGTGGGGACTCTCTCTGTTTGTTGTCTCTTTCGGTCATTTGCTGTTTGTTTTGTCTGGTTTGGGTTTTTTTGAAAATTACGGAAGGCTAAAGGGCACATTCTGAAATCTTGACTGAGCCAAGAATTTAAATTTGATTAGAATCAAGAGGAAGAGAGCAAACATGTGAGGACTTGCCAAATACCGTGCTCAGTGTAAGGCTCTTAACAGTATCTATATCATTTCATTTTGCAACATGTGAGGTAGGTGTTATCTCCATTTTACCAACAAGGAAACTTAGGCTCAAAGAGGTTCAATATTGATTTGTTCAAGGCTACTCAAATAGTTGATGATAGAAGAAGCCATTACCCTTCAAACTGTTTGACTTAAACAGTACATATCAGTTCTGTGTGTAGCCTACTATCGAAAGCAGCTCTTCAATAAACCACTGCTCCTTGGTTGCTGTTGCTCAGTGGCTCAGTTACGTCTGACTCTTTGTGACCCCATGGAGTGCAGCAGGGAATTCAAATCTACTTTTCTATGTATTCATTTCTGGAGATTCTTCTTGGATTCCATGACCATAGCAAATTTCCCATTGACATGTACATTGTCTTTACATTTAAAATTCTCCTGCTGTAGGTTTAAGTAAGATTTTAGCTATGGCTAGAGGAAAAGGAGTACGTCAAGGCTGTATATCGTCACCCTGCTTATTTAACTTATATGCAGAGTACACCATGAGAAACGCTGGACTGGAAGAAGCACAAGCTGGAATCAAGATTGCCAGGAGAAATATCAATAACCTCAGATATGCAGATGANACAACAGACTGGTTCCAAATAGGAAAAGGAGTACGTCAAGGCTGTATATTGTCACCCTGCTTATTTAACTTATATGCAGAGTACACCATGAGAAACGCTGGGCTGGAAGAAGCACAAGCTGGAATCAAGATTGCCAGGAGAAATATCAATAACCTCAGATATGCAGATGACACCACCCTTATGGCAGAAAGTGAAGAGGAACTAAAAAGTCTCTTGATGAAAGTGAGAGAGTGAAAAAGTTGGCTTAAAGCTCAACATTCAGAAAACGAAGATCATGGCATCCGGTCCCATCACTCCATGGGAAATAGATGGGGAAACAGTGGAAACAGTGGCAGACTTTATTTTGGAGGGATCCAAAAATCACTGCAGATGGTGACTGTAGCAATGAAATGATAAGATGCTTACTGCTTGGAAGGCAAGTTGTGACCAACCTAGACAGCATATTCAAAAGTAGAGACATTACTTTGCCAATTACGGCCCGTCTAGTCAAGGCTATGGTTTTTCCAGTGGTCATGTATGGATGTGAGAGTTGGACTGTGAAGAAAGTTGAGTGCCGAAGAACTGATGCTTTTGAACTGTGGTGCTGGAGAAGACTTGAGAGTCCCTTGGACTGCAAGGAGATCCAACCAGTCCATTCTGAAGGAGATCAGCCCTGGGATTTCTTTGGAGGGAATGATGCTGAAGCTGAAACTCCAATTCTTTGGCCACCTCATGTGAAGAGTTGACTCACTGGAAAAGACCCTGATGCTGGGAGGGATTGGGGGCAGAAGGAGAAGGGGATGACAGAGGATGAGATGGCTGGATGGCATCACTGGCTCGATGGACATGAGTTTGTATAAACTCCGGGAGTTGGAGATGGACGGGGAGGCCTGGTGTGCTGCGATTCATGGGGTTGCAAAGAGTCGGACATGACTGAGCGACTGGACTGAACTGAAGTGAATGACTGTACAAAGTAATGATATTGTCTTATGAGATTTAAAATAATGTAAAACTCAAATGTATGAAACAAACAAGGGAAGGAAGCAGTGAATGGAATTAAAGTTCATGTTCTAAGGTCACGCACTGTCTATAAAATGGTAAAAGTAGCAATTCATATTAGACTCTAATGTTAGAGTCAAGAATACATATCATGATCTTCAGGAAAACCCTTTAGGTTGAAAGATGTGTTTCCTAAAGGCTGAAAGATGTGTGATTAATGAGGAAAAGTGGAATGGAAAAAAAAGAAATCCAAAAGAAGGGTCATGTAAGTAGAGAAAAAGATATAGATAAGGGAAAAGTATCAAAAATAATGGACAAATAGAAAACAAGTATTAAAGATTACAGTTATGAGCCAACATAAAGCAGTAAGATTACATTAAACATAATCTAAAATTTCTAATTAATATTCAGGTTGGATTAAAAATACATGCTCAGCTTAATAATTATAAAGCTAGTATTCACATAGCCCCTACTCAGATAAATATATGTGAAACTATTAGCACTGCAGAAGGAGAAGAGAAGGCGATGGCACCCGACTCCAGTACTCTTGCCTGGAAAACCTCATGGACGGAAGAGCCTGGTAGGCTGCAGTCCATGGGGTTGCGAAGAGTCAGACACGACTGAGCGACTTCACTTTGACTTTTCACTTTCATGCACTGGAGAAGGAAATGGCAACCCGCTCCAGTGTTCTTGCCTGGAGAATCCCAGGGACACGGGAGCCTGGTGGGCTGCCATCTCTGGGGTCGCACAGAGTTGGACACGACTGAAGTGACTTAGCAGCAGCAGCAGCAGCACTGCAGAAATCCACATGCCTCTATCCTGAATCATAAATCTCCTCCATAAATAGCATTTGCGGCACTAATGCCCTTTTTTAACTCTTTAGATTCACTATCTACTTCTGAATCCATAAATAATATAGTTTTTGCTGGATGAACTTCATTTGAATTAGAATCACACTATTCCTTGTATACTCCTTCCAATCATGTTTGTTGTGGAAGTAATTCTTGTGGTTACATGTGACTGTAGTTCATTTTTGTTAATGTACAGAATTCTACCATATGGATTTATAGTAATTATTCTTCTGTTAAACTGTAGATAGACTTTTTTCCTTCTGGTTTTTAGCTATTATGGAAAATGCTGCTAATAAACATTCCTAAATATATATGTCCTATTGCACATGTGTACATGTTTCTAGCTAGGGTATTTACCAAGGGATAAAACTGCTATGACAAAGGACTTTCATATCTTCAATATTTCTAGATAATGCCAAATTTTTTCTGAAGAACCATACCAATTTACTCACCCAACAACAAAATATTAAAGAAAACCAATTCTCTATCTCAAACCCTCACCAATATCTGGTACTGTCAGTACTTTTGCTTGAAAGTAAGTCACTCAGTCATGTCTGACTCTTTGCGATCCCATGGACTATACATACAGTCTGTAAAATTCTCCAGGACAGTACACTGGAGTGGGTAGCCTTTCCCTTCTCCAGGGGATCTTCCCAACCCAGGTCTCCCATATTGCCGGTGGATTCTTTGCCAGCTGAGCCACAAGGGAAGCCCATGAATACTGGAGTGGGTAGCCTATCCCTTCTCCAGTGGATCTTCCCAACCCAGGAACAGAACCAGGGTTTCCTGCATTGCAGGTGGATTCTTAACCAACTGAGCTATGAGGGAAGCCTTTCCTTAAACAATGTGAAATGGTATCTCAATGTGGTTTTAATTCATATTTCCCTGATTACTTAGTGAAGATGAGCACCTTGTCATGTTTATTGGCCATTTATAGCAAATCCCCTCTTCCAACAACACGAGAGTCAGCTCTACACATGGACATCACCAGACAGTCAATATCAAAATCAGATTGATTATATTCTTTGCAGCCGAAACTGGAGAAGCTCTATACAGTCAGCAAAAACAAGACCGGGAGTTGACTGTGGCTCAGATCACAAACTTCTTATTGCAAAATTCAGACCTTAAGTGAAGAACGTAGGGAAAACTACTAGGTCATTCAGGTATGACCTAAATAAAATCCCTTACAAATATAGAGTGAAAGTGACAAATAGATTCAAGGGATTAGATCTGATAGAGGGCCTGAAGAACTATGGGCGGTGGTTCTTAACATTTTATAGGAGGTGGTGATCAAAACCATCTCCAAGAAAAAGAAATGCAAAAAGGTAAAATGGTTGTCTGAGGAGACCTTACAAATAGCCGAGGGAAAAAAAAAGAAGCAAAAGGCAAAGGAGAAAAGGAAAAATATACCCATCTGAATGCAAAGCTCCTAAGAATAACAGGGAGAGATAAGAAAGCCTTACTAAGTAAACAGTGCAAAGAAACAGGAAAACAATATAATGGGAAAGACTAGAGATCTCTTCAAGAAAATTAGAGATACCAAGGGAACATTTCATGCAAAGATGGGCACAGTAAAGGACAGAAATGGTATGGACCTAAAAGAAGCAGAAGACAGTAAGAAGAGGTAGTAAGAATACACAGAAGAACTATACAAAAAAGATCTTAATGACCCAGATATCCATGATGGTGGGATCACTCACCTACAGCCAGACATCTTTGAGTGTGAAGTCAAGTGGGAATTAGGAAGCATCACTACGAACAAAGCTAGTGGAATTCCAGGTGAGCTATTTCAAATCCTAAAAGATGATGCTGTGAAAGTGCTGTACTCAATATGTCAGCAAATTTGGAAAATTCAGCTGTGGCCACAGGACTAGAAAAGGTCAGTTTTCATTCCAATCCCAAAGAAAGGCAATGCCAAAGAATGCTCAAACTACCACACAATTGTGCTCATCTCACATGCTACCAAATACTCAAAATTCTCCATGTTAGCCTTCAACTGTACATAAATCGTAAACTTCCAGATGTTCACACTGGATTTAGAAAAGGCAGAGGAACCAGAAAGTGCTGTACTCAATATGTCAGCAAATTTGGAAAATTCAGCTGTGGCCACAGGACTAGAAAAGGTCAGTTTTCATTCCAATCCCAAAGAAAGGCAATGCCAAAGAATGCTCAAACTACCACACAATTGTGCTCATCTCACATGCTACCAAATACTCAAAATTCTCCATGTTAGCCTTCAACTGTACATAAATCGTAAACTTCCAGATGTTCACACTGGATTTAGAAAAGGCAGAGGAACCAGAGATCAAATTGCCAACATCTGTTGGATCACAGAAAAGGCAAGAGAGTTCCAGAAAAACATCTATTTCTGCTTTATTGACTGTGAAAAAGCCTTTGACTGTGTGGATCACAATAAACTGTGGAAAATTCTTAAAGAGATGGGAATACCAGACCATCTTACCTGCTTCCTGAGAAATCTGTATGCAGGTCAAGAAGCAACAGTTAGAACCAGACATTGAACAATGGACTGGATGCAAACTGGGAAAGGAGTACGTATGTTTATTTAACTTATATGCAGAGTACATCATGTGAAATGCTGGGCTGGACAAAGCACATGCTGGAAATCAAGATTGTGTGAGAAATATCAAATACCTCAGATATGCAGATGACACCATCCTTATGGCACAAAGCGTAGAGGAACTGAAGAGCCTCTTGATGAAAGTGAAAGAGCAGAGTGAAAAAGCTGGCTTAAACCTCACCATTCAAAAACGAAGATCATGGCATCTGGTACCATCACTTCATGGCAAATAGGTGGAAAAAAACAATGGAAACAGTGACAGACTTTATTTTCTTGGGCTCCAAAATCACTGCAGATGGTGACTGCAGCCATGAAATTAAAAGATGCTTGCTCCTTGGAAGAAAAGCTATGATCAACCTAGACAGCATATTAAAAAGCAGAAACATTACTTTGCCAACAAAGCTCTCATCAAAGCTATGGTTTCTCCAGGAGTCATATATGCATGTGAGAGTTGGACCATAAGGAAAGCTGAGTGCCGAAAAACTGATGCTTTTGAACTCTGGTGGTGGAGAAGACTCGAGAGTCCCTTGGACTGCAAGGAGATAAAACCAGTCAATCCTAAAGGAAATCAGTCCTGAATATTCATTCATTGGAAGGACTGATGTTAAAGTTACAATACTTTGGCCACCTGATACAAAGAACTGACTCATTGGAAAAGATCCTGACGCTGGGAAAGACTGAAGGCGCAAGAAGTGGATGACAGAGGATGAGATGATTGGACGGCATCACCGACTTGATAGACATGAGTTTGAGCAAGCTCTGGGAGTTGGTGATGGACAGGGAAGTCTGGCACGCTACAGTGCATGGGGTCACAAAGAGTCGGACATGATTAAGAATGAACTGAACTGAAAAGTTAATCATTTCCCCAATGATCTGCTGTACAATCTCCAACACAAACCACAAATATATCTATGTAGATATATTTCCAGGTACTGTTACATAGCTCTATTCCAGCACTTGCCAATATCACATTATCCTAATTACTGCAGTTTCATAATGGTCTGATGTCTGATGCCAAACTCCTTTTAGTTTGTTTCTCTGTTTAAAAGGTATCTTGACCTCTTAACCCATTGCATTTATCTTACCATTTTAGAATTAAATCAACTTGTCAAGTTCCATAAAATTGTACACTATGAAACTGATTAAAAATTTACTCTATAAATTAATTTGAATGAAAGAACAGCAATTTCTAATACTGCATTGTCCAAAGCATAAACATGGTACATTTCTTCAGTGAATTCTTAATATCTCAAAGTTTTGTAATTTCTTTCAGTTATTACATGCCTCGTAATTATATTTCTAGGTACTTGATATATTTAATACTATTATGTTAAAAATTTTTTCATTTCCTAATTTTTTATATCTCGTATGTGTGCTAGTCATTCAGTCACGTGTCCAACTCTTTACGACTCCATGGACTGTAGCTTACCAGCCTCCTCTGTCTATGGAATTCTCAAGGCAAGAATACTGGAATGGATAGCCATTCATTTCTCCAGGGGATCTTCCCAACACAGGGATAGAACCTGGCTCTCCTGCCTTGCAGGCAGATTCTTTACTGTCTGAGCCATCAGGAAGCCCATATTTGGTATATAAGAATATAACTGATTTCTTATATACTTGAGTTTAGCAATTGTGCTAAACTCTAATTAATCCTAATAATTTATCTGTTAAGTTCCATTGGATTTCCTACATATATATAATACCCCATAGTAGAGACGTTATTATACATGACAAAAATAGAAAATATAAAAAGAAAAAAACGTAATCGGTTCTATAGTCATATTGTAATTTCCCCATTGTCGTCCGTGGGAAGTCTAATCAAAATCCCAAAAAATATCTATGAGAAAGTCTCTTCCGTTACCGTTGGGTGAGGTTATGAGAGACGGACCGTTTAGGTCCGACCATGGACAGAGGAGCCTGGTAGGCTGCAGTCCATGGGGTCACTAAGAGTTGGACATGACTGAGCGACTTCACTTTCACTTTTCACTTTCATGCGTTGGAGAAGGAAATGGCAACCCACTCCAGTATTCTTGCCTGGAGAATCCCAGAGACAAGGGAGCCTGGTGGGCTGCTGCCTATGGGGTCACATAGAGTCAGACACGACTGAAGCGACTTAGCAGCAGCAGCAGCACAGACACTCTTTATTAGATTAAGGAGTGAAGTCACTCAGTCATGTCCGACACTTTGGGACCCCATGGACTGTAGCCTATCAGGCTCCTCCATCCATAGGATTCTCCAGGCAGGAATAATGCCATTTCCTTCTCCAGGAGATCTTCCCAACCCAGGGATTGAACCTGGGTCTCCCACACTGTAGGCAGACACTTAACCATCTGAGCCACCAAGGAAATCCCATTAGATTAAGGAAGTTACCTCTTATTCCAAGTTTGCTAAGAATTTGTTTTTAATCATAAAACAGATATTTTATCAAATCCTACATCTATTGTGAGCTGATGATGACTCTCCTAGCACATTACTTAAGTTAACTCGTTATTGTTAAACCAACATTGCAGCCTTCTGGAACAAACTCAACTTTTATATATTGTTGAATTTGGTTTACTGGTCTCTTGTTTAGGATTATTTGAATCATTTTGTGGGTAAAAGTAGACTGTAATTTCCATCTCTGTAAAATTCTACAATTGATTTCATTATCAACGTGTCAGAGTTAAATACACTTTAATATCTAGTCTCATGAAATGAAATGGAAAATAGTCCCTTTTTTTTTTTTATATTTGGTATGGTTTGTTTAAAACTGGTATTATTTCTTCCTTAAATGTTTTATAAAACTCACCACTGAACCTCACCTACTTACTTACCAGGGTCAAGTTGCACATTTCTTGTATACACCTATTCTCATGCTCACTTTGGGCTGAGAGTGCTGCCTGAAACAGTTTCATAAACTGTACATTCTGCTTTCATTATAGAGTATGGAAAGGTGAATTTTTCATATCATAGATATTAGCCATTGATAAACTTTGCATCAGTTCAGTTGCTCAGTCATGTCCGACTCTTTGCGACCCCATGAATCGCATCACACCAGGCCTCCCTGTCCATCACCAACTCCCGGAGGTCACTCAGACTCACGTCCATCAAGTCAGTGATGCCATCCAGCCATCTCATCCTCTGTCATCCCCTTCTCCTCCTGCCCCCAATCCCTCCCAGCATCAGTCTTTTCCAACGAGTCAACTCTTCGCATGAGGTGGCCAAAGTACTGGAGTTTCAGCTTTAGCATCATTCCTTCCAAAGAAATCCCAGGGCTGATCTCCTTCAGAATGGACCGGTTGGATCTCCTTGCAATCCATGGGACTCTCAAGAGTCTTCTCCAACACCACAGTTTAAAAGCATCAATTCTTCGGTGCTCAGCCCTCTTCACAGTCCAACTCTCACATCCATACACGACCACAGGAAAAACCATAGCCTTATTTTAATGGCATCTTCACGTTTTCACTTCTATCAACAGCATTTTATTTTTCTTTTTTGTCACTTTATGAGTTTCAGCACAGGCATCAGTAAGTGACAGCAATAAAGACTCACTGAAATGTGACTCTTTTCTTTGCCAACTAAGTAAATGCCTTCTTCACAGCAGCTTCCTGACTCAAACTAGAATGCAGACCTCAATATCACGGAACATTAGGATTTTTTCTGAAGAGTCAGAACTGCATATAAATGACGTAGATCTGAAATGCTTCTCTTCAATTTTACAACATCCTTGAGAACACACAGTCATTTGGGGAAGAAGAGTGATATTCTCCATTCAATGGCCATTATTTAACTCACTTATTTTTGGTTATTTAGTTTCCTCTTTTTAAAAGCTGAGGTATAATTTACCATATAAAAGCAAAATCATAGGATATTTTAAGGAGTGAATGTTAAGTAAATAAATAATATTATAAAGCTCAAAAACTGTTGAGAGGCACCAGTGAAAATAATTCATTAAAATGTCCCCACCCCTCTACCCTTGAACATCAATCCAGGCCAAGATCACTAATCAAGCTTCTCTGTTAAACTAAATTACTTCTTCCCTGCCAGTCCTAATTCTTTTATTAGCCTAGACTGGAGATCAGGTGTGTTCTCAGCTGCTTTGTGATCAATTAGATGAGTAAGTTAGTCTATTCACTCTAATTTGACATTATTGTGATACTACATACCTCCAACATGCAGGGAACTAATTTTAGTCACTTTTTCTCCTGGTATTATTTTCCTAATCTTACTCTTCTGTGTAATTTTTTAAAAATCACTGTTTCATATGGCCTTGATTCTTCTGTGTGTAGAAGTGGAAACTACTAGAATGATCCAGTTTATCACTCTGGTTGCCATATCAAAGATAGAAAGCATCACAGTGAAAAACCTGATCATCTAACCAATTCAGAGTTTTATTTAGTACAGTTAAAACAATTAAACTTCTGGAGAACCAATTTCTTCATAATGGACACAAATAGTTTTCATATAAATAGGAAGCTTTAAGCTATTTTACATTGAGAAAAAGAGTACATGTGTTTACAAACACATTTAGATAAGCAGTTCATGCATTTTTATAGATATGCCTACCTTTCAGAAACAGCTTCTTTATGTTCCTGTGACCAGTGACTCTTTTCACTTGCTTTTTCTGAACGGTTAGAAGTTTCAGTTTTCCTTTCCTGTGGACTATTAACTGACTCTGGATTCTTATCCAAATTCATCGTCTCTGAATTTGCAACCTGTTAATTGGGTGAGGAAAAAGCAGTTGAGGGGAGTGTTACCAACTGTGGTCTTCTACACAAAATTGATAGGTTAAAATTTCACTTGGAAATTGTTCTCAAACTATTTCTGCATACATATGGTAAAACAAATTATATGTATATCAATGGCTGATGATCATGATTGCAGTTACTCTGACAAAATGAATTTTTTAAAAAATACATCAAAAGAAATAAAAATAATGACAACATGAAGCAACTTCTTAGATTTAAAAGAAAGAAAAACAAATATCTAAGTATTTAGACACAGAAGAATGAAGAAGATATTTTATTCCTATTATACTGAATTTTAGGGATTAATAAACATTCAGCTTTAAAAAAATTTTTTATTTTTTATACTTATAGTAATAAAGTGAAGACCAGAAATGAATCAATTTTCCAACTTGTTCTTCTCTAATTGATGAGTTTTGGATAGTCTAGTAATTTCCCAAATCAAATACTGGTTCCTTTTTGCTAAACAGTTTCTCCTTCAATTTATCTCTTCTCTCTCACATTTTACTGTAAGAAGCAAGAAACCAAGCCAAACTTTCAACACTTTGCTCAAAATCTCAACAGCCTAATAAAAATACAAGCTTATCACTTATAAATTCTGTTTTCCATGTTATATCACTGTAGGTCACATTTCAGCTAAGTTTTCTCCCACAGTGTAACAAGAACTCCCTCCTCCCCAATTTCCAATAATATGTTCCTTATTTGAGTTCACAGACAGTGCTTTTAAATGTCCATATTTCTACCAACAGTCTGTTTATGAAGATTTAGGTATTTTCTTAAAATATATAAAGTTTCTCTAAGATGTTCCTCATTTCCTCCTGAGCCCTTATATGCAGACTTTAACATATATATTTCTACTAAGTCTGTTCAAGGCAATCTAAGCTTTTGAAAATTCATGTTCCTCAATATTCCTCCAGCCTCTACCATTCCAAATCCACTTCCACATTTTTAGGTATTTGTTATAACAGCACACCATACTTCCTGGTACCACATCCTGTATTAGTTTTTGGAGGCTGTGATAACAAATTACCACAAACCAGGGTTTAAAACAACAGAAATTTATTCTATCACACTTCTGAAGGCCAGAAGTTTGAAACTGGTTTTATTAAGATCAAGTTTTAGCAGGTCTGGATCCCCTTCTGGAGGCTTCAGGAGAGAATCCATTTCCTTTTTCCCAGCTTCTAGGAGCTGCCAGCGTTCCTTAGCTTGTAGCCCTTGCCTCCATCTTCAGCGCAGTCATCCAACCTCTGCTTTCATTGTCTCATCTCTATTTTCTGTCTTTAACCTTCATCCTTTTTATAAGGACCCCAGTGATCATATTGAGCCCATTAGGATAATCTTCTCATTTATAAGCTTCTTTTAATAACATACTCACAGGTTCTGGGGATTAGGTCAGGACATATTTTGGGAGCCATGATTCACCACAATGAACCATCTTGATACAATTAGCACAGATGTGAAACTTATAGAATATTACACCCAATATTCTTTTCAAGTGTACACGGAACATTCACCAGGGAAAAGCATACCTTGGGCATAATCTAAGTGTCAATAACTCAAGATCAAAATTTTACATTATATGTTCTTTGACCAAAACAGATATCAATAAAATTAAGATAGCTAGAAATGTCTGGAAATTAAACACATACTTCTAAATAATGCACAGATCAAATAACAATACCACAAGAGAAATAAATTATTTTGAACTAATGGAAAACAAAAATACAGTATAATACAGATTATTATACTCTCTACACTGAGAATTACATAAGTGCTAAGAGGATGCTTAGAAAAAGCAGTGCTTAGAAGAAAACTTGTATCTTTAAATATTTTCTAGTAGAAAAGAAGGTTAAAAATTAAAGCTCTTTCTCTCTTAAGAAGCTGGAAAAAGAACAAATTACATCTAAAATAAGATTGATTAAAAAAAAAAAGAAAACATGGATTATACAAGTAACAGAAATGAAAGAATATATCACTACAGATTTACAAATATTAAAATGACAAGGGAGTTTTATTAATAAATTTATGCCAACAAAACCAACAACTTAGATAAAATGGACAAATTCCTTGCTAAGATAACTTACAAAACTAATACACAAGATGAAACAAAAATCTTAATTGTTTTATACTATTAAATAATTATATTTTCAGGAAAAAGTCTTCTTATAAGAAAACTTCTGGCCCAAATGGTTTTCAGAGGTGGATTTTATCAAATATTTAAAGAAGTAATAAAAATCTTGCACAAACTTTCAGAAAACAGGGAAGAAAATGCTTTGCAATTGAGTTATTGAGTCTAGTGCATATATGATACTGAAGGGAATAAAGATAGAAGAAAAAAATTCAGTGAATGTATACTTAAGATTAAATCTTATATAAAAACTATAATCAGATCCTAAACTCTATTTAATGACACTCATGTTAAGATATTTTGAAGTGGACACTGCAAAGTGTATTTTGATACAAAATATATTAGTACTTATGAATGGACCAAATACAAAGATGGCTTGGGGGATGAGTAGAATGACAGATACAAGACAAATATAAATATATTAAAAAAAATAAAGGTAGAAGATAGACATTGACTATACAAGCATTCACTGTAAAATGCTTTTAGCTTTACTGTGTATGTTTGAAATTTTTCATCCTGATAAAATGACAGAGAGGGAGGCAGTCTAGGCAATCACAAATCACCTCTCTACTCATTTTATAAAAGAAATGCAAGTGGCATTCCTTTTGGCTATCTGAGGGTATCTTCTCCAGAGTGACAGGAATATTCTTAAGTATAATTTTATTATCTTTTAAACCCATGTCTTCATCTGGAAGTATATTCTATTCTTACAATCCAACTATTTATAATGTGGGTCAAGTAAGTTATTAAAACTCTTTGGAGGCGTGAGTTCATATCCCACCGCTACCAGACCAGAGTTTTGGAGAATGCAATGGCAACCCACTCCAGTACTCTTGCCTCGAGAATCCCATGGATGGAGAAGCCTGGTAGGCTATAGTCCATGGGGTTGCTAAGAGTCGGACACGATTGAGGGACTTCACTTTCACGCTTTGGAGAAGGAAACGGCAATCCACTCCAGTGTTCTTGCCTGGAGAATCCCAGGAACAGAGGAGCCTGTTGGGCTGCCACCTATGGGGTCGCACAGAGTCGGACACAACTGATGCGACTTAGCAGCAGCAGCAGCATACATTTATACAAACCTTACAAACTGTATTGTTGGATACTATGTTTGGTTCCACTAAATGCCTTTGAGATAACACCGCTTTAACACGTCTTTGAAGTCTTGCTATTTTTGCCTAGGGGGAAAAAAAAAAACAAACCAGAGTACCAAAAAATACATCATATAGAGATGTCGAGAAAACTACTTGCCCATGTAGTTTTGTGAGACTTAGGCATCTACCAAATATATGAGAAATTCTTATGTAAGACAAACATTTAAATCAGGTTTGACACTAGTATAATATGTCTAAGAATGGAAGATTTAAAAAGAAAATGAAACTTCTAATTAGCTCACCATAAAATTAATGGTGATAGAAATACCAATCCACAAGTAACCCTAGAAGAATAAAATAAACAAAACAAACAAACAAAAAAACCCTAAAGAAAGCCTGAAACAGGTTATACAAACTCTAATACAAAATTTATTTTTGAACTGACACCAAATGGTTGATGGCTCTACAAGTATTTCTCAAGGACCAAAACAGCTGAAGCATAATAAATTCTATGTATAGTATTAATATATCAGGTTGTGGCCAGGGATCAGATTTCAGTCTACCTTTATTTTCCTTTCCTAACATGTATAACATCATTGAATTCTACTTTTTAAAAGGACTTGAATGAAACCAAATGAAATTAGAAACTTACAAAGAGTTCATCTGCTATTGCTTCATGTTTATTCTTGCACTGTGTCTTCCCAATGCGTTCAGTCAATTCTCTCAGTTTGTTATCAAATAGTTTGTAATTTGTACTATAGATCTCCTGTCGAACCAAATGTCTGACCTAGAATTTAAAAATACAAAACACTCCATGTTTCAAATTTAAAAGCAATTTATTTTCTACTTCTTGAAAACAGCTTTGCTTTTTTCTAGGTTTATTGCAACTAGTAAAATGTACTTTATTTATATATTTGTATTACTATATCAGTAAGTTTTCTAAAAGTTAAAAATCAAATTCAGCAGAACACATCTAACATTTAAATAAATGGATGTTAGAAATTAAGTTTATTCTCCCAATACTAATTTCAGTTTCCTACAGTTTCAGCTGAATTCCTAAATTAAAGACTATTTAGTCCCATTTATATATATTTTTAATGACCATAACTGAAACCTAGTATTCTATGAAAAGAGACTGTACTTATCTCAAATGGCTGGTTGATCTGTGGTAGGTATAAAGCAAATTATGAAAATTTGAGCCTTGACCCTGTCGTTAACAAGCTATATGACCTTTGGGAAGTCACAATACCTCTGAGCTTCATTTGTCCTGTCCACAAATGGACAGATGTCATACAGTGTTGAAAAAGGGATGCTCGTAGGATTTTCGTAAGAACATCAAAAGATAATATGCATAAGAGCTCTATAAAATGGAAAACACTGAATTTAAAGAAAGGACATAAATATGCAAAATAATCTCCATACATAGTTTTATGTTGGGGGTGGGGATAGGGAGTAGGGAGGACTTCTTATTGTTAAAATTGTAAGATACTAGTGACAATTATGTAACTAATGCTATCTGGCATAATGCATGCTATTCTATCAGATTATAGTAGTTAGCACATGAAACACTAATGAATTTCATTATCTGGCTGGTTTTCAGAAAATAGATTGTCCATGAATCAAGGCAAATTGGAAGTGGTCAAACAAGAGATGGCAAGGGTGAATGTCGACATTCTAGGAATCAGCGAACTAAAATGGACTGGAATGGGTGAATTTAACTCAGATGACCATTATATCTACTACTGTGGGCAGGAATCCCTCAGAAGAAATGGAGTAGCCATCATGGTCAACAAAAGAGTTCGAAATGCAGTACTTGGATGCAATCTCAAAAATGACAGAATGATCTCTGTTCGTTTCCAAGGCAAACCATTCAATAGCACAGTTATCCAAGTCTATGCCCCAACCAGTAATGCTGAAGAAGCTGAAGTTGAACGGTTTTATGAAGACCTACAAGACCTTTTAGAACTAACACCCAAAAAAGATGTCCTTTTCATTCTAGGGGACTGGAATGCTAAAGTAGGAAGTCAAGAAACACCAGGAGTAACAGGCAAATTTGGCCTTGGAATGCGGAATGAAGCAGGGCAAAGACTAATAGAGTTTTGCCAAGAAAATGCACTGGTCATAGCAAACACCCTCTTCCAGCAACACAAGAGAAGACTCTACACATGGACATCACCAGATGGTCAACAC